>BPLQ01009531.1:0-67848 GCA_021605075.1 Caerostris darwini | reverse complement strand
AAAAGAATAAATCTTGGAAAAGAAGAATAGGAAATTGTTATCTTTCTTAGTTTTTCTTAAAGTAACGTGAGAAAAATAATCTTAAAAATATTATTTTATAAAAAAAAAAATAATTAAATTTTTTTTTTGTCTGTTAGCAGCAGTATACATTACTTTGCTAAAGTAATATGTAAAATAAAAAAGGGCTGGCTATCTTTCAAAAAGTATTATTTTCCTGAATTATTTTATGTATTATTTTTGCAGAAATATTGTTTTTAAAAATAACGGCATAATTTTTTTCTGCTGAGGTGAACTTGGAAGAAATAATTTTACTGCATTATATGATTATTTTTAATTACTAATGAGTTTTTCACTCTTGAAAAACATAATATTTTTACAAACTTAAAAGAAAAGTTTTAAAAATTTCATACAATTTTTGCAGATGTAATATATACACGAAATAGAAACAACAGATTTTTTTTTAAAGAAATAATTTAAATTCATTTTTATTAATCAATAATATTTACATCTAATTTTACTCGTTTACAATATTAACCTAGCAATATATTTACATCTAATTAATCGTTTTACAATGCATTCTGCCCGACTCATGGCTCAGTGGCAACGTGCGCCGCTGGTGAGCATTAGGGCTGAGGTTCAATCCGCCGGCGACTTTGTTGTAGGCACTTTTTAAAAAAACTAGGAGCCTCGATGGCGTTTTTTGTGTTCAGCCTCTTGCCTCGCTTGTCGCATTACCTGGCGGAAGTTTGCGGGTTTCTAGCAGACGATGCGCAAATGCGGTATAGTTTCTTAAAAAGTCCTCCCAGAAGACATTGCCCTCCTTCTTTACCGACCCGGAGCAGATTTCAGACTTTTTACTTACCCAACCAAGTCAACTACCAACCCAAATTAGATTTTTACCTACTGACGCTCTCTCACAACGGATTGTTTTAGTTTGTAGCTCTACGTCATTTTGTGCACACTTTAGGCTAATTAGACGGGAACCAACACTTTAACACGGATTCCAAACCACTAACAAACATCCATGCTACTGCAGGATTTGAACCTGAAGCCCGTGGTACCAAAGGTCGGAATGCTAGCCAAGTGGCCATCAGGTCGCCATCACAACAGTAGCTGTTTCTTCCTCTCCATCCATGAGTTAACATACTCATGGAATGTTCGTCCCGTTCTGCAGGATCTATTCTATTGTATTCTAATTGATAATTATAAACAGTTTATATAGTGAGTTTTAATTTCCTATCCCATTCATGCAAAACTAAGATATTTTATATTTGTCAATTCCTACTATTAGTTCACACTCTCCCTATATAAATCTTGTTCAAATTTTCAATCGTTCATAAAATACTTTTTATTCATCCACTCCAAGTTCAAATACATTTTTAACTTGTCGTGGATGTTAATACAGTTTTTCAATTATTAATTCATTCATTAAATTTAATTAATTAATTTTATTTTTTAGTTTTAAGATTTAAGTTGTATGTATCTACCAATAAATGGCGCCAGGTTTAAGATGAAAATTTCAACTTTATTTATAAAGGACATTCTGCAATAGAGTGAAAAAAAAGTGGGAATTGACTTTAAAATTTTTTTTTTATATTACTTGTTTCTCTGTATCTGACTGATCTCTCTTTGACTGATCCCAGTTCTATTTCTGACAATTAAAAGTCATTTTCTGATAGTAGCGTAGAGAGCAATTCATGCTCTAAAAACTAAGCACACTCAATGGAGAGTGAGACAGAGTGTCTCGCAATGTCTCGAAGAACTTAGACTAATATTTCGTGTATCAGTTTCTGTTTAAACATCTCAGTGAAGAAAGTTACTGCTATCATAGGAATTCTGAAGTTATGTTTATGACAATTAACACATGAATGAGTTTTATGAATCAGATTTCAGAAAAACAAGAATATTTGCATTGAAAATAAAACATATTCGGTTTGAGAACGGAAATCTAGTTAAAAGGTCAACGAAATTAATTAATTATAAAATAAGTATACAAATATTTAGAGCTATTATATAGCAAGAATTTTTTTAAATTATAAAGTTAGAGTTAATTTTTTTTTTTTTTTTAATTTATGAAAAATGATTTTCTTTTAATGTTTCATGTTCGAAAAAATAATTCTTAAAAGTTGATTATCTATTACAACATCCATATCACTTAATATAAATTTTGAGGCGATAGATCAATATTTTTTTTGTTAGTTAACGTTGTATTTAAATTGCAAAGTAATAAACTTTGTTTTTCAATCTAATATTATAAATACCTCTATTTTGAATAAATGTTGAGTTTCATATATATTTGTATGAAAGAATACGTCTAAAATACTATAATCTTGGCATTTCGACCGTGTTCCATATTGGTCGCCACATTGTAGTGTTCAGGTTGGGTAACCAGTCTACAACTGGATGTGGTTAGTTTCAGATACTTGGTTGACAGGTTGGAGAACTCACAGCTTTATTTCCACACAAACACAATACTTGTTAAAATTAAAGAGATCTATAATTATTAAAGAGATCTATAATTATTTAATCTGTCATTAAATGTGTAAAATAGTATTTCACACATTTAAAGACAGATAATTATAGATTCGTGGAAGTATTCCACTTCTCAACCGGAAACACGAGATTCAGATACGCGCAGTGGGCTCGAAATATATTTCCTCTCCGGATGGGAGTCTGCAGGCCAACTAATACGCAGGGTTGAGGTAAATATAGTTTCTCTTGGGTGAGAAATTGTATATCAACGAAACATTTCTCAACAGGCGCACAGGTTACGCTGTACTTCCTCTCGGGTGGGTCGGATGAGAGTCTAGAGGCTAAATAACCATTTCTGCTAAATACCACAGGAGCGCTCTGGCCAGTGTGTAGGAGGAAGAAAGATTACAATACTAAATTGTGACATTTAATGGTGAGAAAGGGAGAAGTGGGGGGCATCAGTATAATTTACCTTAGGAAAAGATAAATATTTTCGAATGTCATTTCATTAAAGAATATATTTAGAAAGTGATTCATTAAAAAATTCATCACCTTTTATTTATTCATAGTTAATTAATATAATAAAATAAGAAGAAATTAATGTATTTTGCATCGATATAAATTCTTAGATTCTCCAATTAGTGACTCTACACGAATTATGCTCTAAAGCCTCAAACGCGTCGTCGTCTGCGAGTTCTTAATCTCCGCCTACATCCATTTCGTCGGCCCAAAATAAGCTCTAAAAGGCACGACAGAAACCGACCGATTCCGGTTGCGGTGGGATGTTGCCACTGGCAACAGGACATTTCCGTTTCTCTGATTGGCGATTATTTTCTCCACGGCCCACGGACAGCTTCGGCTTTCTTCGCATTAGCGGCAGCATCCATTTGCACAGAGCGGTCGTGTTTCTCTTCTTGCTTGGCGGTGCAGTTGGCGGGCCGAATGAGGATATTGACGACCTTGCATATTTCCCCCTGGCAGATGGTGCACTTCATTGAGGAGGATGGGTGGTTGCTGTTGTTTTTTGTTTGTCATTGTAAAAATAATAGGAAGAAAAAAAGTGATTTACACTTTTTATGGATTATAAGATAGTTAACACACTTCTTTTAGTAATTTAACCTGGCGTTAATCGGATACTGAGAATAAAATATTGTTTTTTGGTTATGGTAAATTTTATTAAGAAAAAATATCTACTAAGAATTAAATTTTTGAGATTTTAAATAACTTAATTAATTAAATAAAGCAATAATTTTTTCTTCTATAATTCTATCTTTAAGTTTTAATTTGTTAGCATTTAGTTTTGAACGTATGATAGTTAGAACGTTATGAACATATAGTTATGAACATATGTTAGTTATGAACACATTATTTTTGAACACATGACACATGATGTTAGCTTTGGAAAGAAAACGGATAATTATTGTTGTAAATTGTCTACATTATTTTTTTCTATAATGATTAACCAACGGAAATAGTTAATTTTTTAAGGCTGTAAGAAAAATAAGGTTTTAAATTGATTGATAATTAATTAATAAGACCTTTATCATAATTTTTGAGACAAAATAAAAAAATTGGAAAAAAAAAAAAATGAATGAGGAAGATATTGACGACTTTGCACATTTTCACTGGCAGATGGTGCACTTCATTGAAGAGGATGGGTGGTTTCTTTTTATTTCTGTTACTGTTAAAATAACAGGAAAAAAAAAAAAAAGTAACTAAGACTTGTATGGATTATAAGATAGTTAACACGCTTTTTTTTTTATAATTAACTAGCACATATGATCTGGCGTTAATCGGTGTTAGCAATTTTTTTTTTTTTTTTTCAGTTAATCTACTGAAAAAAAATTGTTTTTATTTTGGTAAATTTTATTAAGAAAAATTATGTACTAAGAATTAAATTTTTGAGAATTTAAATAACTTAATTGGTTAAATTAGGCAATCATTTTTTCTTCAATAATTATCTCTCTTTTTTTTCCAGCTTAAATCTATTAGCATTTATTCAATTTCTTCTATTAGCTCACATTCTCCCTATATATATATATATATATCTTGTTCAAATTTTCAATCCTTAATAAAATACTTTTTATTCATCCACTCAAGTTCAAATACATTTTTTGGAACTTATAGTAGATGACACTCGATGTTAATACAGTTTTTTCAAATATTAATTCAGTAATTAAATTTAATTAATTAATTTTAGTTTTTTTTACTTTTAAGTTGCATATATCTACCAATAGATGGCGCCCGATAAACTTTAAAAAAAATGAATGAAAAATATTTATAAAGGATTTTCTGCAATATAGTGAAAAAAAGTTGGAATTGACTGTAATTTTTTTTTTAATTACTTGTTTATAATTAACTCGCTTAAATAACCTGGCGTTAATCGACTACTGAAAATAACATTTTTTTTTTTTTTTTTTTTTTTTTTTTTTTTGATAATTAGAGTAATTTTGTTAAGAAAAACTTTCCACTCAGAACTAAATTTTTAAGATTTTAAATAACTTAATTAGTAAAATAAATTAATCATTTTCTCTTCAATAATCTTTTTTTAGCTTTAATCTATTGGTTTTTATTTTTTAAAAGATCGTGTTAGCGTGGAAGACAAAAAAAAATGAAAACTATTAATGTAAACTGTCTACATTATTTTTCTATAATGACTTACCAAAGAAAATAGTTAATTTTTTTAAGGCTGATTCAGTGGGCGACTTGAAAATATAGTGCAATAAGAAAATAAAATTTTAATCTAATTAAAAATTAATTAATAAGACTTTTATCATAATTTTGAGACGAAATAATAAATTAAGAGAAAAAAAATGAATTTCTAAGTGTTAGAGATATTATGTTAAGTTGGAACTTGCACACATAAAAAAAAAAAAAAACTCACACACACCAAAAAATTTATATATACATGTATATATATTTTTTTAGTTTTGGTAAATTTTATTAAGAAAAACTCAGAATAAATTTTTGAGAATTTAAATAACTTAATTGGTTAAATAAAATAATTTTTACTTCAATAATCTTTTTTCAGTTTAAATCTATTAGCTTTTATTTTTTAACATACGATAGTGTTAGCTTCGGAAAATAATTGTTTACCTTATTTTATCTATAACGACTAACCAACGGAAATAGTTAATTTTTTCAAGGCTGATTCGAGTGGGTGGCTTGAAAATATAGAGCAATAAGAAAATTTAATTTAATCTAATTAAAAATTAACTAATATGACCTTTTCCATAATTTTAGAAACAAAATTATAAATTCAGAAAAAAAATTTTAAGTGTTTAGAGATGTTGAGTAAAGTTGGAACTTACACACACACACACACACAAACCCCGCCCCTCCCCCACAAACATATATATATATATATTATCTGTATATACATATAAATATATATATATATATATATATATATATATATATATATATATATATTTTTCTATATCTGTATATGTATATATTAATTTCTGTATATATATATATATATATATATATATATATATATATATATATATATATATATATATATATATATATATATATATTTGATTTTGGTAAACTTTATTAAGAAAAAATATTCAAAGCGTAAGAGATCTAATCATTCGGTCCTCAGACAGAACATATTTATCTATATATACACATATACATATTTATTTATTTAAGAGTAAGAATCAAACAAGCTCAACTGTTCATAATCTATGTATTGAAAATTTAATGTAAAGAATATTTTCAATGATCCTGCTTAACATTTTTTTTTTTTTTTTTTTTTTTTTTTTTGTTATAATTCTTGATTTTGTAATCCTTTTACGGCAAATTTCATTTTTTTCGGTTAGAATAATAAGTAAAAAAAAAATCTAAACATATTCATTTGTGCAGACATAAGATGCCGAATTGAATGAAATCGAAACATTAATACCTATTATTGCTGTATATATTATTTATATAGGGAGATAAAGATTAGGAAACCAACAAACAGAACTTGAGAGTATGAAAAATTGATATGCAATGCACATCTGCTTCCTTTTATGCTCTCGAAGCAAAAACATTTCCGAAAAAGATGTTTGCATTTCTCTCCTAATAATAATATAATTTTTGCCGTGTCACCCCAAGTTGTTTGTTTATTTGCATATCCTTGTGCTCGCAAAATGCAAAAATAGTTCTTCTCTATGCCAAAAAAAAATCATTTCGCATTGTTTGATAATGTTTCTTTCTTCATAAAAGAAAACTTCCGGAGCGACTTTCTATTCTTCTGCAGAAAATATTCTTTCAAAACATAATACAATAGAAACAGCAGCGAAATGAAAACCGGAATATTTCGTAATCCAGGGTTTCCCTTTATTAAATGAGAATAGGTTTTGGTATCTTATTAAAGCAATAATAAAGTATTTCATTTTATGACTCTATTTTATGAAAGGTATTTACGTAGATTATATTCTTGTCAAATAGGATGTATATTTTTATTAGATGGATATCTAGAGGATTTTTGTGAAATAAAATTGAAAGGAATTGCTTAGGTTTCCTTTTATTCAATGCTATTTTGAATATTAATTATTTATTTATCATAAACTCGCGGTATATAAGTAAATTTAAATCTATTTAATGATAATTTCTAAAAAAAATATTTGAATTATTATTCTGAACAGAACATTTGATAATAACCTTTTATAAAAAATATTTATACATATATGTTGTTGTTTTTTAACCCACTCGGCCGACAGCAACATCTAGACTAAGTCTATGAACCCGTGTGTTCTCATAAAAGTGGGAAAGTGCCTCTGTTGGAATGGAAGACCCGTAGGTAGAAGTCTGACTTCGCTCCGTGTCGCTGAAGAAGGACGTCAGTGCCTTTCGGGAGGACCGTTTTGGGGAAACTACCCCCACATTTGCGTATCGTATGACAGAAAACCCCCAAAACTCACACCAGGTAGTCCGACTAACGAAGCAAGATGCTGCACATCACAAATACCATCGAGTCTCTTCGTCTTTCGGAACTGTTTACAACAAAACCGCCAGCGGATAGATCCTCCGTCCCAATGTTCACCACATTTTCACTGAATCACGAGTCGGACATACCTACGCACATATCCTTCTTCTTCATTGCCACAACAGCCCTTGGTGCGCCAAGGTCATCTGCCTATTGGCAGATTTCGGGAGAAGAAATGTTTTCTTTTTGCGAAGTAGGCTTGTAAGCCCTACGCCAAATGATGTTCATTGATATTAGAGCGTGACCTGTTGTTTAAAGTTGATTCCAAACCACTACAATCCTCCATTGCACCGCTGGGACTCGAACCCGAAACTTGTGGCACCGAGCATCAGATTGCTAATCGTTCGGACATCAGATAAAACAAACATATATACTCACATACATGTTAATTAATTATAATTATTGATTTTGTAATAAATAATTTTAAAACAAATTTCATGGGTTTTTTTTCTGTTAGAATAATGGGAATTAACAAAAAAATGTAAACTTATGTATTCGGGTATACATAATGTACCTAATTAAATAAAATTGTCTGTTATTGTTGAAAATATTATTATTTATACAGAATGGCAAAAGAATTATTTCCTATAAATGTCGAACAAAAGTGTTTACATGAAACTTCTCAAAATACATTATGAAACCCACCACCCTAGAAACCAACAACAGAACTTGAGAGTATGAAAAATTGATATGCAATGCCCATCTGCTTCCTTTTATGCTCTGGAAACAAAAACATTTCCGAAAAATTTGTTTGCATTTCTTTCCTAATAATAATATAATTTCTGCCGTGTCAACCCAAGTTATCTGTTTATTTGCATTTCCCTGTGCTCGCAAAACACAAAACTAGTTCTTCTCTAAACAAAAAAATCCTTTCGCATTGTTTGATCATGTTTCTTTCTTTATAAAAGAGAACTTCGGGAGCGACTTTCTATTCTTCTGCAGAAAATATTCTTTCAAAACGTAATACAATAGAAACAGCAGCGAAATGAAAACCAGGAATATTTCGTAATTCGGTCTTCCCTTTATTAAATGAGAATAAGTTTTGGATCTTATTAAAGCAATAATAATGTATTCTATTTTATGACACTATTTTACGAAAGGTATTACGTTGATTATATTCTTGTCAAAATGATGTATATTTTTATTAGATTGATATCTAGAGGATTTTTATGAAATAAAATTTAAAGGAATTGTTTAGGCTTCCTTTTATTCGTGCTATTTTGAAATTTAATTATTTATTTATTATAAATTCGTTGCAATTACGTAAATTTAAATCTATTTGATTATAATTTCTAAAGAATGTTAGTTATTCTAATCAAAACACTCGAACATATAATCTTTTATAAAAAAAAATATTTAATATGTTTCTGAATTCTGTTTTTGTTGGAAAAAAAGGCGTACAAAAATTTATATATCAGATTTTCTCTAGCAAAAAAATTTAAAATAACATTATCAAACAATTATTTTGATTATGAAGTGTTACGAGTTGTAGCAACTCTTGATCAAAACTGGGTGTGGTTGTGGTGAGACTTGAAACACAGGTTTGAGAACACACAACATTATTTACATGTGCATAAACTCCACAATTAACTACAGACAATATTTGACATATTTTAAGACACATAATTCTACATTCGGGAAAAAAATCCACTTCCACGCCGAAAACAAAGACACTAAGCTAAGCGGAGGGTGCGCGAAATATACTTCCTCTCAGGATGAGAGACTATAAACTAAACGTTTCTCAATAGAAGTGGTGGTATATTGCTTTTATACTGTATATTGCTTTACCATTACACACTAATATAATACACATAATACATACATACACACTGATATACTACAAAATAACACTTAAATATCAATTGTGGTCAGTAGCAAAATAGTAGTATTGGCAAGGTTGTAAAAATTATTAATATTTAACATTTGCAATTTTCTATAGAATGTTTTATTAAAGTTTTAGTCAGTGAAGACTGCTAAATATAAATAGTGAACACCATCAGTATTTCTACACAAAATTATCATATTGTATTGAACTTAATAAATTTTGAATTTATCAATTGATTTTTGTAACTATTCTGCCTATTTGTTTATCGCAGTTATTAGTTCAAATGTAAAATTTTAATAAAATTCAGTTTGTTTTGTAGTAAAATGTAGGATTCTATTGTCATGTTTTATTGACTAATTCGAGAATCAATCTTAACGTTGACATATAGTCTGTAGGGGAGGACTCAGATTGGAATCTGTTACCGATGTCGTTGCAATTATTGCATCCCGTTGCGATAGCGTCAACGTATGTAAAGTGTCTCGTATTGATTGTCAGGCTAATTGAGGTTTTCCGGGTAATTTAGCATACCACACCCAAATACCGGAAATTCTCGCTACAGTCAATCTCGGAAGGAAATATCATCCTTCCATCCGCTGTCGGTGGGCTGTTCCAGGGGCAAACATAGTGGAACACGAGGCCCATCGATGTTCGACAAAAAATGATTTTATTAAAAATATATACACGAATTTAACGAACTAATTTAGTTATTTTGGTTTTTGAAGGACGGTTACTTTGACAAAAGGTGTTTCGCTTCTAAAAAGGTTGAAATTTAGCAAATTCAACTTTATCGATTGTATATAAGGATTGTGCTTTAGGAACTTGTTACACTACAATCACATTTCCTACACAATCTTGAATGAGTATCGACAAAATGTCGTGTCAGGTTTTCGCATGTTGCCCTCGGAACCCAATGAAAGGACATTCCAGCCTAAATATTTATTGTGTCCATAGACAAGAAAATTTTCGATTTAGCCTTTCGTTTTCGAGTTTCAAGCCGAATTTCTTTAATTCGGAAGTTGAACATGCCATGTACCAGACAAATCTGAATCTAATCCAATACATCTCACAGATTCGCGGTCCATTGTCAACGGGAGCAACTGTCGTGCAGTAGACTCAGGTTCTAATACGCTGGTGGCTCTCGTTGTCACCACTCCTTTCGGAAACGAGTAGACTTTATAGCGATTTGTGACAATGTTTCTAAAGTGTTTCTCATCAATAGTCTGGTGGGTGTTTTTAATGCTTTCTTTCAAACAACGCGATAGTCTCCCGGAGGCAACATTTTACCCTCATAACCCCTTGGTGTGTTCGTCATGCATCAGTGGAGCACCGTCTACTGATATTTAAGAAAAAAATAAAACAATTTTTTTTGAATAGCCTGCTATCATTACATCAAGTCTCTATTCTTTCTATGTATCAAGTCTCTATTCTTTCATTCGCCCATATTTATTTTGTTCCTCCACGAATTAATTAATGTTTTAGGCAATTTTTGTATTGTATTATGAATTATTAAAATCCCATCGTCGTTGAAAGCACGTGTCAATTTAAATAGATCAATAAGAATAGCTCTTGAAAGAAATGTAAATAAATATTATTTATAAAAAGATCGTGAAAGAAATTTAAATACGCCAATACACCAATAAAAATAGTTCGTGCACGAATTTAAATAGACCAATAAGGACAGCTCGTGAAAGAATTTTTTGTTTTAAAAATTAACCAATCAAAAACGTTGAAAGTGATTAAGTACAAAACAAATGATCAATGAAATGAAAAATTCCGCTCCCGAAAACAATACCTACAATTTTATGGGCAATTAATACAATATTAAATATGCAAAAAAAGTTATTTTAAAAATACACAATACCAGAAATTACTCTATTATTAACTAAATTATACACACACATATATATATATATATATATATATATATATATATATACATATATATATATAATCCCAGGAAAATCATCAAGGTACAATATTCGAAATATTTTTAGTCCAAGCATTTCTTAAGAATAGGTATCCCAAAAGGGCGAAATTGATTTCGGCAAAAATGCGCAAGCAATCTTCAGTGTTAATAATGTAGCTCCGAAAAGAAAACAACTTGCGAACAATGTACCAAATCATCCGCTAGTCGTTCCCCCAAGATTGATTGCCATAAGCTCTAAAAGCACATCGATATTTGGGGTTCATCCAATATTAGAGCCAAGATAGAGCTACTTTGCTCCTGTCTTTACAATTTTTTGTTTTTTTTGCTTCAGGGTTTCCGGAATATGCACTCTTATGAAATTGAGGAAAAGTGCCTGGGAATATTCTGTGAACCATTTTTTTAATTTTCGGGATTTTTTTTATTTAAAAAAACGCTTTTTAAGAATGAGAGTGTAAAAGTTTTCGCCTGAAAGGTAAATAAATTTCGTTCGAATTTCGAAAGAGATTTTAAAAAAGTAACTCTAGAACAGCTTAATATATCAATTTACAAGCTGTCTCTTAAAAGAATTAATTTTTTTCAAAGAATTATTTTCGATGCAATATATTCTATTTCTGAAAAAAAATATCTATGAAAACGAACGAGAATTTTTTTTTATTACAATTACATTTAATCAATGTACCATTAGTATATTTTGCGTGAAAAAATAATAGTTAACTTTTCAACAATAAGGGTTAGATCAACAACTCAAATTAGTTTTTGTCTTGTTAAACAATCACTTACATCTTAAAATTTGTGTGTATTGACTTTTCAAAGAATACATGCTTAGTGATTACGCAAATACTTCAACAATTGATGGAAATAAGATTTAATAAAATTAAAAATATTAATATAAATAATTCTATTTAAATAAACCAATAAGAATTGTTCGTATAAGAATTTAAATAGACCTATAAGAATAGCTCATGAAAGAAATTTAAATAAATATTATGTATAAAAAGATCGTTAAAGAAATTTAAATAAACCAATAAGAATAGTTCATGCAAGAATTTAAATAGACCAATAAGAATATTTCTTGAAAAATTTAGCCAAAAAGAAACGTTGTAAAAGAATGACAAAAAAATTGATCTAGGAAATGAAAAACTCCGCTATCATAAACAATACCCACAGTATTATGGGTAATTAGTATAATATTAATTATGAAAAAGAGCTATTTTAAAAATACACAATATCAGAAATTATTATATTATTAACTTCATTATATATATATATATATATATATAATCACAGGAAAGTGCCCACGGTATCATATTTTGAATATTTTTATTCCAAGCTTTTCTTAAGAATAGGTATCCGAAAACGGGCGAAATTGATTTTAGCAAAAATGCGCAAGCAATCTTCAGTGTTAATAATGTAGCTCAGAGAAGAAAACAACTTGCGAACAATGTACCAAATCATCCGCTAGTCGCTTCCCAAGATTGATTGCCATAAGCTCTAAAAGCACATCGATGTTTGGGGTTCATCCAATATTAGAGCCAAGATAGAGCTACTTTTCTCCTGCCTTTAGAATTTTTTGTTTTTTGCTTCAGGGTTTACGGAATATGCACTCTTATGAAATTTGGCAAAAGTGCCTCAGAATATTCTAAGAACCATTTTTTTAAATTTTCGGGATTTTTTTTTTTTTTATTTAAAAAAATGCTTTTTAAGAATGAGAGTGTAAAAGTTTTCGACTGAAAGGTAAATAAATTTCGATCGCGTTTGAAAGAGATTTTAAAAAATTAACTCTAGCACAGCTTTCAATCTATCACTTTTGAAGCAGTATGCATCAAATTTAGAGTTATCTGAATAACAATTTGCAAGCTATTTCTTAAAATGATGATTTTTTTTCAAAATTATTTTCGGTGCAATTAATTCTATTTCTGAAATAAATATCTGCGAAAACAAACAAGAATTATTTATTAAAATTAAATTTAATCAATGTACCAATTAGTTAACTTTTCAATAAATGGGGTTAGATTAACAGTTCAAATTATTTTTTGTGTTATTAAACAATTATTTACGTCTTAAAATTGGTGTGTATGCACTTTTCAGTGAATGCATATTTATTATTACATAAATATTTTATATACAACAGTTGAAGAACAAAAGATAAAAAAAAATCAAAATATATGATTTCAGAACTGAGAGGCCTCGGTAATTCGAAATGTCAAATTAAATCGAAAATAAAATTATAATGCCCATGTTGTGTGATGGTCTATTAAATTCATAAGTTCGTAATTACTTCTGTTAGGCTCTAGAAAGAGAAAAAAGAATGATAACCATTCCCTTAACTCTATTTATTCAAAACTATTGTGACAACCAGAATCGTGCACCAATGATAACTTGAATTTCTTGTTGGGTTCAGGTTTTAATCCACTAAAGACGTCTGTTACCACCATTAATATCCACTAAAGGCGTTTGTTACCACCATTAATATCCACTAAAGGCGTTTGTTACCACCATTGCGTCTATTACCACCATTGATTTCCACTAGATGCATCTGTTACCTCCATTGTTTTCCAATAGAGGCGTCTGTAACCTCCATTTCTATCCACTAGGGACGTCTGTTATCACCATTGCTGGAGATGCGATTGTGACAATGAGCATAATCGTCTACCATCGACTGATGGTAGCCCCATGTTAGAGTTCCATGAGCATATGACTCACAAATGCGAACAATAATTAATAAAATTTCTCCCAACAGGCTAGAACCTTCTTTCATCCCTTGTGGATGGGTTTTTCTCGGCGTATATAAGTGTAATACGAGGCTCATTGATGTATCATAAAAAAAATAGGGTCATATGTATGGTAAAAAAAACGACGTCTTTTAGTACACATAGTGTTAAGTTGAAAATGTTATATATTTGTCACTCAACAGTGACAAATTATTTCCGGTCAAAATGTTCAACGTTTTAGAATAGCATTTTTCAAAGAAAGCTGAATTGCAATGAAATTCCTTTCAGACGGAAAAAAGGAAATTAAGCTGCATGCAACAATGCCTTTTGAACCTCTAAAAGCCTTCTTATGAACCTAAAGACAAGACCTTTCATCTTTTCCAGACTCACTTTAAATGGTGTCCTAAACTCTATAAAAAATTTACGACGCTCCATCACCTTTGTGACTTGCCACAGTACTTACTATTTGGTTTGATCTTTATCGGTTTTATCTTCTTGTGTTTTAAAGTCAATATGTAAATTCATAGCAGCCACTAGTTCCCATAGAAATAGGTTCCGTTAATGAAAGTCAACTGGTAGCACTTTTAAAAAGGCTTTGATAGATTGATGCAGATAAAATACTTTCGTCAAGGTTCGTAAATGCAGTAGTTCCAAATCCACTCGCGTCATCCAGTGACATCACTAATTTCAGAAACAATTAAACTTGATGAAGGTTATTGAGATTGTATAACCACTCGCACCGACAGCCAGACGTCTTGGTAGGTGTGTGATCCTGGTCTAAGTCCATAGTCAATATCCTAGTTCCCCTAAGGCAATACTCTCCCTTCTGCCGCTCTTCGGTAATCTGTTCTCATCAATCATAAATAGGGACAAGAGGCTTATCTCCAAACCACAAAAAAATATGTTCCTAAATAATCCATATCACACAAAAAAGAAACAAAGAATTGTTGCAAAAGGTAGGTTTAAGTTCCAAACAAAACACATTCAAAAGTAAATTTAAAGCAGAATTAATTAGACAACTCTGTACACCCACTCTATTCTAACACAACATATACGATTGTACTTGTAGTTACGAAAACAATTGTTCTTGTTATGCTTGTTTTTAAAATCCTTTTTAATATAATGAAAAACAATCATGCAATAATTTTCTTTCTTTCTTTTTTACAGTACATGTGTAGTTTCCTCTAATTTACGTCTTGAATACCCTACAATAGGAAAAGGCCTCTAAAAAGTTACTTCCGTATGGGTGGAAGTTTTGGCGTTAATAACCCTGCATGAGAGAAAACTCCCGTCAGCCAACCTCATAATCGTCATGGCGTTTACACACAAATCTACTTGTTTTCCGATTTAAAAAGTAATAAATGACCGAAATAATATCTCACCAACTGCTGTTAAAGTCTTCTCGATTCTGATTCAAGTGGGGTTTCCTCTAATTTATGATTTTAATAACCCACAATGGGGAAAGACCTCAAAATGGTTCCTTCTCGTTGGGTGAAAATTTTAGGAATAACAGTCCTGTATTTTTATCTCCTATTGGAGAAAACTCCCATCAGCCAGCCTGATAATCGTCATGGCGTTTACACATAAAAGATCTTATTTCCCAATTTAAAAAGTAATATACTATGACACTTTTAGGGATATTAGAATTTGGAATTTTAGAGAATTTTTCGGGATAACAGCCCTGTATTTTTTATCTCCTGTGATAAAAAAATCACATCAGCTAGCCTGATAATTGTCGTAGCCCTTACTATGATGCTTCGACAACTACTTGTACAACTTCTATGGTGCTTCCAACCTTTCAAAACTTGTACAAAAAAAAACCAAGTGATTTTTTTTTAATTATTTGGTCATGTTAGTACGAATCTTTGTTGAATAAATACTGAGTTATATGGAGACCATATTATGATAGTCGAATATTTGATGAATTTATTTAAATTATTTTTATTAGCAAAATTTACTTATTATCTGACTCATATATAATTAACTCATAACTCATATACTATATCTGCAAACAAAATTCCAAGTACCCAAATATAATCTTTTGTAATAGCATGTGAGCAGATAAAAATTCTAATACCGTGTGGGAATACATTTCATATACGAATGATATAATGTTATCGTTACATATGAAAAATATTATAGAGATTTTTCTAGAAAATGTAATCTTACATTTATCTAGAAATGCTTTTTGGTTTCCAATTTAAAAAGTAATATATGACAGCAATAATATCTCACCAAGATATGTTCAATTTTATTTCAAAGCAGACATATGAAAAAAGACTGAAACAGAAAAGAACAGCATTAAAAATTTATCATCAGAATCCTTTTATGTATAAACGATTTGTTTCAAGGCATTTAAATGCAATTATTAACTTATTATTAACTGAATGTGTATATCAGTTAATAATAAGAGTTATTATTATTATTATGAATAAAAATTATAATTATTATTATTATTATGAAAACGTACTATTATTTTATGTATAAACGTTTTGTTTCAAGACATTTAAATGTCGTTATATATACATTCAGTTAAAATAAAAATAATTATAATTATTATTTATAATAATTATAATTATTTTTATTATGTAAACGTATTATTATTTTATATATAAACGTTTTGTTTTAAGACATTTAAATATAAATATATACACATTCAGTTAATAATGATAACCATTATTATTATTAAGTATAATAATTATAATTATTATTATTTTGCAAACGTATTATTATTATTTTATGTATAAACGTTTTATTTCAAGACATATAAATGTAGATATATACATGTTCAGTTAATAATTATAATAATAATTATTATTATTAACTGATTGTATATATATCTACATTTAAGTCTCTTGAAACAAAACGCTTATACATAAACTGATTCTGATGATAAATTCTTAATGCTGTTCTTTTTTTTCTAATGCAGATATTTTTTGGATATATATACGCATAATTTAAGATATATATACCTATTTATAGGTAAATATACACTGAAGTGACAAAAGTCATGGGATAGCAATATGCAAATTTTCAGATGGCAGTAGTGTTATCGCGTAAACAGGTATAAATGCGCAGTGCTTTCCAGAGCTATTCATTTAGCCAGAACTGTTCAATCACCTTATTCATGTGAAGACTATTTTGACGTGATGATGACCGCACGACGGGAATTAACAGACTTTGAACGCGGAATGTTAGTTGGAGCTAGACGCATGGGTCATGCCATTTCGGAAATTGTTAGGGAATTCAACATTCCCAGATCCACTGTGTCAAGAGTGTGCCGAGAGTATGAAATTTCAGGCATAACATCCCACCATGGACAGCGCAGTGGTCGACCGCCTGCACTTAACGACCGAGACCAGCGACGTCTGCAAAGAGTCGTAAATTCTAACAGACAAGAACACTTTTCAAATAACCGCCAGAAATCAATTATTGACGTACAAGGGACTTGTCTCTACTAGAACTGTGCGGAGAAGTTTGGCTTTCTTGGGCTATTCCATCAGAAGACCGACTCGAGTTTTACTGACAGAACGACATCGCTTGCAGCGACTCTTCATGGGCACGTAAAGAGCATATCGGTTTTCCCTAGATGAATGGAAAACCGTGGCCTTCCGATGAGTCACGATTTCAGTTAGTAAGAGCTGATGGTAACTTACTTTCGAGTTGGCGCAGACCCCACGAATATGGACCCAAACAAAAAGGCACTGTATCAATGCTGGTATGGCTCCGTAAAATGGTGTGGGCTGTTTTTTCATGGCATGGACTTGGTCCTCTGGTGCGACTGGACCGAACATTGACTGGAAATGCTATAGATTTGGTTTGCCCCTGACCCCATCACACAAGGTGACGCTACAGTGGTTTTATATGCACCTCATTTTAGTAGCCACCAATGGCCGTGACGGCTTTGCAATAATAATGCCTTGTTATTTAAAAATACATAAATTAATTTAGTTACCGATTTGGTATAATCCCAGTTGATACTAACCAACCGAGCTAAATAAATTATTATTATACGTGAGGAGCCTGTGCAGGCTCTTGTTTTTGGCTTATATAAAACTAAGAGGGGAAGATAGATACGGACTGGAAATGCTTATGTTCAGCTACTTGGAGATCACTTGCAGCCTTTTATGGACTTCATGTACCCAAACAACGATGGGATTTTTATGGATGACAATGCGCCATGTCACCGGGCCACAACTGCTCGCGATTGGTTTGAAGAACATTCTGGACAATTCCAACGAATGATCTGGCCACCTAGATCGCCCGACATGAATCCCATCGAGCATTTATGGGACATCATCGAGAGGTCTGTTCGGGCCCAAAATCCTGCATCATCAACGTTTTCACAATTATGGACGTCTATCGAGACAGCATGGCTCAATATTCCTGCAGAAAACTTCCAACGACTTGTTGAGTCCATGCCACGTCGAGTTGCTGCACTTCGCCGGGCGAAAGGAGGGCCGACACGATATTAAGAGGTATCCCATGACTTTTGTCACTTCAGTGTATTCTTGTAGTAAAATATTTGACATTTGCATGCATATTAAAACATCTGCCTTAGAAATACATTCAGTGTTATTAATTATTCGCAATCATTTAACATATTTATCATAAGTCACTTCCTAATCAGTATGTAAATAAAATTAGCCAGAACTAGCTTTTTTCAATTACCTTTTCCTTTAAAATTACTATTCCTTAAACTCTGCCCTTTACAGCAAACCAACTGAGATATAAAACACGTCTGAAAATGAACCCGTCAGACATTTAATTTCAGAAAAAACTTTCCAAACATTTTTAGAAACACTAAATGTATTCTAAACATTATCCTACTAAACACAAAGCAGATTTTTTCGAGACACTTTTCTCTCAACGGCCATTAAAGGATTATTGTTCAATTATCTCGCTATGCTTGTTAACAGGATTAAGTATATGTTTTCTCTTAGATTTTAGTGACAAGTGGAACATAATTTTTTTTTCTTTTTATTCATAACTTCCAAACATTGTAAGCAATCTTCTGTTCAACATTAAAGAGCTTTATTTTTTTTATCTGGTAGTGTGAGACTTTAAATAAACAAATCCTTTTATAAATCCATCTTTTACGAAAGGTTATTATGAATATTTATTTGGCAACTTACATTCATTGGGTATTCATATAGATGTACAGCAGATATCAATAGATTAAAAGGTTTTCGATGTATACTTTTTGTAATATAATATTCATTGATTTTTTTAAGTAAACAAATCCTTTTACAAAGAAATCTTTTACGGGAGGTCATTAAAAATATTTATTTTGAACTTACATTCATTTCGGTATCCATATAGATTAGTACTTCAGATATCAAAAGAGTAAAAGATACTAGAGAGTTTTTGCATACCGTACGTTAGTTACCGTAGGACGTCCGTTAGCTTTTTCTCCCTAGCGCGCATGCTCATAGGAAACTGCACATGCGCGCTAGGGAGAAAAAGCTAACGGACGTCCTACGGTAACTAACGTACGGTATGCAAAATCTCTCTACTTCCATGTGTAATGTTTTGTAATATAATATTCATAGATTTTTTTTACTTTAAGTAGGATAAAAAGCCCAAATTTGGAACAAATCCTAAAGCTCATTAAATTATTGAAAGTAAATATTATCTTCTAAATAATCTGTATACCAGAAATAAGAATATAATTTATAGATTTGCTGTTTCATTTCATTAGCACATTTTTTTATTTATATGCATTTATTTTAGAGTTTTCTATTGCTTTATGTAAAGAAAATAATAATTTTTCTTCATTTAAGAAATACATAAATTAATTTATTATTATGTATAATAATTAATAAATAAATAAATTATTATTATTATTATTATGTAAACTTATTCTTATTATTATTTTATGTATAAACATTACATGACATCTAATGTAGATACTATACGTACACATTCAGTTAATAATGATTATTATTAACTTAATCTACATTTAAATGTCTTGAAACAAAACGTCTATACAAAAAAGGATTTTGATGATAAATTTTTAACGTTTTTTTTTCTAATATATAATTTTTGTATATATATACCTATAAATATTAATAAGAATATTTATAATTATTATTATTATTTATAGATAAATATATCCTAGTAATAAAAATATTTACATTTACATGCAGACTAAAACATCTGCCATAGAATGTATTTCTACGGCAGATGTTTTAAACATTGTTATTAAACATTCGCAATCATTTAGCTTATTTATTATGAGTTGAGATTTGACTATCTAATATGTAAATAAAATTACTCAGAACTAGCTTTTTTCAATTACCTTTTCCTCTACCTTAAACTCTGCCCTTTACAGCAAAACAACTGAGATATAAAACACTTTGGAAATGAAACCGTCAGACATTTAATTTCAGAAAAAGCTTTCAAAACATTTTTAGAAAAGCTAAATGTATTCTAAACTTTATCCAAATAAACACAAAGCAGATTTTTTTCGAGACACTTTTCTCTCAACGGCCATTAAAGGATTATTGTTCAATTATCTCGCTACGCTTGTTAACAGGATTATATGTGTTCTCTTAGACTTTGGTGACAAGTGCAACATAATTCTTTTTTTATTTTTTATTCATAAGTTCCAAACATTGTAAGCAATCTTCTCTTTAATATTACAAAGCTTTATTTTTTTTTCCTCTAGTAGTGTGAGACTTTAAATAAACAAATCCTTTTATAAATGCATCTTTTACGAGAGGTTCTTATAAATATTTATTTATTTTGAAACTTACATTTATTTGGTATTCGTATATATTAGTACTTCTGTTATCAAAAGATTAAAAAACACTTCAATGTTTAACGTTTTGTAATATAATATTCATGTAAATAAAAATGTTTGTTTAATGTAAAATTTTTTTTGTTTAATGTAAAATTTCGACGTAGGATTAAATTTGGTAACGTTGGGACAAGTCCTAAAGGACATTAAATTATTTATTGAAAGTAGGCATTATCTTCTAAATAATTTGTGAACCAGAAATATGAATATAATTTATAGATTTGCTATTTCATTCCATTAGCAAATTTTTTTTTTATTTATAGGCATTTATTTTAGAGCTATTTATTATTTATGCAAAAACATTCATATTTTGTTCTCCATTAAAAAAAAATTTTTTTAATTCATTTTTTTATGATTCTGGAAGTTGTACTGTAAGTTGACTAAGTATCTGAATCCTGAAAGTGGCACGGATGTTTGTTAGTGGTTCGAATCCACTTTAAACTTTAGGTCCTGGTCTGATTAGCCCTCGTGCGCGCAAGATAAATCAATAACCGAGCGACAAACCAAACCAAACCTAAAAGAATATTTGTATATCTTCTTGAGTAATTAAAACTTTCTAAACCTTAATAATGATTAACAACTGAAACATGCAGCCGTGAAAGTTGAGCAACCAAGTAGTAAACGAGTGAAGTTAGGTTGAGATACTTGAGGTACTGGTTGGGGAACTCACAGTTTTATTTACAAACACTACATGCATACAATTAGAGACATATTATATTTAATACATTTAAATGCAGATAATAATAAATTTGTGGAGGGATTGCACTTCTAAGCCGAAAACCCAC
Source organism: Caerostris darwini (assembly GCA_021605075.1). Lineage (NCBI taxonomy): Eukaryota > Metazoa > Arthropoda > Arachnida > Araneae > Araneidae > Caerostris > Caerostris darwini. Next base: position 46,345 of record BPLQ01009531.1, on the reverse strand, counting down.
ACTCTGCTACGAGCAGGGTGAACCTCCGGGTGCGAATCTGTAGGCCAACTAATGCGTCGGGATGCGCTAAATATATTTCCTCTCTGATGAGAGACTATAACTACCTTTCGGGTGAGAGGCTCGAGGCCGGCTGACCAATTCTACTGAGCATTACAGAGGGAGCTCTTGCCAGTATGTAGGAGAAAGCACGGTTACAGATTTAATTTTTGTCTTTTAAATATAGTATATTTCCTAGAAAACTAACAATATTATTTTTCTATCAAAGAAAATTTTACATAAGAAACCTTTTCTCTGTGTGTATCAAAATCTTTGTATCTTCAGGATTTAAATATTAATAATTTAATGTTTGTTGTTCATACCACCTTTAGTTAAGTTTTAAATCTTGATAAAGGAAGATAAAAACAAACTATACATACATATCTGCTTTGTGAATATTCTAATAATGTGCACCGCAAATCGTTTATATGTTTTAAATATCTATTTTACATTATTTTCAACATGAAATACTACAAAAGTATTTACAATAATGCAAACATTAACAAATTTAACAATCTATACAATAAGCAATTAAAAAATAAAAATAATAAATATTGAATGCATCAAAAAATATAACATTCAATATGACATCTAATTAAAAATTTATAAAATCATTATTTAAAAAATATCCTAAAGAAGGCATACATTAATAAATCTAGTTATCTAAACTATTTCAAATTAAAATAAAAAAAATAAACTTATTTGTTAAAAAAAGCTCTCATTGTCGTATGAAATTTATATCACAGCATTTAATAGTAAAATTAATTATAACAAGTACTTGAGATACATATTAAAATAATCTATTTAATATCTAATGCACTAATAAAAAATAAAAGTCATATTAAATGTTAAATTATTGTAAAAAAAACTTTTTCATTACCATATGAAATTTATAACATGACATTCAGTTGTAATAATAATTAAAACAAGCACTTGAAATATATACTAAAATAATTTATTTGGTATATAATGCCTTAATAAAAATAAAAGTGTTAAAATATTGTCATAAAATGTTATTTTATTAGAGCGTTAACAGGCATAAATCGTTAAAGATATGTAGTTTAGTAATTCTACTAGCGTAATAGATATTTTAGAACTTTTTCTTTAACACACTATTTCTATTTCTCCTTGATCTAGATGTCTAATACTGTCTAGACATTTTATCTTTATTTTTTTCAAATTCGGATTTTTTTTTAGATATTTTATATACAGATTCTTTATATAAGCAAATGTGTTTATATAAAAATCTACATCAACTGAAAAAAAACATATTCCATTTCGTACAGGAAATGTGGTCATTTATTCTCCAATGCGTATAAAAATAGATATATATTTGTGATATTTCTTCGCCTAGATATTTGTTTGTGACACATATTTCGCTTCTATAATTTTCTGTGGAAATATTTAAGTCGTCCTAAATCCCAAAATTATGTTTACTTTTGTTAAGAGGAAAGTCACACAATCTTGTTGAAATATTCTCTTAACTATTTGTAATACAATTTCTATATCTAATTTTATCATAGAATAACATTGTGAATTATAATATAAAATAGACTTGATAAATTTAGATATTTTGCATTAATTAATGACTGAAAATTTCCTGAAACATTGATTTCAACATTGCCAAAAAAATTGTGTTGTTTCTTATCTCACTTGGTCTACAACATCTAGACCAAGTCCATGAATCTGGACGAGTCATGATACAGGTTAAAACATGCATATTCCTTTTGCTCTTCCCTTGCGTATAAAAGACATATGGCACCCAAAGGGAGAAATCTGACTTTATCCCATCAGGTTATGGGATAAAGTCACCCTGGGTACACATTTTAGTCGCCTTTTACGACATGCATGGGCTACAGTGGGACTATTCTAACCCGGACCCTTACGCCATATAAAAATTGCAACAGGTTAAGTAAAATTATGTCTGTTCAGAAACCATGTTTTTTTTAATGACGATACACTTACAATTGATAAATACATCTTCTTTTTCCATTAATGCTTGCGTCTGAGTATATGAGTTTTTGATAATAATCGTTCAGAATTTTAGCAAATTCAGTCATACTAAAAGTACTCCTTCTGGAATTTATTACGCTTCTTCAACTAGAGCAGTAGTTCTTAATCTGGAGATACATAGTGGATAAGTTGGGATTACATGAAAATAATAATAGTAACGGTGGAAAGACAAACAAAAGATGAAAAAAGGAAGTAATAGGCATCAACCTAGTAATTGATTGGTCATTAGGTGCTAATAAAAGGTAAAGTCATTAGTTGTCAATAGAATTAATTAATTCATGACTGAAAGTTTTTCTGAAACAATGATTTCAACAGTGCTTTTTTGCCAAAATAATTGTAACAGATTGAGTATAACTAGGTAAATTCAGATGCCATATGGTTTTTTTTAATTATGATACACTTAGAATTCAGAAATAAATCTTCTTTTTCTATCAGTGCCTGCGTCTGAGTATATGAGTTTTTAAGATAATAATCATTCAGAATTTTAGCAAATTCAGTCATACTAAAAGTACTCCTTCTGGAATTTATTACGCTTCGTCAACTAGAGCAGTAGTTGCTAATCTGGAGATACACGGTGGATCGGTTGGGAATTCATGAAAATAATAGTAGTAACTGTGGGTAAATAAACAAAAAGCTAAAAAAGGAAGTAATAGGCGTAAACCTAATAATTGACTGATCATTAGTTGTGAATAGCGCTGTGCGACACTAATCCTGTTATAGCGCCCTCTTCAAATGTTCTGTTGTTCACCTTTTCGTTTTTTGAAAGGTACTATGCAGCTATTTGTTTTGATGTTAGGCTGCGATTTTAAAATATTGAAATAAATTGTAAAATGTAAAATAAAAAAAATAAAAACTTTTAATGTGTCATCTATTTCCGTTTTTTGATTTGGCTCTATTCTAGTTGATATGAGAACATTATTACGTGGCAAATGTAAATATGTTTTGCGTAGAGCAGGGGTCTCCAAACTTTTTCCGTCGAGGGCCAAAAATTGAAAAAAAAAAAGTTTGGCGGGCCAAAAAAAGTTTTGCTAAAATTTTAAAAACAATATACAAGTATTACAATTTAAATATGCTAATGAGCAGAATGAAATCGAGATTTAATTTTTAAAAGTTCCTTATAGTGAGGTTCTCACTTCGAACCTCACTATAAGAATCACAAATGCTCATCTAGTCAGTCTACTTCTGAAATAATTCTTTCCAAGATTCACAGTTGAAAACACTTGTTCGTATATATCAGATGAAGCAAATACAGCACTGATTTTCTGGCCGTGAGATATTGAATTTGGGAAACCTACTTTCGATATTGATTTGTAAAACTCTAACTTTGGCATATTTAGAAACAACTGCTTGAGTTGATTGTTAGAATGTAACTCAATTAATTCAAATTGAAAATCCTTTCCGATTGAAAGCTGTCTGTGCTTGCTATTTCCGTCGATTTAGGTTTTGTAGAACAAAAATAGAGAGAGTAAAAATATCATTAGTCCTTTGAAAAAAGGAAGAAAAAAAATAATATTTAATCAAAGTAGAAAAGGAGATGGATATATAATGTATAAATTTATATTTCTTTTAATTTGCCTCGGACCGGAAAATTAAAATTCTATCCGCGGGCCGGATAGAATCTTCCGGCGAACCGGATTTGGCCCGCGGGCCGTAGTTTGAAGAACCCTGGCGTAGAGGAATAGTTGTGGGTGCTTAAGAGATATAGAAGGAATATTCATAAAGGAACTGTTTTATATAAAGATAAGAGAGAAAAGTTTTGTAACTCTTACTTTGGATATCAGGTTATATCTCATACTTTTTTATGACGAGAATTTAGAGCATATCACTAACAATGAAGGTTGAGTAGAGGCGTAAGTTAGCAGGAGTAAGATATTTAAATTATTTCAATCATAGCCATTTTGTAAACTAAATAACAACTAAGCTTAATCAATAATAACAATAATATAACAAAAAAGAGCAATAATATTAGATAATATTTTAATAGGAGAAGGAATAACATCTATAAGGAAAGGATTGAATTTAATCCATCTCAAAATATGATAAATGCAGAAATATCTCAAATAATTAGAACATATTATTAAATAAACGATTATTAAAGCGTATAAACAGATTTACTAAATAAGAACATCTAGATATTTTAAAAGAAAGTCCATTCTATACACATGTGAAACGTAAAAGAAGATATATATCTTATTTTAATAAAACTTGATATATTATCTACGGTTTTGGCATATACGTACGGTAGGCTTAATTGAATAAGCCTTAAAAACTAAGTTTATCTTGAGTACAATAGATTGCTTAAATAAACAGTTGATTGAAATCAGTGAATTAGTGACGTGCGAAATCCATTCCTATTTGCTTAAAGGTTGAAGTATTAGGAAATTTGGAACGATTTTCTTTTATTTTTCAAGCATTCGCGTTGAATTTCGATTGGTTCGTTTTGCATAGTAAATAGTTAAATTCAATTAGAATTCTATTCATCAGGATATTTTTACTCGTCTAATAACGTTTTTCCCCCTGATTTATGTATAGTTTATAATGACAAGTTCACGTCTTCATTTTTTTTTTTTTAATTTCAAAAAGTATTAGATCTTAAATTCGTGTTGTCTAAGAATCCTGCAGAGCGGAAAGGACATCCCTTCAGTAATCTACTCCATTCAGAGAGGAGGGAAGTGGGGCAGCTTCTGTTGTGATGGAGCACAACAGAAGCTGCAAGGTAGAAATCTGATCTGATTCCGTGTTGTTGAAGCAGCAGGACTTTTAGGGGGAACTACTCCGCCTTTGCGTATCGTATGGTAAAACATACCCCTCTTAGGTAGTCCGTTTAACGAGGCTAGATTCTGAACATCTCAAACACCATCGAGTCTCCTCGTTTTTTGGAACAGTGCCTACAACAAAGCCTCCAGATGATTGAGTCTCGGCCCTAATGTTCACAATTAGCATACGTTGCCACTGAGCCACGAGTCGGGCTGATTTAAAATATAAATACTATTGCATATTATTATTTTTTTAATTACGTCGAAGAGTGGGTGGTATTGACCATTTCCCTGCGAGCAACCTACACTGCACTGACGACTTCTGTTACTCATTTAGCACTACCCAGGGGGCACGTGTAGCCTGAAGATTCTACGCACGCGAGTAACACTACCCCCACAATTCTATACGATCCTATTAGACCGGGACCTACGTTTTAAAGTGGATTGCGAATCGCTACAAACATTCATGACACCGCTGGGACTCGAACCCTGTGGTACCAAGCCTAGAGAGCCAGTCACTCAGCCATCAGGCCCTAATGTAATATTATACACATTTTACATTTACTTCCTTACCATTTTAATTATTTTAATACTATATAGTGAATATCTCTAACAAATAAATATTTCTCATAATTCAGTTCTTCTTTTTATTATATAAATAAATAAGACACAATATATCTTACGAGACAACAAGCTATCAAATTGTAAATCTTCAAACAGATAACTTATATCTTAACAATCTATAAAATGAAACTTAAATATTATAATATTTAAAGATTAATTTAACATGATTTTTATTATTTTTTGATGTCATAATTATCTTATTAGCAAACCTCTTAAATCAATTTTTATACCCCTTTACTTCTACAATGTTTCTACATTCACTTCGTAAATGTAAATGCAATGTTTCTTTGGAATTTTATTATATGTTATAAAATAAAATATAAATATACAATTTTTAATTTTTTTGGTATAATAAAAAGTGTTTCAACGAAATTTTGTTCTCCACAAATGAGCCTCTTAAGAATGAAAATCATTAAAAATAATTTGAAATATTCTTTAAATTCTAAAATAGCTAGGGGGTACGTATAAATTGGCTAAATTTCCTTCATATGAGAAATAATTACCATTTCTGTACAATTTAATGCAGACTTTTAAAATTAAAAAAAATTAATGATGGTACTTATTTTCACTGTATAACAAAAAATAAAAATTTTGTATGCTCAGATAAGAATAAAAAAATAAAGTAAAAAATTGTTCACTTGAGACTACATTGCATTTAAAAACTGACAGTTATACCAAAAAATTCAAAAATATTTTTTATGTATAGTAAAAATTAAATGAAGAATACAGAGTAATACAGAGTAATGAAATACAAATTGAAGCAAGTTTTAAAAAAAAGAGAAAAAACTTATAAATGTAGTCTGCAGGTTGGGCAACCAGATTGTAGCTGAGAGTGGTTGTGGTGAGATACTTGAGGCACAGGTTGGAGAACTCACAGCTTTATTTATAGACGCTCCAACACCACAGACATACAATTAGAGATGTACAATATGCAGCACATTTAAGACAGATAATTATAGATTCGTGAAGGGACTCCACTTCTCTACCGGAAACGCGATACTTGGCTACACGCAGGGTGCGCGAAATATACTTCCTCTACGGGTGAGAATCTGTAGGCCAACTAATATGCAAGGTTGCGGTAAATTTTTTTTTCTTGGCTTACAGACTGTAGACTAACTAAACGTTTCTCAACATGAGTGTAGGTTGCGCGTGTATTTCCTTTCGGATGAGAGTCTCGAAGCTACTAAACATTTCTTCTGAATGCCACAGGAGGTGCTCTTGCCAGTGTGTAGGAGGAAGCATGCCATAAGTTAACTCATGAGTGTAAACTCATAAATAAAACAGGCAATATCTGTCATAAATTCGCAAGAATATTATTTTTAAAATCAAAGTTAATTTTTTCGTATAATTTCGACAGTTCATTTTTTTACTATAGGGATGCACATATAATGTATTTTTTCATGCATGCATTGGTTTTCCCTACTTTGACCATTCTAAAATAAATATATTTTGTAAAATTGTGATAAATCTCACGGGCCGGAAAAATATTCAGGGCCGGCAGCATGCGGGCCGCAGGTTGGCCACACCTGTTCTCAGGTGAATGTCTAAAATCCAAACTGACCTTGGCATAGAGCGCCAAACACATCGCAAACACATCGCTCTTAATAAACGCAAAATTAAAAATGAACTAGAATAAATTAATTAATTTCTGACTTCAAAGACATTTTAAAATAAGACTCTTGTTGATTAAATATAGGGGTCCTAAAATAAAGAAAAAAAGATTGCTAAAATCATATGGATGAATTGATTAAAAGGAATATTTTTATTTGGAAGGAATGAATTGAAAGTAAAAATGTTCAATTAAACTCTTTCAGCTTTAAATATTTTTTTTTTCATATTTACGTCTTAATTCTTTCAATCTGCTGGTCCAAATTCATGATCAAAAGATTTAGAAATTCTATCTGAATCTTTGAAACATTTTTTTAAATTTATTAATTATAGGAATCTTATTTTTTATTTTAATTAAATGTCTTCCATTCAAATTAAATCATGGTTATAATCATCACAGGATACAAAAATAAGCATTCGTTATTCCTTTTTCTTATGTAATTCTTTGAAAAGATTTGTATTTATAGAAAAATTATTAATTAAACACATAATTGAAACAAAATATTTTTAATCGAATAAAACCAAATAATTTGTTATTCATATTTAACTCATTTCGACATTTGAATATTGTTGATTGATTTTCATTGTTTATAACAACGGTTTGCTAAAAATTAATTATTTTTTAATTATTGCCCCGAATTTTAATTGTTTAAGTGTAATTTTAAAATTCGTGGAAATGTTTACAGCTTTATATGTAAAACTGATAATATCAATAGAAACAAATTCCGATAAATTTATGAATGAAACTGTTATATTATCCATCTCAAGATTAGGGACAATTTATTAAACAGCATCTGTTTCAGTAACATTTTTTTATTAATAGATTTTTCCTGCTTATGCAATCACGAAGGAAAATTTATTCGGAAAATTTATGCCGTCAGATTTTCGCACCACCTGCATTAAAAAAACTGATGGCACCTGTATTAGAAAACTGAATGGTGCCATCAATTTTATTGTAAAAAAAAATGATAGAAAATTTATAGTATTAGTTTTCAATTTATTTCTAAATTAATGATCTTATAGTTTTAAAAATAAGTGCTCTATTTGATTAAAGGTGAAAAAAAAATATTAGGAATTCATGGATAAGAATGATTGCTTTATTTAGCTAATTTTTATTATTATTTATTTAAATGTCAAACTTTGTAGTGTGCAAGTTGTGCAGTAGGATAGTAACTTCATGTGGCTGGGTTGATATACTTGAGGCACATGTTGGAGAACTCACAAATTTATTGACACACACACAAACACCACAGGCGATATATATATATATATAACCCATCAAAAAGAAAATAATAAATAATAAATCTAAAACCCATCAAACCCTATCTATACTTGAAACTAACTCAGGTACGTCCAAGGTGCGCGAAATATATTTCCTCTCAGGGTGAGAGTCTGTAGACCGAGTAATGCGCCAGCATGCTTTAAATATAATATATCTCTGGGTGAGAGACTGTAAACTAAACGTTTATCAACAGAAGTACGTGGTTACGCTGTAATTCCTCTCGGGTGAGAGTCTTAAAGCCCACTGGGGACGCTCTTGCAATGCGTAGGAGGAAGCACGGTTACAACCTTTAATTCTACATAAATATTTGCCATTAAAAATTTACCAAAAAACAAAAAGAAAGAAAAAAAGAAGATATTTTATTTTCTATATACCGAGTTATACTTAATTAATGTAAATTAAAATCTATAAATGATATTGGAAATTTTTATGAATTATATTGGATATTTCTATCATATGAATTATCTATTATATATAATTCCCGTGTCACGATGTTTGTCCGCGATGAACTCCGAAACTAACCATCCGATTTTAACTTTTTTTTTTTTAAATGTGTGTTTTGTTCCAACTTGAGAAATAGGATAGTTTTTATACAGATTTTTTTCGTATTTAATTGCAAAATCGGTTAAAATCTACCGTTGAGGGAGTCGCCAATCTTGCAACCCTGAATTTTCGCCAATTTTCCGCCAATTTCTTTAGGGTTGCAATATTGCAATTAGAGGAATTCGTAGCTTCATTTTTCGAATAATATAATGACTATTTTATTGTTATTTCGATAATTAATTGCAGAATTCTTATTTGCACTAATTTCATCGTTGGAGTAAAAAGTTTGTTTCCACAACAGACGAAAGATATACCACAATAAAAGGTACATTAGATGGCGCCGTGTCTCGATGCCTGTACTACATAAACGTAAAATTCCCATGTTCTGAATATTATTGTTTTATTTACTACTTTAAATTTTGTGAAAATTATATTGTATGAAATTTATATTATTTCTATGAGAAATAAATCAAATGTATGTAAGTATTACCTGATTTGATTATCAATATTTTTTTATTTTCTAAGTTTGAATTTGAATTGGAATAAAATATATGGAATGAAAAGTTGTGAATCAAAACATTGAACTTTTCTATGCTTAAAGTTTGTCAACATGTGTTTTATTTGATTAAGAATTCTAAAATGAAATGTGATCTAACAAGATAATATAATATAGACAATATAATTTTAAAGAAGATGAATTTTAAGGATTTTTTGAAAAGTGTGAAAATGAAGTAAACTCTGCAATTATTTGATATAATGATAACATTAAAATTTTATAAAAGGTATTATAATAGTTGCAAGTTGAAAATCAAGGACATTTTATTTTAAAAACTTTTGTTATTTGAAAAACAAAGAATTTGAGTTATAAATTTGAGTGATTTGATTATTGGCGAAGAAAATTGATAAATGGTACTTTTAAGTTGGAAGTTATTTAAAGAAAACAAAACAAATAAATAAGTGTTTATATTAATAAAGGAGAATTTAAAGCTCAATAACATTTTTATGTATGTACATTTGTTTTTATTTACATTTAAAAGGTGGTTTTAATTATTTCTTATTTGAATTTTTATGCATTTTGTATTCATTCAAAACATCATAATAAAAATATTTCTTTTCTAAATGCTTTGAAACTTCATGTAAAAGTTTTCTTTAAATGTATGAAAGGAATAGAACATGGAAATTAACCTAAATTCATAACTTATTTTTATTTTAGTTTTTAAACTAAGAATTTCTGTAAATTTGTAAAAAAAAGTTTGTGTCGACAAACTTTAAGCATACAAAAATGTATAAATAATTGAGATATAAATTTGAAAACAGTATATTACCTACATAAGGATATTCCCAGCATAAAAATACTTGCAAAGGAAAAATCTATTCATGTTTTATTTATTTTTGAATTATAAAGTTTTGCAACAATATCACATTTTTGCAATGTTTATCCATATTTTAAAGAATAAATTGTATAAAAATAGTTAAAGTTGATATTTTTATGTGAAATTCAAAGGTTTTGAATATATTTAATCAAAACACTTGCAAAAAGGCTAAATATTTTAAATTCAGGTCATTTCATTTTAAAAAGCCTTTGCAAATAGCAGGAAGTTGTAAAAACATTTTGTCGAGCAAATTTTAACTTTTTCAAAACAAAGCTCAGAAAATATTTACAGCTTTAAGGAAAAATAAAACTATATTTTTTAATAAATAAGACAATGAACTTGATAATTCAATGGCATTTTAATCTATTTAAACATTTTTAAAAGTAATATATCTAATTAAAAGTTGTTTTTAGCTTTTTCTCAGAATGAATTTTTATGCTTTTTGTTTTCATGTGAAACACCATAACACAAGTAATTTTGATCCAAATGCTACAAAACTTTGTATTTATGTTTTTCATAAATATTTACAGGGAAATGATTATAGCTACATAAATATTTTTTATTTTAATTTATAAACTTGGAATTACATGCAAATTTTGGAAGAATTTTGTGACGACAGCATTTAAACTAGCACAAAATAATAAATAATAAAGATATAAATTTACCAGAGGTCTATTCACTGTAAAATGTTAGTACAAACAAATACAAACTCAGAAATTTAAAAAATATTGATTTGATTTCAGGTTTTGTAACAGTATCAATTTTTGGCCATTTCTACCCTTATTTTAGCTTATAAAAATTAAAAAAAATAATGAAATTTTTTTATGTGAAATCATTAGTTTTTAGATACATTCAATCCAAAAATATGTACAAAGATAAAAAATTTCACAAAAATTTCTTCGAAGGTGTTCGTGTATCTTAAACGATCGTTTGCATTAGAATTTTATTGTGAATTTTTTTTTAAGTCTTTTCTTATTATATCCCGATTTTATTTTAATTGTATTGTATTTTTTCAATTATCAATTTCAGTAAAAGACCACCAAAAAATCGAACCTCAGAATCCGTGTTTCTCCCATGGGCAGCTGTATGTTGCATGCTCACGTGTTCGAAAACCATCGAATTTATTTATTTTGACGAAAGACAGACTAACAAGAAATATTGTTCATCGCTTAGTTCTTAGTTAAATGAAAGTAATGATTATTAAAAATTAAATTATGTAAAATAATTATAAAACAGTCTTAAAAATCAACATTATCTACCTCATTCATTAAATTAATAAAAATTAAACATTTTCTATTCGTTGAAGCTTAATTTGATCTTTTCATCATTCTTTACCAATTATAGTATCTAATAATTGAACGAAATACAAGAAAGCCACAGCAACGCGTGGCCGGGTCCTCTAGTATTATATCATAATTAATAAATAATATATTATTTATGAATTATGTCCTGTGAATTATATTGTATATTTCTATTATTATATTAAAAATACCTCTGAATATCGAAATCTTAATCACGATAAATTTTTCTTGAATTCTTCAAAAAAAAATTGTAAAATATAAAATATTTACTACTTTTATTATTTTTTTCTTTAAAGCTTATTCGAATTTTCTTAAATCAGCTTAAAAATACAATACATATTTTTCTTAATCTATGCAACGCATGCTAATTAAAGACTTTTGCTTTCAATTCCTTAGAAATGAAAATTTATTTATTCTCCACTTCATATATTTTTTAAAGATATAAATAAATGCTGGATTTAAAAAAGCGACGATGCTTATAACTTTTTCGCCAATTAAGGGAAATCATCGGCCGAAAAATAAGGCACTTCATTAGAGGCATAAAAGCTTTTATTTTTTAAAAAAATATTCCCACAAGATGGTTTGCATATTACATGCTTCTCGTTAAAACCACCCACATAACTCATCTTTAAGGATGACTCGGAAAATTCTTTGGTTTAATTTCTTTTTTTTGCGCAGAAAAAAAAAACTTAAACAAAAACGTTTGTGATTTATTATTTTCCTATTATCCTTGTTAATAAATTAGAAACACTAATTACGATGATTAAAAAACGTTTGTGTTTAGTAAAAATCAGACATTTTTCGCAATAAAAAATTTGTTATCTTTTAAGATACGTCTAATTGCGATTTGTTTACCATAAACTAATGGTTTAGTTTTAAAGTCTTTATTTGTTTTTTTGTTTTTCATTTAGTTTTATAAGCTATATAAACTAAATATAAACTAAAATATAATATAAATATAAACTATGAACTAAAATATAATATAAATATAAATTGTAAACTAAAATAGAATATTAATATAAAATTATAAACTGAATTATATATATAATAATTATTATTAAATTAATTAAAATATGAACTATATATTATTATTTATTTTATATAAACTATATTTTATTAAACTAAATTATTTTAAAATATAAACTACAAAAAAATTAAACTATAAACTAAAAATTCAATTCTTTAGAAATAAAAATTTATTGATTCTGAGATTTATTGATCCTCTAGATTAAAAATTCAGATATTTTTTGCAATAAAAAAGTAGTTATCTTTTTACGGTACGTCTATTTGCGATTTGTTTCTATAAACTAGTGGTTTAGTTTTAAAATCTTTATTTTTTTTATCGTTTAGTTTTATAAGCTATTTAAACTGAGTAAAAACTATACGTAAATCATTTTATTAAAACTGCATCGTATAATGCATTTTACAAATTATTAAAATAATTTTATGCATATATTTGTTACTACTACTACTACTAAAGTTTGAATTAAAAGGTCGTATGTCTAAACACGAAGCGTTCATCTACTCAATGGTATTTGATGGAAATAAGAAAGAAAAGTCAAGAAAAATAGATAATAGTAATCGTATGAATTGGGGGAAAAAGAAAGAAAGATGAAAAACATTGGTGATGAAAATGTAACATGAAATTTGCGATTAGTAAAGAGAGATAATATTAGAGGAAAGACATTAAGTTATTGAACTGAAATAGAATAAATAAGTGAACAGAAAATTATTTTGGTTTGAGGCTTCGATTCCGTATAGAAGTAGAGTAAGGATACTTGTATTTTCCATTGAATTGAGTAAAATTAGTTTGTGCTTTGATGAGTGGGTTTTCGTGGGTAGCAATAGTATTCAAGAAATTTCTAGAAAATTTTGTAATATAGTTGTTGTTTTTGTTGTTGTTGCTTATCCCCTTGATTTAGAATCCTAAGCCAAGTCCAGTAGATCATGCTGCATCAATAGATCATAAACGGCCCTCCCCTCATTCAACAGTTGCCTCACAGAGGCACCAATACAAAGGATGAGATGAGACGGAGACGCGATGGTCAAACAATGACAAAGGGTCTTCTCGTCTCCATTGAATGTCAAACTCTTAGTGTGGCCAGTCCTTAGTCTAGCTAAAGCCGTTTGAGCAGATCTAGGACAGGAGCACTGCAAGGAAATATGTAATATAGTTGTCAATAGAATCTATATTTAAATCTTTATGGATTGTAGAATTGCAGATAAACCAGAGTGCCCCAGTGATGATACGAAGAAGTTTGTTTTAAATAATTTGTACAGTTTTTTTTTTGTTGTTGTTGTTGTTGTTGTTGATTTTGAAGCTAGACCCCAGATTTTTGCAGCGTAAGTAAGGATAGGCTTATAACTTGTTTGTAGAGAAGAATTTTGTTTGACAAAGTTAATTTAGAATATTTATTGATGAGTGGCAGAGTGAGATAAAATTTGTTTCAACATTTTTCTTTAATTTTTTTAATTTTAGATCGAAACATAAGTTTATTTTCTATGATCAAACCGAGATATTTAATGTCAGTTGTCCATTCAATTTGTTGAACCAAAAGAGGGAGATTAATATTTGGTTGTCTTACGTGTTCTTTTCGGAAAACGATAGCTAGAGATTTAGACACATTAATTGCTGTGTGCCATTTAGTTAGCAAATCCCCTAGAGTATCCAGAAAATTTTGAAGAGTTTTGATGACATAGCGGATAGCAGCACCTTGGGCAAGAGCAGCAAATAGGCAAGTGGAAATGTTAGTGTATAGAAGAAAATCGTAAGTAAAGATATTGTAGAGGATAGGATTCAACACGCTTACTTGAGGTCTACCAGCTCTAATACGACTGATCGTGGAGAATTCATTTTGAATTCGGAAAAAAAGAAAGTTATATTTTTAAGGTAATTGGTGATGATAAGTGTGATCAAGTTGAAAATTGTAGTTTGATATATTTGTTACTAAACAAAGCGAATTATTTAAAACATTTTATTCAAATTTAATTCTTTTATATATATTGTTTCGTATAAAATAAAAATAAATCTGAGATTTGGCTTACTTTTATTCTTTCCTTGTTCGAATTTAATATTCAATATTTAAAAATCAAATTAAATAAATAATATTAAATTAATGATATTTAATAATTATAAACCAAAATTCTTAATATAGTGTATTCCAAAATTCACTCAAAATTTAAAACATTCTGCGCCATTTGTACCATAAACTGTTGCCAACGTTAAAAAAAAAGTAACACCTGACAATAACCCTATTCAGTATACTTTATTTATCAATAAAAAAAATCACAATTTTTAATTAAAAACTTCTGTCTTCTATCAAAATTATTACTTGCGTGAATTTTGGGGTACCTTTTTATATTTTTAATATATTTATATATAATTTATATTAATATATATATACATATATAATTTATATTTTAATATATGTAATTTATTATGTAATAAATATAAAATTTATATTTTAATATATATATACATTAATATCAAAATGATTTTCATCCCCAAAATTTTTCAGTAATGAAATTTATTTTACGGCATGATGTGTAATAATGAAAAATATCTTATCTGAGCCATATCTTATCAAAAATCTTTTTCAAATGCCACTTTCATTTTTGCTATTTATAAAAATGTCCGATCTTCTCATTATCTAACTACCATCTAATTAATTATAATGTAAACACAAATCAAGAAATCGTATACATTTATTTTGTATCAAACAACCGTATAAAGAAAAACAATTCCCAGCAGCATTTGGCCTCTTCTTCCTTCAGTTGCTATCTCATGCAACTGATCCCCTTCCTGGTTGGTCCTGTAAGCATTACGTCAAATAAATCCCTCTTTAATCCCTATTAATCCCGATTCGCTGCCTTGAATGACAGTATTAGGGGAAAAGGATCGCATGAGAAACCCTGTAAATGGAGTAAATTCCCTTTTGCACCCGTCAATCTTATGTGAGGACGGCACAAGGGAATAACGAAGTACAAGTAGAAGGGGAACTTGTTCAGATATTAACAGAATTAAGGTATTACCCGGCTTGATTACTGTTGAAATGAACACGCTGCTGTGAGCAATAAGGTCAAACTTCAGGAAAGTGTCTTCTTGAGGCTTTTCAAAAGACTGTTTGTTAATTAGGTATCGAGATACCTGTTGAAAGTTGTTGATGGCATATAATAATACATTAGCTGAAACATTGCTAATTTTATATTAAATTGAATGATATAAATTGGCAAAGCCTGATAAACAGCAAGTATGTCGTCAAATAGTTATGTAAAAGTCGTGTAAAAGAATAGTAGTGTAAAAGTAGTGTAATAGAAGTGTAAAAGAATATAGTTTTTTTAATTTATGATTAAATTTTTAATGTTTGTTGGCTACATTTTTAATGTTAAAATATAAAAGAAAATAGTTTGCCACTTAATCATTTAATTCATATAATTAAATTCTAAAATTTACAATTGTTTTTTTTATTTTTAAATATGAAAATAGTTTTGTGCATAAAAACCGTCCATTGCAATTTATATTCATTTGTAGTAAAGATGTTTTTTATATAAGTCATTGTTAAGCTCAAATATCTTTGCCAAAAATATTGCTCAATGGATGATTTTTTTTCTGAGTTTTTTATTTTTAATACAAAAACCTTTTCTGAAAATATTACTTATAAAAGAACAATTGCCATCTATTTTATTGTTTTAATTTAAGTTTTAGAAGTTAAAATTAAATTCTGAAAAAAGTTGTTACATACGGCGATTTAAGTAGCAAACAGAAGTTATATATACACTGAAGTGACAAAAGTCATGGGATAGCAATATCCAAATTTTCAGATGGCAGTAGCATCGCGTAGAACAGGTATAAATGCGCAGTGCTTTCGTAGAGCTTTCATTTATGTTCAAGTTATTCATGTGAAGAGGTTTTGACGTGATGATGACCGCACGACGGGAATTAACAGACTTTGAACGCGGAATGTTAGTTGGAGCTAGACACATGGGTCATGGCATTTCGGAAATCGTTAGGGAATTCAACATTCCCAGATCCACTGTGTCAAGAGTGTGCCGAGAGTATGAAATTTCAGGCATAACATCCCATCATGGACAGCGCAGTGGCCGACCGCCTGCACTTAACGATCGAGACCGGCGACATCTGCAAAGAGTGGTAAATTCTAACAGACAAGCAACACTGCGTCAAATAACCGCAGAAATCAATGTGGGACGTACAAGGGACTTGTCTGTTAGAACTGTGCGGAGAAATTTGGCTTTCTTGGGCTATTCCAGCAGAAGACCGACTCGAGTGCCTTTACTGACAGAACGACATCGCTTGCAGCGACTCTCGTGGGCACGTGAGCATATCGGTTGGTCCCTAGATGAATGGAAAGCCGTGGCCTGGTCCGATGAGTCACGATTTCAGTTGGTAAGAGCTGATGATAGGGTTCGAGTGTGGCGCAGACCCCACGAAGCCATGGACCCAAACTGTCAGCAAGGCACTGTTCAAGCTGGTGGTGGCTCCGTAACGGTGTGGGCTGTTTTTTCATGGCAAGCACTTGGTCCTCTGGTGCGACTGGAAATGCTTATGTTCAGCTACTTGGAGATCACTTGCAGCCATTCATGAACTTCATGTACCCAAACAACGATGGGATTTTTATGGATGACAATGCGCCATGTCACCGGGCCACAACTGTTCGCGATTGGTTTGAAGAACATTCTGGACAATTCCAACGAATGATCTGGCCACCTAGATCGCCCGACATGAATCCCCTCGAGCATTTATGGGACATCATCGAGAGGTCTGTTCGTGCCCAAAATCCTGCACCATCAACGCTTTCACAATTATGGACGTCTATCGAGACAGCATGGCTCAATATTCCTGCAGAAGACTTCCAACGACTTGTTGAGTCCATGCCACGTCGAGTTGCTACACTTCGCCGGGCGAAAGGAGGGCCAACACGATATTAAGAGGTATCCCATGACTTTTGTCACTTCAGTGTATATGACACTGTAAATAATAAACTATAGTGTTTAATTTTTCTACAGATTTGTCTATACTTTTTAAAAAGAAATCTGAATACAATTTCAGAATCCATATAAAGGAATGAACACAATTTCGCAGAGACATTTTTACTGACATTTATTTGAGTACTAAAATTAAAACTTTATTGCTATAACCGTTTAGTTATATTCCCCAAACATTTTGATTTTGTTGTCACGGCCTGATTGCCCGTTGGCCAGCGCTCTGGCTCTTCGTATTAGATGCTCCAGATTAGAATCCTTCATGATTAAAAGTATACTGCCAGAATTTATAAGCTGTAAATCATCTTGGTATTCAATGTATTTTTGCAAGACTTTTTGACTTACCCTCATATTTTTTGTTGATCACAATGGGTCTCCTATTCTAATAGTGGTCATGATAAATCACGAGACTACGTCATTATTAACCGGGAAGACTTTTAGGGGTAAACGCCTCTGCATTTCAGTTGAAAACACATAGACTTCTATCAGGCAGCTTTACGATAGATACCTGATACTCAAAACACGATAGCCTCTAACCATAATACTAAAATCTTCGAAGATCAATGAAATATGACTATTAGACAAATAACGAATGCCAACTGGTTCATGAGAAAAGAAGATATTCAAAGATCCATCTCCCTGCAACCTCTCAAAAAGTACCGGAAAAAGTTTTCAGAAATATTCTTCAACAATATTGATAACCACCAACATCTGGTCATTCAAGAGATCGGACAATATGAACCGCACTCTAATTTTAAAAGGGCCTAGTAACATTCTGCTCTAACCTACCTAAATTCAATTTTGAATTTTTATACTTTTTTTTAATTCTCAGTGACTCCCTTTAATTTCTTTGCATTGCCAATGTTTTCATTCTTTCTATGTTTTCCACCGCCGGAAATTAGTCATCCATAAAAATCCCATCGTTGTTTGGGTACATGAAGTCCATGAATGGCTGCAAGTGATCTCCAAGTAGCTGAACATAAGCATTTCCAGTCGCACCAGAGGACCAAGTCCTTGCCATGAAAAAAACGCCGGAGTTCTATGTTTTCCACTCCGATGATTTTCAACATTATCATTACCATAAAATACGATATCACAATCATCATCGAGTTTTTTCAATTCTGTAAGCAAGCGAGCCAGAACCTTCCGCACGCTAACTGAGGGCCATCTTTTTATTCCAATTATTAAAACAAACTCATTAACAAACAAAATTATTTAATGATATTTTGAATCATTTATAAAGGTACTTCTATTATTTCCTATAAAAGTTTCTCTAAGAAATATTTCTCATTTTTAAAATTAAGATTAAACTTATGTTGTTTACCTTTAGATATTTTAAAATCTTAGGCATTAAAAGCTTTATATTTGCAAAATTTAAACGCACGTCTGATGAACTTAATTTTTTACTGTTTGTCTTCAGGCAATTCTATGAAAACTTATTAGCATATAAATTGTGCTACCTTATATAGTAAGATGTATAATTTATTATTATTCCTTTTCATGTAGTTTAATTAATACACTTTGGTTAGAAACCATCATTATTCTCTTTTTTTTTATTGAATTTTCCGGGAACTCAGATGTTTTCCTGTTTTTGTCCTATCATTATAAATTGTTTTGGGAAGAGTTCCCAAATTGCAATACCCAAATCACCGACGCCAGCAAAATCTGGCCCCCGGTTGGTTTTGTCTTCCTTTTTGGTTCGTAATACCCCATCACCAGTCTAATAATGGCTCATTAAATGTTGCAATTAGGTTTTCCAGGACAAGATCCTACTTTTGCTGCAACATCTTGCTTTCTTCTCAAAGGCAATTATGGTAGAAAAGTCTAAAGCTATATTCCGGGGAAATCTTTAATACGTCATTAAGGCTTTTGTTGTAGTTTCCCAGAAAATTTCAGAATACCTGCATCTTTAGGTTATGTCGTTATTTTATCAATGTACAACAATAGAAAGTGGATTCATTATATTTTATTATTCATTATATTTATTTATTTTTAGCTCTGGATATGGAAATTTTTTAAATAAAAGAATACTGTAACAGATGTTTCAATTCTAAATCAATCAAAAATCGATAAACTTATTTTTTCGTTAATGTGTTTGGATTAAGCTAGGAAATTGATTTAATGTGATTAAAAAGTTATTTATTTGTGTGTAAGCGAAATTACTGGCTTACTTATTTTTTATTTTTTTTATTTATTTATTTTTTATTTTTTACAGAAATATTCAATAATAATCTAAAAATTTTACAAATAAAATTATTTTATCATTTTGGTAATTTTTTCGAATAATTTTTATAAATTTTAAAGATTATTAACATGTTAATAATTAAAGCGGTGAAAATAAAACTTATATGTGGATTTTTCATAAAATATAAAATATTGTTTAAAATGAAAACAACAAAAATAAAATCAAATTAAACAAAATATTTTTTGAATAACAATAAAAACATCAAATGTACAATCAAATTAAGCAATGTAATTTTTGAATATATAAAAACAAAAAACGACAAAAATTAAAGCAAATATTGGGATATATAATTTTATATGCAGCCCGAGGGGTTATGATGCATTTCCAAAGTGGCCCGCAGAATCATTTGGGTTGTTGTAAGCAATGAATGCCACAGATGCCGAACCAGAGGCTTCCCACACACTAACTGTGTGCAAACTTTTCATTCCAAATATTAAAACAGATTCAATTGTCAAACAAAACTATTTAGTGATATTTTGAATCATTTATTAATTTATCAAAATACTTCTATTATTTCCTATGAAAGTTTCTCTACATTTATCATTTTTAAAATATATATCTTACACTTTTTCTCTCTAACCAATGGGCTTGAAGTTTAAGAAAGTTCTCTCATTTACAAAGTAGGAGATATAGGTTTCTATGCAACCAAGGTTCTCCGTCAATCTGGCAAATCGCAAAAAAAAATTGTACTTCTATTATTTAATTTGAAAGTTTCTCTACAACTTATTTCTCATTTTTAAAATTAAGATTAAATTTATGTTTTTTACCTTAAAATATTTTTAAATGTTTGCATTAAAAGTTCTTTTTTTTTTTTTTGCAAAATTTAAACGCACATCTGATGAACTTAATTTTTTACTGTTTGTCTTCAGGCAATTCTATGGAAACTTATTAGCATATAAATTGTGCTACTTTATAGTATATAGTAAGATGTAGAATTCATTATTATTCCTTTTCAGGTAGTTTAATTAATACACTTTGGTTAGAAACCATCATTATACTTTTTTATTGAATTTTCAGGGAACCCAGATGTTTTCCTGTTTTTGTCCTATCATTATAAGTTGCTTTGGGAAGAGTTCCCAAATTGCAAAACCAAATCACCGACGCCAGCATAATCTGGCCGCCGGTTGGGTTTGTCTTTCCTTTTTGGTTGGTAATACCAGGCTAATAATGGCTCATTAAATGTTGCAATTAGGTTTTCCAGGACAAGATCCTACTTTTGCTGCAACATCTTGCTTTCTTCTCAAAGGCAATTATGGTAGAAAAGTCTTAAGATATATTCCGGTGGAATCTTTAATACTTCATTAAGGATTTTGTTGTAGTTGCTGAGAAAATTTCGGAATACCTGCACCGTTAAATTATCAATGTACAGCAATAAAAAGTGGATTCATTATATTTTATTATTCCTTATATTTATTTATTTTTAGCTCTGAATTTGGAAATTTTTTTAATAAAAGAATGTTGTAACAGATGTTTTAACTTTAAATCATTCAAAATTCTAAAAACTTATTTTTTCGTTAATGTGTTTTATTTGAGGAAATTGATTTAATGTGATTAAAAAGTTATTTGTGTGTAAGCAAAATTGTTAGCTGATTTATTTTTTTAAATATTTTTATTTATTTATTTATTATTTTTTACAAAAATATCCAATAATACTCTAAAAATTCGCCTTGCTTACATTTTATTTTATAAATAAAATTATTTTATCGTATTTGATTACTTTTTCTCGAATATTATAACACGAATATATAACATCAATCATTTTAAAGATTGCTAGGCATGTTATTAATTATATAGCATTAGAAACAACAAAAGTGAAAGCAAATTAAACAAAATATTTTTGAATATAAAACAATAAAAACAGCAAAAAGGAAAGCAAATTAAACAATGTATTTTTTGAATACATAACAATAAAAACAAAAAAAGTGAAAGCAAATTAAACAATATATTTTTCATGTATATAACAAAAATGAAAGCTAAACAAAATATTTTTTTATTTATTTCCAATGGCTGGGGTACATCAAACAGAATAGCACAATATAACATCAATCACAATAAGAAGGAAAAGTAAGAACAGAAGTAACAACAAGAACGAAAACATCAAAAGTTCAGATGATAACCGGAGGTTATCACCCCATAAAGCTCCTTGCCTTCCCAATATTTGGATGCCTCAGCTCCTTCATGGAGGGCACCGCAAGAAAGCAGGTGGTCTCTATCTAAATTCACATTTGTGTTACACAATGGGCACCTAGACACTGCAAGAATGCCAATACGGTTAAGATGGACGCCAAGGCAATCATGTCCTGTTGATAGACGAACCAAAGCCGCTGCCTGCACATTAGATTTATCGGGAATACTCTGGAGTCAGTCTCTTTCGTATTTGCGGTCAATCTTACTGAGAAGTTCTTGCTGGTGTGTTAACCTCATAAACAGTTTTATGAACTGTTTTGCAGTGTGGAAGGAGATCTTTTGGATTTTACAAAGTAGCTTAGTCCCCTTTATGGCGAGAAAATCTGCCTGATCATTGCCATAGAGGTCGCAATATCCGGGAATCCATTGAAGTACAACACGCTTATGTTGAGCTTATTTCAAATTCACGCTTATTTCAAAAATTTCAACATTTCTTGCCATTGAAAAATTTCGTCTGACAAAGGAGATTTTTCAATGCCAAGAAATGTTGAAATTTTTGAGATCTAGATCTGAGAATACAAGAGAAAATTCGCATGCCGAAAATGTAGTTCACTTTGACGTCAGTAAAAAACGTTGCCCACTAGGAGGTGGAACTACATTGCACCCCGAATATATTAATATAAAAACCGCAAAAGTGAAAGCAAATTAACCAAAATATTTTTTGAATATGCAACAATAAAAAAAAAAAAAATTGAAAGCAAATTAAACAAAATATTTTTTTTTTTTAATTTATAACAATAAAAACAATAAAAATGAAAGTAAATTAAACAAAATATATTTTTTTGAATTTATGACAATAAAAACAACAAAAGTGGAAAAGCAAATTAAACAAAATATTTTTTGAATACGCAACAATAAAAGAAAACAAAATTGAAAGCAAATTAAACAAAATATTTTTTTATTATTTATAGCAATAAAAACAACAAAAATGAAAATTAAACAAAATATTTTTTAAATATATAACAATAAAAACAACAAAAGTGGAAAAGCAAATTAAACAAAATATTATTTTTTTTTTTAATTTATAACAATAAAAACAACAAAAAGAAAAAAAAAATTTAAAGAAAATAATTTTTTTTTTAATTTATAACCTGCGATTCTAAAAACAATAAAATTCTCCCTTTTTGTCTCAGATTAAAATATTTAATTTAAATTCGCAACTGCCGAGCATCATCTATAAGATGATGAAAAATTCATTTTTAGATCCTGCCATTTAAAATTAAGATTCAATTTTCGTAAAGTTTCGTGACAACTTTAAATTGCATTTTCTTGCAAAGTTGCAAGGGGTGAGTTCATCTTTTTTATGGGTTATTATGCAAATTCTTCCCAGCTCAATTGAAATTTGATTGAACTTCTTTCCGAATAACTAACTACGTACTTGTGAGTGGGAAGATCTGAAATATTTGATTAAAACAAATTTTAAAAAGCTGAAAATTTACATCAAAGCACTTTTTACCCAAAAAAAAGTCACTAAAAGTATTAAAATTAATAGCTATAGTTTATAAACTAATAGTTTAAATACACTGGCATAAAATATCAAACACAACAGACACATTAATCAAAAGTTTACTGCGAGATATTTTTTAATTATGAAACGTTAATATATTTTTTAAATATTTTTATATATTTAAAATTGAAAAGTTTCATATATTAAAGTATATTCGTGTAGATGCATATGAAACAAAATATTTAACATTAAAAACTATATTTTTAAATTTAAATATTTTATCATGTTAATATTTTTCAGCTCATTAACTATTAATTAATCATTAACAATGCATCTCTGAATTTAAGATAATCTCTTTAGCCCTATAAAACTTTAACAAAAAAAAGCCTTTAAAATTTTATTTGGAAGTCTAACAAAAAAGTTCAATGCATGTACCTCAAATCCTTGTTAATTAAAATTTGAATTATGGAATTATATATTTACGATTTTAAGGTAAAAAAAGCTCCATTAATCATGCAAGAAGACATTTATCGGGTCATGCATTAACAGGCCATATGTTTCCATGAAAATTACTAAATCCTGCATAGTGTTAATTAAAGATTTACCATACTTTCTTTACAAAGAAACAACCCAAGAAAAGGTTCCTCTTTTATTGCATAATGAATGAGGCTTTTAATTACAGATAAGCTTGTTAATAATTCTTGGAAGAATCTTAAGAAACAAATAGTTTTCTTTGAAGAGACGAATAAAAAGTTTATTATATTACGAAAATTATTTACTTTCAAAGTGGATTTTCACGTACATGTTAAGATGTAAAACTCATAAATATTTTAGAATAATAAAATTTTGTATTTTAAGTATAATTGCGTTATTTGACAGTTCTTGTAACACAAACAACAAAAACAGAAAATTCGAAATAGCAAAAACCCTTTATTAAATAAGAAACCAATTTTGCGATTAAAGAAAAAAGATTTATATATTTATTTATACTATGATTTCCGGAATTTTTATTTTTATCGATGATTTCAGAAAAAAATCAATACAATTAAACTGCTTCAGTTTTATGCTGTACATTTTATCAGTATAAAATGTTTATTATTAATATCAATGGAATAATTAATATCAGTGGAAATCGAATCCTTACCAAATACTTTCTTATATAATATTCTAATATATAATATATTATGATTTAATAAGTCTGATGTGAACTGAATTTTCTTAATTCATTCGCAAAGTATAGAATGTTTTAACAGTTTAAAATAATTCATCATTTACTAACTAATCAGTTAACATAAATTTTAGCACATTTGAAAATTTTGATATTCAAAACTGTAATCATGCTTCCGTCTACACATTGTCAAGAGCGCCCCCTGTGGCTTTCAGAGAATTTCTCGAGACTCTCAGCCCAGAGGAAGTACAACTCAATCTGGTCTCCTGCTTATAAATTGTAAATATATTTAGGACATCTCCGCTTTTACCCGGAGAGGAAGTATATTTCTCGTATCCTGCGCGTATCCGAATTTCTTATTTTCGGCTTAGAATTGGAATCCTTCCTAGAATCTATAATTATCTATCTTTAAATGTGTCAAATAGTGGATGTCTCTAATTGTATGTGTGTGGTGTTTGTACGTGTGTCAATAAAGCTGTGAGTTTTCCAACCTGGCCTCCAGTATCTCAACCCGCTCAGTTACAATCTGGTTTCCCAACTTGCACACTACAAAACTCTTTACTCTAATAGACTTGGATGAGTTAATCAGATACAATTTTGCATTTAAATTTCTTTAAAATTACTACACATACTATATACAAAATCCGATTTAGAATATATTAAAGCAGATTTAACGTTTAGATAAATAGAAAGACGGTTTCAACTTGACTGAGGATCGTCCTCTAAATCGATGTATAGATAGATAATTTCTTATAATCCTCTAAACTAGGAAAGATCTTATGTGGTTGATACCTTTCAGATGGTGGACATTACTTTAATAATTTGTGTGTGTCAATATTGTATACAAAGGTTAAGACAAAAGTAGAAACTTATGATATGGTTTCAGAAGTAACAATTCTTTATTTGCTTATCATATTGAAGAAAATTCATTTTTCAAATTCTTACAAATTTTTTTATCATCCAACGGGTTTTAACCGTTGATTCTTTAGATGTAAAGTCTAATACTTTTCAGTTTCTTTGTCTCAATGTATGCGCACTTTTATTATTGAACTACTACTTACGTACGTATATATAAGTAATCTATGTATATGTATATGTATATGTATATGTATATGTATATATAAAGCCAAGTCACCATAGATCATTTTTCAATTTTTAAATCTTTCTGCAGAATGACACTTGTAAGATGTTAAACCAATTAAGGCGATGCTTACGCCACACCAAATCCTTTTGAATCTTAATTATAACAACTAGCTATCCAAGCAATCCATCTTCTTTATTCAAAGATATGAATAATTGCGCCATTTCAGCCAGTTTCTTGCTGTCCATGCGAACGTCTTTCAGAAATAGTAATTTACTTTGACACAAAGACGTCGCCATTGAGTCCGACCTTTGGCCCTTTCAGACTAGCGTAGGTGAGCAAATTTGCCGGCCAACTTCCCAGGATTTGAAGCTTAATTAATTTAGAGACGGGCTTTCACAATACCGGATAAAGTCTTCGCAGGGTGGGCGATAAATTTAAAGACCACCCCAGATTAGCTTCCCCTATACTAGAAGTGCATTGAGCTTGACATGGCGTAATTTGGAATTAATACTAATGCAAACATTAGGGCGAGAGGATTCATTTTTGCATTAGGAATTATACCGTAAATTGAATAGGATTTATAATAGACGATTTCTGGATTTTAGAGAATATTGATCAATATCAAAAGTTATTGTTTGTGAACAAAATATTTTCATATGAATGAATACATTCATAGTTTCTTTGCGTAGAATTTTCGTTGTAATGCAAATCAAATGTGTTGCAGTTGCTTAAATACGTGTATTTAGCATCATTGATCATTGAAATAAGGGATTAGGGCAGGCTAATCAAGACAAAGAATAAATCCTTTAAATATTAAACAGCCCTTAATAAAGTATCTCTATTTTATTTAAAAGTACTACTCAAAATAACTATTATTATAAAGGTTAATAATAAAAAAGACAATAAATATTAAGAATATATTTATAAAGACACTTTTTAATAATAAAAGTATTCTTAATATCATGCGTTTCATTCAAATAACAAATAAGCAAAATTTTTGGAATATTAATTCATAACAGCAAATGAATTAATATGACAATAGACGTTAAAAAATTAAATCGCCATTTGTCATCTTCATAAAACATTATGCAGGTAGTCGCAGGACCTACGGTTTAAAGTGGATTCCGAACCACTATAAACATCTATGAAACCGTCGAAAAGTCGAAACCGAAGACTGTGGTACCGAGCGCCAGAAAGCTAGTCAGTCGACCACCAAGCCCATCTACAAATATCTACGTCGATAAATTTCATTTTTATAATTTTTACTTTGAATTTTTTTTCTTTCAATTTCACATATAAAAAAACTTTAAAAAAACGAATTTTAAATTTTTGAAAATGTTTGAAATTTTATATATGTAAAATTTAAAGAAATGTTTTTAATATTTTTCCTATATTTATTTACTTTAATTTTTTTTCTTTACTTTACATTTTTTCCTACAAATATTGGATTACAGCTAAAATTATGAAAAATTACATGTACATTTATGATTCTTTTATTTTAAATTTTTTTTTTCTTTTCTTTTTCTGTGTTTTTCTTTTTCTGAAATATTCTGTATAATGTTCTTGTCTATATTGCAATTTTTTCAATTGTTTTTCGCTCGAATAAAATTAATTTATATTACTTAAATTATACTACACATTTTTTTTTTTACATTAAAGAAAATCCACTAATAAAGAAAGCCGGCTCAGGAAATACAGAGTATTGAACAATGCATAAATATGAAAAAAATATTATTTTACACTGAAAGTTTCGCAATTTTTCAACATTACGTACTTAATTAATACTTTTTCCAAAACTAACGTTTATATCATGTGTGAACATGATGCTGTCTTGGTTAGAGGTCCGTGACGTTATCCGAAAATGAGGGCCAAGCAAATAAAACTCCATTGCAAATTTTGGAAAAATGGTACTTTGGGCCCCTTAACTCTTGAAATGTTTCATGAATAACATTAGCCTTAAGGAATTTTCTGGAGAATTTGGCTTTTGTTTGAAATGTTTTCTAGCATGGTTTTGAAGCACATTTGTATATCCAACAGCTATAAATACTCGTAGTGCGTTGATCAATTCCTTCTACTTGAAGTTTCACATTTATCACTTTTGGCATTTTCCCGTGCTTATGGAGCTGTATAGCGCTTCTTATTGTATTTAGAATACTTTATTCTTTCATTTATGCCTAGAATTTTCAAACATTGATATATTCTTTTGGCTATTGAATTTTGTAGAATTGGGAATACTTCATTTTTCATTTATGACTAGAATATTCATACTTTGATGTATTCTTTTGATTATTGAATGTTATAATGTTTCTTGTAGAATTGGGAATACTTCATTCTTCATTTACGACTACATTTGTTTTACTTTTGTATATTCTTTTAGAGATTCTTGAACAATTCATTCTTCATGAAGTTCTGGATCTGTTCAATATTCCTATATTCATGTGAATATTGAATTGGGCCATTCTTGTAGTATTCCAATCAATTGCTTCATATGTCTCATGCATTATTAATTATTGGCATATTCCTGAGTTTAATTAACAACCTCAAATGTTCACACATGATAAGTTGAAATTTGCCGAACAGATTTCAGTTTTTAAATTTATCCTAAATATATATTAAAAAGATTTATTTTAATTTTGTTATTTTTTACCACAGTTTGTCGACTCTATTTTAAACCAAACGCTGATTAGAAGAAAAATGAAATGAAATATAAAATGTTTGTCGAATTCGTGTTCACCGCTCAGAGGTTTCTTTTAATGTAACAATCTGGGTTCTTGTCATAAAGATAACACTTCAGTACTGGGTTTCCGTAGTTGATTTCCTGTCCTAAATTGAATAGTGATAAGTAGGCTTGAAAGAACGTAATTGCATTATTTGTGACTTGCTTGAATGGCCAAAAATTCTGAATTAAATTTAAAAATTTTTATCGTGATTTTTTTTTTTTTTTTTTTTTTAATTTTGATTTTTATATTTTTTATTCAAAATGATCTATTGCGTATAATTTCATACAAAATCTTATCGTAGATTTTGTTTTTAAATATATTTTTCAAAAAAGATTATTTATTAAAACAATAAATATCTTTTTTTAAGTTTGACTATTAATTAACATAAGTTTTCATAATTACCTTATATTGCTGAAAAGGAAAAGTTTTGACATAATTATAGCAGAATGTAGAAAGTTAGCAGGTTATTAAATTAAAAAATTTTGAAGTAATTCTAACAGAAAGCGAAATATTAGCAGGATTATAAAAATAGAAAGTTTTGAAGTAATTGTAATTCTAGCAGAAATCAGAAGTTTTTGAAGTAATTCTAGTTGAACTATAGCAAGATAATCAAAGCAGAAAAATTTGAAATAGTTCTAGGAGAAAGCAGATTATTAAAAGGATAATCAAAGAAAGTTTTAAAGTAATTCTAGCAGAAAACAGAATATTAGCAGGATAATTAATGCAAAAAGTTTTGAAATAATTCTAGCAGAATATTAGCTAGATAATTATAGCAGGAAGTTTTAAAGTAATTGTAGCAGAAATCAGAATATTTGAAGTATAATCAAAGCAGAAAGTTTTAAAGTAGTTCTTAGCAGGATATTAGCAAGATAATAAAAGCAGAAAGTTTTGTAGTAATTCTGCAAAAAAGTAGAATATTAGAAGAAGAATAAAAGCACATTGAAATAATTCTAACAGAAAGAAGAGTATTAGAAGTATAACAAAGCAGAAAGTTTTAAAGTAATTCAAGCAAAAAGCAGGATATTATAAGGATAATCAAAGCATAAAATGTTTAGGTAATTCTAGCAGAATATTAGTAAGATATGAAAGTAAGTTATGAAATAATTCTGTGCTGCTACTTCCGTATTAATATTGTAATTTTCATCAGAGATCTATTGTTTCTGCAGTAAACAATCCTTAATGGATAATACGAGTAGAAGAGATTATTTTTCGATATATTTTAGGAGTTTTATCGTAAATAAAATTTCAAATGGAAGAAAATCATGAAAATTCCTACGAGACAAGATGATTAACAATGCGAGGCGCTTACAATGTTGTCACATTTGCCATCCAATCTCCCTATTTCTACAAGGACTGTAAGACAACATATGAAGGAGAGAATGGTATTTGAGAATTCTCTAGAGAATTCACTAGGCTATGATTAAGATACATTTCCCTTTAAAATCAACTTTTTAACACAAACTACAAATAATTGACCTTTTACAATGTATTCATACAATTTATTTCTACAGAGAATTGATTTATATACCAAATACTTAGCATATTTCAAATAAGATTTTTCATGACAATTACTAATAACGAGATTAAAAAGTACTTTATCTCCTTTTTTTTCCTTCTAAATGAATGCAAAATAATATTCCACCATAAATTAAGATAATGACATAATAGCTTGACTAATGCCTCGCGGAAATAGAAAACTCGATAAATAATTTCTTTCGAAGCTTTTACAAATGGCTTAATCAATTTTCAATTATAGCCATTACTCGAAATAAAATCTCTTGACGATCCTTTGTATTAACGAACAAAACCCTTATAAATTATTCCTTGCATTGGAGATAAATTGGAATGACATTCCTGACATACAAATGCACATAATTTAATACACCACTAAAATTGACAATAAATTATGCATAGAATATTTTTTTGTACTTTGATTAATAGTTCAATTAGTTTGGTGTGAAATACACAATTCAAAAGAAGGGTATAATCAGAACAATTAGACATGACAATACCAGCACGCTATAATGTAATTGAGTTATTTAAGAGCAATTATATATGTTAATTATGAAATTAAATATGGCAAAGTGATTTATTAATAATTAGTATATTAAAAGCACTGATTCAACGTTAATGTGTGGAAAAATATTAATTTTAATTTTTAGCTAATATAAACAAACTATGTATAGTAATTATAACTTTTCTTTTGTTTTTTTGCTGATGATATTTTATGTATTTTAAGTACAGAAATATAGTTGAAAAAACTAAAGTGATTTTATTATGCTCAGACTTATATTAATTCATTAAGAAACTTTAAACAAAAATTTTAGCTAAAAATTTAAGAAACGGTAAATTAAAAATTTTAGTTAAAATTTTAAGGAACTTTCAATCAAAAATTTTACTTAAAAATTGAAGAAATGCTAAATTAAAAATTTAAGAAACGTTAAATTAAAATTTTAGTTAATTCAAGAAATGTTCAATTAAAAATTTAAGAAACACTAAATTTTAAATTTCACTTAAAACTTAAGAAATATTGAATAAAAATTTTTAGTTTCTTGTACTTTAAACACAATCAGATACATAAAGTTTTATTCAGTTTTTACTATAATTGTAAGAAAAGACTTTCATATTACTTTTTGATAATATTTTCATAACAAAATAAATTGACACTCCCATTTTTTTTTTTTTTTTTTTTTTTTCCATTAATCTTAGATTTTATTTTTTTCATTTTTTATTATGTTGGGTTTTTTTTTTTTTTTTTTTTTGTCAGGGAGATTTATTTTACGAGTAAATTATAATAAGAAAAAAATTATTTGTCAAGATTTAAAAAAGCTACGAGAATTTGTTCAAGTTAATTTTCAATTAATTAGTTAATTTGCAGATTCATAATTTGCTTTTAATTTTCTTGTATTTATAATGATTTTTTATCAATTTTAAATAAATTATTTTTAAGAAATCGTTTTAATAGGAATAATTTTTATTTTCTTGTTTAGTGATGGTTTAGTTACTTTATTGTTTAGTCCATTTTCAGATTTAAATAATTCACATTAATTAATTACTATTAAGATTATTTTTAATAAAATTAAATGTACTTATATATTTAATTAAAAAATCTATTTTTACTTAACTATTTTTGCTTGAACTTAATTTTTAATTAAGCTAGATTTAAGTTATTTAGTTGGCAAGAAGTAAAGTAATTTCGGTTTTCACTTTTGTAACCATGTTTTCTCCTACACACTGTCAAGAGCGTCCCCTTTTGGCGTTCAGGAGAAATAGTCGATGGCCTCGCGGCTCTCTTCCGAGAGAATTACAGGGCAACCTGCGCTATCGCTGAGAAAGATTTAGTTTATAGTCTCACATCCCGACAGGAAATATATTTAGCGCATCTCGGCGTATCAGTTGGCCTACAGACTCTTACTCGGAAAGGAAGTGCATTTCGAGCATCCTGCATGTATCCGAGTTTTGGGTTTTCGGCTTAGAAGTGGAGTCCTTTCTCGAATCTATAATTATCTTTCTTTGAATGTGTTAAATATTGTATGTCTCTAGTTGCATGTGTGTGGTGTTTATGAGTGTGTAAATAAAATTATGAGTTCTCAAGCATGTGCCTCAAGTATCTCAATCCAAACACACTTAGTTACTACCTATTTGTTCAACCTTTACAATACACCTTGTAATTAAATGGTGAAAACCCAAATTATATTTTTGTCGACCTAATTTTTTCTTTATATATCTAATGCTTAAAAAACTATTGTGGTGATAATTAAAATATGAAGACAATTTCTAAATATTCATTAAAAATTCTTTCTTTATTTATTTTACTTTTTGTATTAAATTCTCGTTATTTAAATCTCAAATCATAAGACACCAGCCATCAGAAATCTTAATAGGCAATCTTTCCGATTGGCTGGAGTTCAAAGACATCGAATTTTATTTTTTGGTGGTATCAACTTTCAAGTAGAGCACTGAGAAAAAATAGTGAAGAATCATTCACAGAGTTTGAATTAATTTTTTTTTATTTATATCTATATTAATATATTAATATTATTTATATTTATTATTCATTGACATTTATAAAGTGAAAAAAACTTTTTTTTTTCTTTATAAAGTGAAAAAAAAGTGTGTTTATAAACCATTACATAGATTTTTTAAAATAAAAGAAAAAATTCATGAACTTTTTTAGTTAATCTCTCTTTCATTTTAAAAGTAGGAATAGGAGATAATGCAAAATATATAAAAATAGCTTCTTTTTTTTTAAATTTATTTATAAATACTTATTGGAACAAGTGAATAATTGATAGTTTAATGAATCAAATTCACTCTTTAAGAATAGATAAAAGCTCTTTAAGCCTATTGTTAAATTGAATGCTAGAATTTGTAATCGACTCAGCGAATAGCTTTTGAGTGCTCAAATTAGATGAAACGTTAGGCGTAGGGATGGACGTTGCATTTTGTGAGTATTTAATGAAGTTTCTTGCGCGTGGGAGAGGGAAATCAAGTTAGGAGTATCAAAGGTTAAATGTTAAAGGATTTTCTGTTAGAATAATTGACTTTATTGTCTCGCCTTTTTTTCTTATACGCAAAGAAAAAGTCAGATGGGATACTGAAAAACAACTATATTTATAAAAAGATCAAAAAGAAAATGAATGATTATTTCAAATATAGAGTGATTATAATTAAAGTTTCAAAATACTGTAAAAAAAGAACCTCTAGTCACAATGAGTTCAAATTTGACATGAAGATACTTGCAGAAGGGTAAATGGTATGGCATAAAAAAATAAAAAAACTCTACCGATTTTTCCCATCCCATTTGGTATGATCGTGCCATGGTGGACGGGCTTTCCACTAACAGTGCCAAACTGTTGAATGACTTGGGAATCATTTTTCCATCAAAAACAGAAACAATCAAGCACATTGAACACTACAGTTGGTTTAATGTGCGACTCATGCCAAATACGTTGTCCTTTCGATTCAATATATCACTATCACTTTCTTTATGAAGCTTACAGCGCCATTTATTAATACACTTTGGAACCTTTTTTTAAGCCGTGCTGTTTCCTCCTTCTTCAAGTATATCTTCAGTTCAAATTTGAACTCATTGTGGCGAGAGGTTCTTTTTTAACAGCATTTTGAAAGTGAAACTTTAATTATAATCACCCTGTATATTTAATTTGATGGCTAAACTTACGAAAGTTCTATTTTCAAAAAGTAGTTTTGTTCATATAAAATTTTTATTAACTTAAAATTTAAAGTGCGAATAAAATTTTGCTCTGATGATTGATTAAATGCTAATGATTAAAGAATTTTAGCAGAAAGTGGTAAAAATTATAGCATGTGTAATTTAGTAAGTAAATATAATTGCCAACTATTAATAATAGAGTTCATTTAATTTGATAAATGTAGAATTTTAATTTTTTATGTTACCAAATAAATTTATGTAAATAAACAGTAAAAAATAGTTACATTTTTGGTAGTAATTATTTATAAGATAGAATATTTTATAAATAACTAATAATTTTTATAACTGCATTTATACAAATTTATATATAAATTAAATTAATTATAATAGACTATTAATAATGACTACATAACTATAATTGCATTTATACACAGTATATATAAATTAAATTAATTATAATAGACTATTAATAATAGACTTCATTCAAATTTATATATTATGCAGAATTTAAATTTTTTATGTTATCAAATAAATTTATAATTGTAAATAAATATTAAAAAAATAGTTACATTTTTAGGTTGTAACTATTTCTAAAATAGAATATTTTGTAAATAACTAATAATTTTTATAACTGAATTTATACAAATTAGTTTTTAATGGTTCGGAATCCACTTTAAACCGTCGGTCCCGATCTAATATGATGGCAGTTACCCATAAAATGTTAATGTCCCCCCTCCTCCTTCATTCATCAATGAGCAGTTAAGTATACCACGAACAGCAGGACACGATGCAGTATAAAAGAAAGACCGTTGATGCATTCTTAATATATCAATGCGGTGGAAACCTCATCATTTTACAGTGAAATATTTTATCGATTCCCTTTATTCTTTAAGATTTGTTATGAATATGAAATATTAATGATATTCTTATTCTTCATTCATATTCTTTTAGAAATAAAAGTTGGAGCTCATTCTTCTCTGCTACGTTCTTCTGGTATAAACCAGTTACCAAGCCAGATTAAAGATTGGCATAAAAGATTAAAATTACTTCAGAATAGTGTTTTTAATACGCTTTTATTAGCTTCACCTGTATGTTTGTATGTATGTTTGTATGTTTGTATGTAACTCACTTTTTGGGCTCGATTTTGGGATTGATGGCGCCATCTACTGGCAGTCAGTCAACTGATCCGCGATCGAATTGCGCTCTTCCTATTGGCCGAAAATTTCGGTGGCTAAAAAGAGGCGGATCTCAAAGGCATAGGAATGCGATCATGTCGAATTGCGCTCTTCCTCTTGGCCGAAAATCGCGGTGGGTAAAAAGTATGTAAACTTAGCGGATAACCGGCCAAGTGGAAAACAAAGTAAAAACAATTATAGTTTAAAAAAACTAAAAAAAATATGCTTTTAGAGTTAATCAGACTAAAAAGTAAAAAATAAATTAATAGTTTAAAAAAAACTAAAAAATACTCTTTTAGAGTTAATCAATCTAAAAAGTAAAAAATAATTGTTAACATAAGAATAAAATGACTGACGAGAAAATGAATGTCACTGTTCTAAAAGCGTGGGGTGCTTTGTATGACATTTTTAAACTAACTCTGCATTTCGGAATGAAACTAGTGAAAAATTATAATGATTGATATCGAGCACCCCACAGTGACATTCATTTTCTCGTCAGTCATTTTATTCTTATATTAACAATTATTTTTTACTTTTTAGATTGATTAACTCTAAAAGCGTATTTTTTAGTTTTTTTTAAACTATTAATTTATTTTTTATTAAATGCAACATCTACACATAATTCTTGCCTTGTTCGTAAGATTGAACAAAATTCTAATCTGTTTTTCTGTCAGTTCTTTTTGAAATCGATTCTAAAATCCAATGATTTCGATTCGATTCCAGATGAAGATTTGATTGAAATATTTCATTTTTTACTGATATTGAAAAAATTGAAATGATGAAATAAAATTCAGCTAGAAATTATTGTTATTGGTATTTAAAAAATAGCCCCCGACTCATGACTCAGTGGAAAACGTGCGCCGTTGGTGAGCTTTAGGACGGAGGTTCAATCCGCTGGCGGGTCTGTTGTAGACACTGTTTCAAAAAACGAGGAGATTCGATTTCGTTTGTGATGTTCAGCATCCTACCTCGTGAGTCGGACTACCTTCCGGGTTTTCTACCATATGATTGGCAGTTCCTCCTTAAAGTCCACCCGGAGGGCACTCCCCTCCTTTTTCAGCTTCATGGAGCCAAGTCAGACTTCTACCTACGGTTGTTCCATCACAACAGAAACTGGCCCTGCCTTTCCCTCCTTCCAGGAGATCAGACGGATTCATGGACTTGGTCTAGATGTTGCTGTTTACCAAGTGGGAAAAGAAGCAACAACAAAAAAATAGCACAAATATTAATAGCAAAAATAAATTATAATAAGAGAACAGTGATTTTCAAAAGACTTTCAAAATTTAAAATTTTCATGCCTATATTTTTTGTGGTCATGAAAAGGCATTTTGTTAGAAAAATTCATGAAATTAGAAAAATTCATGAATGCCATTCATGGTCATGAAAGGCATCATGAAAAGGCATTTATGTTAGAAAAATTCAAAGCAAACGTTTTGGACAGTTAGGCTGTCGATAGTTGATTGGATTTTGCATGTTTTTATTTTTTCTTTTTTTTAAACCAGCGACACTAATACACTCCACCAGCTGGAATTAGACCGTTAGCTCTTTTACACTCTAGCAATAGCACATTACCGTTGATTGCGAGTAAGGCATCTTTAATTTGTGCAAATTTTAATTTATGTAATTATGTAAATGTGAAATACATATATATATACAATTTTTGTAAACATAAATTTATTAACAACATTGTATAATTTTTAATATCTTTATCCAAATACAATTTTAAACAATTGTCAATTTCAGTGTTCACTAGAATTGCTGATAGAGTAAAAAAAATATTTGTGTATATAACAAAAAAAATATTTGAAAAAGCTTTATTTTTCTCCTAAAGAAATTTTTAAAAAAAGAAATAAAAATTCTAAAAAAATTCTTTTTTATTTAAAAAGTTATGCTAGCAATTTTAATAACATACAATACAATAATAAAAGAATACACATTATTTTTTCATGAAACAATTGCCAATTTCAATGTTCACTAGAATGATTTATAGAGTAAAAAAATATTTGTATACATAATAAAAAAATATTTTAAAAAGTTTTATTTTTCTTCTAAGGAAATTAAGAAAAAAAAATTTCTGAAAAAAATCTGTTTTTAGCAATTTTAATAATATACAATAAAAAATTTTTTTCGTGAAAAAATTGACATTTTCATTGTTCACTAGAATGGTTTATAGAGTAAAAAAAAAAATATATTTGTATGTATAACAAAAAAATATTTGAAAGAGCATTATTTTTCTTTTAAAGATATTTAAACAAAAATAAATAAATAAATAAAAATTTCTGAAGATAAAATATTTTAATTTAACGTTATAATTTAATAACATACAATAAAAATTAATATAATATTTTTTCATGATAATATTTTGTTCATTTATAAAAAAATTTTAAATGCCAGCATGTCCCAACAACTACGTCAAATAAAATTTCGATTGAACCTTAAATTTTCTAGCTTACTATGATTTTAGTTATTTGTTTACCTTTTTTAAAAATGCAAGAGAAATGTCTCCCAAAAAATGATCGATGCGTTTTCCGATAAATGCAACTGTCACGTACAGCTGTCAAATAAAAAATGCAAATATATCTACAAAAGTTTACAGACAACTTATGCTAATATCGACAGAAAATATTTTATGCAGATTTTTTTTCTGTGGATAAAAATGTTTTATGTCACGAAAAATAAAACTACTTGATTTAAATTTCATTCTATTTATTTTACGTTTTCTGAAAATGACATTTTTATATTTAAATATGTAAAACCTAAGAAACATGAAATAAAAAGAGATTTTTTGAAAATATATTATATAATGTTTTTGAATCAGGAAACTGTGTAATTGCATTGCACCCTTTATTTTACAGAAACAGTTACTTGAGTATTTTCGGGAAATATATATGTTTCAAAACAAAATTAAAATGAATTTCTTTTATTTAATTTTGATGTTAAATATCAAAAATAAAATTTTTTTATTTTATTTTACATTCTAGTTTGATATAGCTACATTATGGTTAGCTACGAGATTTTAAGAAAAATCTTCCTTTAAATAATCCATCCTTTTAAATAAACAATACAAAAACTATTTTATTTAAATAATTTATGTACTTCACTTATATGAAGATTATCGAAAGTCTAGTTGAAGAGGATAGTTTATTATTAATACTAATAATTCCTGTTTTCATTATCTATGATATATAGATAATGAAAACAGGAAGTGAAAATGTGAAATGTTTATTTACGAATTTTTATTTTGCGTGTTAAATAATAATAAACACTGCGTTCTCAAAAAAAAATTAACTGAAATTTAATCTTATAATTAAAATTAAATAATCGATACAATAATTTTATACTTTCAAAAAATAATTAATTAATTTTGTTTACTTGTACTTGAACGAAGTTTGTTTATATCAATGATTCCAGTATCAATCTGGTACAATCTGCAATAGAAATTATAAATTCTGTAATTTTTTAATTAATATTTATATAATTTACATATACACACACTCACACATTATATATATATATATATATATGCATGCATATATATATAATGTATATAGACATTATATATATATATGTGTTTGTGCGCGCGTGTATATATATATATATATTAAATATATGTTAACTAAAAATTACAGAATTTTTAATTTCTATTGCAGATTGTACCAGATTGATACTGGAGATATTTATATAAGCAAAATTTGTTAAAGTACAAGCAATATAATTGATATAAAGTTAATACAAATATTAATATATATAATTTAAATGTATATAATAAATAAATTAATCTATATAGTTTTTAATTTTATTGAAAACTATATAGATATTTCTTAATTATAAATACTCAAAATTTTTTCATCCGATAGTAGAACATATTCCACGAAAGCAATGCAATGCATTTACGCTTCTTTACATTGATTATGAATATATTATATTTGCTGTAATTAGCACTGCTAAGAACTTTAAATTATATTATCTTGTTGAGAAAGGAAACAATGCTGAAAAAATTTTAATTGGTGTGGGGGAAGATTTTGTTAACTTTCCTAATATCCTATGAGAAACGGAAAACACCACGTATAACGATATGAAACGTTTGTTATAAATAATTTTTATTATAAAAAATAATCTATATTTTTAACATATTATTACAATTTTAGATTCTATATTTACACGAAAATTTTTAAAGTGTGAATTTTTCATGTAAATTAAAATATAGACACATGTTATAAAGAACATTAACAATAACAAGAATAGTAAAAAATGCTGGAATTCTGTTTACCCTTTCAGCAATACTGAATCTTGCTTGGTAATAGTACACGTAGCGCCATCTGTGGGGATCTTTAGTCACTTTACAGAATATTGGATATTTTTAATACGGTTAATGAAAATGGTTTTAATTCTAATAAATATATTTAATAATAATAAATATATTTTAAATTTCAGTGTATATTTAAAAGTATAAAAGAAAATTCACAACATAATTATGAAAACAATTCTTTATAAAGATAACGAATGACCAATTAAAAAAAAAATTAAACTGTGTAGAAAAATATGTTGTAATATTACAGCGAACTTATAGTGCGATATTTTTTTTTTATTTCATCAATTAAAAAATGTATTGCCATCCTTAAATAAATTTCTTTTATTCTTCATCTTTGTCTTAATATATGTATATATATATATAAGATTATTATAATGTTTCTTTAAATGCGTCTTTGTTTTGCCTTAATGCCTACAGCTTCAATTTTGTTTTTGATATCTTCGGAACAAATTCTTTTACTTTAAATAAAGGAAATTCTTATAAATCGCCAGATTGAAAATGAGATACATTTTGTCCATAAATCTTATGAAGAATATCATCAAAAAGTAGAACAATTTAATTTTTTTCAAATTGAATACTTAAAGTTCTAATAAATAATAATGATGGACAATTTATTAATTATTAGAGCGTTCTTCTATAGCTACCGAGGAAATTTTTCCAATTCTCAAAATATTTGCTCAAGCTTTAGCCATCACTAGCAAAGAATAGCAAATTGTTGCCTGATACTTAGCCCTGAGAACAGCACGTCTGATCAGGGCTGGATTTTCCTATAGGCTAACTAGGCTTCAGCCTAGGCCCTCAAGATCAAGAGAGGCCTACATTCAAATTGTTAGCAAAATTAGTATTACACTATTCTAAAAACAAACACTAAAACACTGAATCGAAAATAAGGAGAAATTATGAAACAAATTTATCTGAATTGAATTTGCTTTAATCTTCAATGTATTGAATATATTTAATTTAATTTGATAGAAAGTATGATAATTTTTATTGCATATTTTATTTTCGTCGTCAAAGATTTTTATTATTTGAATTTTGTTTCTTTGTAAATGTTGTGTGTTATGTTTGATTAGTTATTGTTGCAAGCTACTATATATGGTGCTGAGAATAAATGCCCAAATAAGTGTTCTTGACATTTTGTTTATTTATTAACCGTGCCACATTTTTTATAAAGATTAGTACCAATCACAACATGTTTCCTTCAACATATTGACATATATCACAGTAAGGATGTATTTTATTATCTCTCATGTAATTTACAAACTTAAAAACGGGATGTAAAAGGGCCTCATATGTGGAATAACGTAGGGCCTCTTTTAATCTAAATCTGGCCCTGCGTCTGATGACATAAAAAAGATTCTCTCCTAGGCTACCTAAAATAGGTCTTCGAAATCTATATATAATAAGAGTACTAGTACACTATATCTCACTAAATGACAAGAATTTATTGTCAACTATCCACAATAACTCGAAAAAAAACCTCGATACAACTATTCCCAAGAAAAAGAACCTATGTATGAAACTTCAGATCGATATCCCTAATGATGATGAGATTTTAAAGATCACTTCAGAACAAAATTCGGAAATTATAGTGGCTAAAGAGAAATGGAATGAATTGAAAATTCGATTCTCTCTAAAGAAATTTGATCTCGTTTAGTCATTGAAGTAGATCCTAGCGTGCGGATTTAGATGAAAAGAGGCCCTAGGCTATTCCACTTATGAGGCCCGTTCACCTCCCATTTTTAAGTTTGTAAATTACATGAGAGATAAATTTGTCTATAGTAAAGAATTTTCAATTTAAAAATGATATTTTAATTTTTAATAAAATTTTTCAAAAGTCTATAAACACTTCACTAAAGTATTTTTTTTCTTTCTAATGCAGCTGGCAAACAATCAGACAGCTTGGTCTTGGATGCCTTAAGGCATGCGCTGCACAGACGTTACTCTCTTTGCATTACCCAGGGGGCGCGTGTAACTTAAAGATAAGCCACGGACGCGGAGTAACAATGCCCCGCAACGCTCTTATTAGACTGGGATCTACGGTTTAAAGTGGATTCCGAACCACTACAAACAATCATGGCACCGCCGGGACTCGAACCCGAAACCTGTGGTACCGAGCGCCAGAGCGCTAGCCACTCGGCCATTCAGGCCCCTTTACTAAAGTATTGAACCCACTGAACTCAAAAGGCGGGAATCAAATGATCGTGTACGCAATCCTAAAATAAGAATATTTTCTTACATTAACACATATTTCATATTATCGAAGTAACATGAATATAATCGAACGTCGGGATATCAATAGGTCTGTTCCTATGTCTGTTCCAATCTACTTCAATCTGTACTTTATTAATGCAAGAGTAAACCAGAGCTTAGTAACATAAGGCACGTCAATATTTGCCATAGCAATCAATGAATGTATGAACTATACTTTGGTGCAATGTAGTATATACAAACGAACAGACCCAATGAGCCGAACGCGATGATCTTAACCAATACACTTTTATGTTTGTTTATTGGTCATATGTGTAGAATTTCTCCTTATTTTCGATTCAGTGTTTCCGTGTTTACTGTTTTTAGAATAGTGTAATTAAAATTTTCCTAACAATATGAATGTAGGCCCCTCTTGATCTTGAGACCCTAGGCTGAAGCCTAGTTAGCCTATAGGAAATTCCGGCCCAGGCGGATACACATTCCGAAACAGAAGTTCCTGAAAATAAATTGAAGAATTAGCCGAGTGGAGGATTTTATAATTATTAATAAATGCTTCAAATGTTTGGGTTGGAAATAACATTTGGGTTGCAACAAACTCAGCTGTTTCATCAGCGCTGGTGAACACAGAACATCTTAGTGCCATAATGAACACTATCAACAGGGCCAGATTTAGATGAAAAGAGGCCCTAGGCTATTCCACTTATGAGGCCCTTTTACATCCCCTTTTTAAGTTTGTAAATCACATGAGAGGTAATAAAATACATCATTACTGTGATATATATCAATATGTTGCATGAAACATGTTGTGATTGGTACTAATTTTTATAAAAAATGTGGCACGGATAACAAATTAAAAAAAAGTCGAGAACACTTATTTGGACATTTATTCTCAGCACCCTATATAGCACTTGTAACAATAACTAATCAAACATAACACACACATTTACAAAGAAACAAAATTCAAATAATGAAAATCATTGACTATGAAAATAAAATATCCGATAAAAATGATCACATTTTCTATCAAATTAAATTAAATATATTCAATACATTGAAGAATAAAGCAAATCCAATTCAAATAAATTTATTTCATAATTTTTCCTTATTTTTGATTCAGTGTTATAGTGTTTAGTGTTTTTAGAATAGTGTAATTCTAATTTTTCTATGAGATTCTAATTTTTCATGTTGTTTATGAGAGAATTTACAACGTCACGAATCAGTTAGGAGTAATTTGCCTAAACATTCTGATCAAACGAATTCCATCGATATCTCTTTTCAGTGGACGAATATAAAAGCCATTCATTAAAATGTTATATATGAAAAGTAAAAATATTGTTATAATATGATATATATACTACTGTGTCTAAAAAGTGAGACCAATTTTCAACTTAAA
Source organism: Caerostris darwini (assembly GCA_021605075.1). NCBI lineage: Eukaryota > Metazoa > Arthropoda > Arachnida > Araneae > Araneidae > Caerostris > Caerostris darwini. The sequence continues at coordinate 3,694 of BPLQ01009531.1, read as the reverse complement.
ATTCCCGGGGCTTATGGAAGAAATCAATATCTAATGTTTCAGAATATCCCAGTAAGCAGAAGGCTTGGCCCATCATGGGGCTGTCGCACCATAGAAGATTTGGTTTGATTTGTTTCTCTACGGTCATTTTGTGAACACTGTAAGCTAATTAGAACACGGGCCTACAGTTTAATGTGGATTCCGAACAACTCACAAACATCCAAGCCACCGCCAGAGCGCTACCCCAATTGGCCGTTAGGCCGCCCCATTGAAGAATAATAATATCATACCATCTTAAAATCCCCTCACAACTATTTTTACATTAAGTGGACAGAAATAGTTACTACCCTAGAGCCTGATGAAAAATCAATTCTATGAACTTTAAAAAAGAAACTGGACAATAAATTATTACTCCTGAAATACAAATTGAATTTTCTGCGTCTATTCTCAAAAAAAAAAAAAAAAAAAAAAAAAAAAAAAAAAAACCCCAAGTAATATAAAAAAAAAAAAAAAAATTAAAGTCAATTCCTACTTTTTTTTATACGCTTTTATTAGCTTCACCTGTATGTTTGTATGTACGTAACTGACTTTTTCCCTTGGAGATCTGTTTCTCCTCATATACACTATTTAAGCTGCAAAGAAACATTTACAGGCATCTTTCAGAAAGAAAACAGTTGATTCTTTTTAATCACCCTGTAAAATTTTCTCATTCATTCATTCATTTTCTCGTCAGTCATTTTATTCTTATGTTAACAATTATTTTTTACTTTTAGTTTGATTAACTCTAAAAGCGTGTTTTTTTATTTTTTTTAAACTATTCATTTATTTTCACTATATCGCAGAAAGTCCTTTATAAATAATTTTCCTTCATTTTTTTTTAGTTTATCTGGCGCCATCTATTGGTAGATATATGCATCTTAAATCTAAAAAAAACTGAAATTAATGAATTAAATTTAATGAATGAATTAATATTTGAAAAACTGTATTAACATCAAGTGTCATCCACTACAAGTTCAAAAAAAATGTATTTGAATAACCTTACCTTATTTTAAACCATGAAAATGCGACTGCAATAAAAGGTGTAAGTACTTTTATTAAGAATGCATTTTACCCACAAAAATATGGATATTGTTTTCGAAGAGCTGAGTTTTTCATTTCCTTGATCAATTTTTTTGTCCTTGACCACTTTCAAAGCTTCTTATTGGTTATTATTATTGTTCGATAGCTCGGACTCAAGAAGCATACTCCAATAATGACACATACTCAGTTAATGGAAATAATACTCGACTCAGTGGACTGTATTTTAAACTCCTTTATTTTTGGCAGTCATCAAACTCGAAGATGGAACTGCCCACATAACCTTTCACTGGGGTTACACTCAATTATTTATGCAGTCATCGCGCTCATGGATGGACTGCCACAAGCAACCTTTTCCTTCGGTCGCTAAGTTTCAACTCGTTTTACTTACTTTCCTTCTTTCTCTCCCTGGCCCTCAGACACCCCCACAAACAGGATGTTTTCCGGGCATAGGGCGTTGACCTCCCCCAGGCGGGAAAAGCTGGGTTTCGACGTAACAATTATTATTATTATTTAATTACGTTTCTGATTTGACTTGACTAGGTGTTTTGAAATTTATGCTCGCTGAGGCTGCTTTATCTCAATTTATTCAAATGCTGTTAAAATAGCACAGACAAAAAAATTGAGATAAGTCAGAATTTAATGTGTTCTAAAAATAAATGTTCTTTTTTAAATATAACTTTTATTAAAGGAACTACTTTAAAATTCGAAATTCTTGTTATTCTTGTCTGTAATATATTAAATTTACAAACTATTCTTATTAATTTATTTTAATTTCTTTTTGAGCTATTTTTATTGGTTGATTTAAATTTATTCACGAGCCTTTTTTTATACATGATGTCTTAAATTTCTTTCGTGAGATTTTTTATACATATATTAATTTAAAATTTTTCCCGAGCTAGTAATTATGTTACAATAATTATTAAATAATTATAAATAATGTAAAATTATAATTATAAAATGATGTAAAATTATTCAAAAAGATCGTCTGGTGAAAGCAAAGACAATTTTGTTTCAAAGCTGAAATGAGATTTTTAAAGAAAAGAAAATCGTTTGGAATTCTAGAGTTTTTTTATGTTTTAAAATAGCTGTTATTGTTCATATATTGAATTCTAAATTTTATGGATAACCTGTATATCTACTGTGCGGATTTTTGTCCCCTATCAAATGTAAGTTTTGAGATTTATTATATTAATTATATCATTTTAAGCTTAGAAATATTAAAACCATTCTGTTTTTGCTTCTTTTTTGATATCAAATAAAAGTATTTCTTCTAAAATTCAAAAATATAGTAAACTCATGTTTGTGAAAATTGCAACACCATGAAGGACTTACGCGACTGAGCTGAAATTTTCAGGAAATGCAAATTAGCACATGATATGCAAATGATTAGAATTTCAAATCCGTAGCGCATGCGTATGCTGAGCAGCGCCCTCTGAACGGCGGATGGATCCGAATAAATAAACGCTGTAGCGAGGCGTGTATGGTTATCGGTGGTTATCTGCTAGTGGTAAATGTTAGCTCAATCGTTACTTATGCCTCTTCGACGAAAGAGAGCGAGATTTGAACAACTTACAGAGTTTGAACGGGGGAGAATCAACGGCATTTGTGAAGCTGGATTGTCTTATCGTGCAGTAGCCGCTCGTGTGCAGCGTAACAGCAGCACAGTGATGCGTCTTTGGAAGCAGTGGACGGGCGAGTGTCGGACAACTCGGAAATCCTGGAGTGGACCCCGAAATGTGACGTCAGCTCGCGATGATAGAAACCTGGTCCGCATGGCGCTGACGAACCGTACAGCTTCCTCTAGACAATTGGCAGCACAGTGGTCAATAGCTACAGGTGTTTCATTGTGTACTTCATCAATTCGTAGACGTCTGCTGCAGCGTGGACTGCGCGCAAGAACTCCTTTATATACGATCCCTCTCACGCTAAACCATCGCCGCCTGCGGCTACAATGGGCCTCTCAGCATAGAGACTGGCGTGCTGATTGGCAGCATGTCGTGTTTTCTGACGAATCCCGCTTTTAATTTGTGGTACCATGATGGCCGCATTCGTGTCAGACGCTATGCCGGTGAACGCCACCTTCCGGAGTGCATTATCGAACACCACAGTAGACGAACACCCGGAGTTATGGTCTGGGGTGCCATAGCATATCATAGACGATCTCAATTGCTAAGAATTGTGGGCAATCTGAACAGCAACCGGTACATCAGTGAAGTTCTACAGCCCCAAGCTGTTCCTTCCTTCAAAGCTTGCCAGGCGCTGTATTTCAACAGGATAATGCCCGCCCTCGTATCGCTAGGACAGTTCAATCCTTCTTTGCAACGCGGCAGGTACAGCTTCTTCCTTGGCCTGCGTATTCCCCGGATATGTCGCCGATTGAACATGTGTGGGATTTCGTTGGTCGGCGTCTCGCTCGTGATCCTTGTCCTGTTGCTTCTGCAGACGAACTTTGGGTGCGCATACAAACAATATGGAATGCTCTTCCTCAGGCAGACATTCAAAATTTGTTTGATTCCATGCCATGTCGTGTAGCAGCACTTATTGCAGCGCGTGGTGGCTACACAAAATACTGATTCTGATATCTTGTTATTGTTTGTTTGCTTTGAACATTTAATCATTTATATGTACCACTACC
>BPLQ01009529.1:0-42553 GCA_021605075.1 Caerostris darwini | reverse complement strand
ACCATGGGATTGTCGCGCCTATGATGAAATCGGATTATGTAAGTAGAAGAGTTTTTATGGATTTTCTCCACCAAGACAGGCGAATGAGGCCAATTAGGTCTGAACGACTTAAAAACAAGAATAATTTTCTCTACTTGGTTTAATAAGAACACCGAATTAAAATTGAAGATAACATGAAGCTAGGATTCAAGACAGTGGTTAAAAAAAAATAGTACATTTAGTTGGATTATGACAAACATCTCCTTTCTGGAAATCTGCTAGCAGGCAGACTACTTTGGAGCACCATGGGATTGTCGCGCCTATGATGAAATCGGATTATGTAAGTAGAAGAGTTTTTATGGATTTTCTCCCACAAGACAGGCGAATGAGGCCAAATAGGTCTGAACGACTTGAAAACAAGCATAGTTTTCTCTACTCGGTTCAATAAGAACATCGAACTAAAATTGAAGATAACTTGAAGCTAGGATTCAAAACAGTGGTTAAAAAAAAATAGTATATTTAGTTGGATTATGACAAATATCTTCTTTCTCGAAATCTGGTAGCAGGCAGACTACTTTGGAACACCATGCGATTGTCGCGCCTATGAAGAAATTGGATTATGTCAGTCGAAGAGGTTTTATGGATTTTCTCCAAAAAGACAGGCGAATGAGGCCAATTAGGTCTGAACGACTTAAAAACAAGAATAATTTTCTCTACTTTGTTTAATAAGAAGACCGAATTAAAATTGAATATAACATGAAGCTAGGATTAAAAACAGTGGTTAAAAAAAATAGTACATTTAGTTGGATTATGACAAACATCTCCTTTCTGGAAATCTGCTAGGAACACCATGGGATTGTCGCGCCTATGATGAAATTGGATTATGTAAGTAGAAGAGTTTTTATGGATTTTCTCCCACAAGACAGGCGAATGAGGCCAAATAGGTCTGAACGACTTAAAAACAAGCATAGTTTTCTCTACTCGGTTCAATAAGAACATCGAACTAAAATTGAAGATAACAAGCTAGGATTCAAAACAGTGGTTAAAAAAAAAATAGTACATTTAGTTGGATTATGACAAACATCTCCTTTCTGGAAATCTGCTAGCAGGCAGACTACTTTGGAACACCATGGGATTGTCGCGCCTATGAAGAAATTGGATTATGTAAGTAGAAGAGTTTTTATGGATTTTCTCCCACAAGACAGGCGAATGAGGCCAAATAGGTCTGAACGACTTAAAAACAAGCATAGTTTTCTCTACTCGGTTCAATAAGAACATCGAACTAAAATTGAAGATAACATGAAGCTAGGATTCAAAACAGTGGTTAAAAAAAATAGTACATTTAGTTGGATTATGACAAACATCTCCTTTCTGGAAATCTGCTAGCAGGCAGACTACTTTGGAACACCATGGGATTGTCGCGCCTATGATGAAATCGACTATGTAAGTTTTTATGGATTTTCTCCACACCATGAGGCCATTGTCGAACGACTTAAAAACAAGAAATTTTCTCTCGACTTGAAGGTTCAATAAGAACATTAAAATTGAAGATAACATGAAGCTAGAAGAGTTTAAAAAAAAAAGTTTATTTAGGATTTTCTCCTTTCTGGAAATCTGCTAAAGACAGGCGAATGAGCGCCTATGAAGAAATTGTCGCGCCTTATGGTCAAAGAGTTTTTATGGATTTTCTCCACCAAAGACAGGCGAATGAGGCCAATTAGGTCTGAACGACTTAAAAACAAATAATTTTCTCTACTTGGTTTAATAAGAACACCGAATTAAAATTGAAGATAACATGAAGCTAGGATTCAAGACAGTGGTAAAAAAAAAAAAAAAATAGTACATTTAGTTGGATTATGACAAACATCTCCTTTCTGGAAATCTGCTAGCAGGCAGACTACTTTGGAGCACCATGGGATTGTCGCGCCTATGATGAAATCGGATTATGTAAGTAGAAGAGTTTTTATGGATTTTCTCCCACAAGACAGGCGAATGAGGCCAAATAGGTCTGAACGACTTAAAAACAAGCATAGTTTTCTCTACTCGGTTCAATAAGAACATCGAACTAAAATTGAAGATAACATGAAGCTAGGATTCAAAACAGTGGTTAAAAAAAATAGTACATTTAGTTGGATTATGACAAACATCTCCTTTCTGGAAATCTGCTAGCAGGCAGACTACTTTGGAACACCATGGGATTGTCGCGCCTATGAAGAAATTGGATTATGTCAGTAGAAGAGTTTTTATGGATTTTCTCCACCAAGACAGGCGAATGAGGCCAATTAGGTCTGAACGACTTAAAAACAAGAATAATTTTCTCTACTTGGTTTAATAAGAACACCGAATTAAAATTGAAGATAACATGAAGCTAGGATTCAAACAGTGGTTAAAAAAAAAAATAGTACATTTAGTTGGATTATGACAAACATCTCCTTTCTGGAAATCTGCTAGCAGGCAGACTACTTTGGAGCACCATGGGATTGTCGCGCCTATGATGAAATCGGATTATGTAAGTAGAAGAGTTTTTATGGATTTTCTCCCACAAGACAGGCGAATGAGGCCAAATAGGTCTGAACGACTTAAAAACAAGCATAGTTTTCTCTACTCGGTTCAATAAGAACATCGAACTAAAATTGAAGATAACATGAAGCTAGGATTCAAAACAGTGGTTAAAAAAAAAAAAAAAGTACATTTAGTTGGATTATGACAAACATCTCCTTTCTGGAAATCTGCTAGCAGGCAGACTACTTTGGAACACCATGGGATTGTCGCGCCTATGAAGAAATTGGATTATGTCAGTAGAAGAGTTTTTATGGATTTTCTCCCACAAGACAGCGAATGAGGCCAAATAGGTCTGAACGACTTAAAAACAAGCATAGTTTTCTCTACTCGGTTCAATAAGAACATCGAACTAAAATTGAAGATAACATGAAGCTAGGATTCAAAACAGTGGTTAAAAAAAATAGTACATTTAGTTGGATTATGACAAACATCTCCTTTCTGGAAATCTGCTAGCAGGCAGACTACTTTGGAACACCATGGGATTGTCGCGCCTATGAAGAAATTGGATTATGTCAGTAGAAGAGTTTTTATGGATTTTCTCCACCAAGACAGGCGAATGAGGCCAATTAGGTCTGAACGACTTAAAAACAAGAATAATTTTCTCTACTTGGTTTAATAAGAACACCGAATTAAAATTGAAGATAACATGAAGCTAGGATTCAAGACAGTGGTTAAAAAAAATAGTACATTTAGTTGGATTATGACAAACATCTCCTTTCTGGAAATCTGCTAGCAGGCAGACTACTTTGGAGCACCATGGGATTGTCGCGCCTATGATGAAATCGGATTATGTAAGTAGAAGAGTTTTTATGGATTTTCTCCCACAAGACAGGCGAATGAGGCCAAATAGGTCTGAACGACTTAAAAACAAGCATAGTTTTCTCTACTCGGTTCAATAAGAACATCGAACTAAAATTGAAGATAACATGAAGCTAGGATTCAAAACAGTGGTTAAAAAAAATAGTACATTTAGTTGGATTATGACAAACATCTCCTTTCTGGAAATCTGCTAGCAGGCAGACTACTTTGGAACACCATGGGATTGTCGCGCCTATGAAGAAATTGGATTATGTAAGTAGAAGAGTTTATATGGATTTTCTCCCCTAATTATCTAAAGTGTAGAGTAGCAGTTATATTAAAAGACCTCTTAATACATTCGTTAGCCATGTAATTCTCAATTTATTCTATCCATTTTAGCATAAATAAAGATTTGAGAAATGCTCTTAATTTTCTATTGGCGCGAACAAAATTTCGGCCATTGTCACTATACACTTCTGCAGGCTTACCTCTTCTAGCTATAAATCTTTTAAGTGCTGCTAAAAATGCAGCAATAGTTTAATCATTAACAATTTCAGAATGTAAACATTTTGTAGTAAAACATATACAAATATTTTTTTTTTTACGTCAACCGGTGAAATTTTTGATTTTAAACGGATCACATAATGAATTCGATGAATTTTGATAATTCTGGCCAAATTTCTTTTTAAAGAACAATAATTCTCAGGTTTTTAATCTAAGACTAAATACACTGACTGACTTGACTAAATACAAAGTCATCAACAGTAACTTTTTTTTTCGCCTCTAGGGCTTCTGCGCACGTAGGCACGTCTTAATCAGGCAATTAATAATTTTACTAATTGTATCATTGAGGCTCTTAAGTCCGTATAAAATTATTCTCATCAAAAATAAATCCATCCAGATATAAAAAGCTTATTAAAATTTGTACTAAAGAAAAATATAAATGCAATTATTACCATTCTAAATAAAAATATTCGAAAAGCGTTTCAAAAATTACTGAGATAAAATGTCGGAAGAAATCTAATAGCCCTTCAACCTAAACATGACAATTATTTTTGAACTTCTCTAAAGCACATAAAGCACTCGTAATAAAAATAGAGCTCTCTATAAAAAATTCGGGTTTCTATCGCTACAATTGATAAAGTAATGGCTGAAATGTTAGCAGATATACTTGAAAATCAAATTATTTAAATGAAACTTTGAATAAGCAAATTGAAAAGCAATTAATTACGGTATCTCAAATTTTTATCTTAACTAGCTAACTTAAGAAATTAGTCATATTAAACATTCCGAGATTTTTTTATTTAAACACACTATTATTAAAAATACCCTGGGTCCTAATGAAATTACAGATTAAATTATCAAAATATTTTCTGAAAAATTGTGAAGTTACTGCCGTTCTCCCCGTATTCAAACTTGGTAATGATTCTACAAATCCAAGCATTTACAAATCAATTTTTCTCCTGTATACTATTATCAAAGTTGTATAAACTATTATTATATATAAAAATAATCAATTCGTTTCGATGCAGAACAACCTTAACCCTACCTGATGACTAATTGGCTTGCACTCTGGACTTTGATACCACATGCTTCTGGTTCAAATCCAGGCGGTGGACTGGATGTTTGCTAGGTTCGAATCCCAGTTAAACTGTAGGTTCCGGTCTAATTTGCCTAAAATGTGCAAAAAGTGACTGTCATGTGAAACATCAAACTATCATTAACCCAAATCATTTTGGATTCAACAAACATCTTTCCAGTACTAATAATCACTCTTTGATACTGGATACTGCAGCATTGCTGCAGGCTTTCAGAATGATGAAAACATGGTAGCCTTATTTCTCAATATACAAAATGCCTTTGATTGGATTTAGATTAACGGTTTATTTTCAGCTTATCAGTTTCATTTTTTTCTCCAGCCATAATTAAAACTTATGAATTTTTATATCTTGCGTAAGTTTATTATCAAGTTTATCGTTCATCTCCTCCTTAAGGGGCATTTTAGCAAGAACTCCGCACTGAAGCAAAATTATTCCTTTCCCCTTTCTAATATGCACGATGATTGTAATTAAAGTCCCACTTTCGAAATGCTGTAAAAAAAGAATCACTCGTTACAATGAGCTTAAATTTCAACTGAAGATACTTGAAAAAGAGGGAAACGGTACGGCATCAAAAAAAAGTTCCAAAGTGCATTAATAGATGGTGCTGTAAGCGGCATAAAGGAAGGGCATTCAGCTACCAGTGATATTTTTAATCGAAAAGACCACGTATTTGGCATGAGTTGCTCATGAGAACAACTGTAGCGTTCAATGTACTTAATTGTTTCGGCTTTTTGACGGAAAAAATAGCTTCCAAGTCGTTCAACAGTTGTGACACTGCGAGTGGAAAGCCCATTCACCACAGCAAGGTCATACCAAATTGGATGGGAAAAATCGGTGGAACATTTTTTTGATGCCATACCGTTTCCCCTTTCCTCAAGTATCTTCAGTGCAAAATTGAACTCATTGTGACGGGAGGTTCTTTTTTTTACAGCATTTTGCAGCATTTAATTATAATCCCCCCTGTATATTTCAAATATTCTTCATAAATACCTTAATGAGAACGCTATTATCTGCTAAAATAAAAATCCCAATGTTCTGTCTCTTAACTTCTTAAATAATTTAAAAATTGATTATTTAATTGAAAATTGGTTCGACAAGTGGAAAATTGCAATTATTATTGAAAAAGCTGTTCTCTAAAAGCCATAAATACAAAAAAAAAATTATTATTACTTTTAAAAAGTTATGTTTTCGTTTTAATGCCAGTATCTAATATCTAGGAATTTATTTTTTGATTAATATCTTTCTTGGAAAATCACATAGATTACACAAACACACACATGCAAAAAAAATGCCGCAAATGTCTGTGCAAAATCTATCCTTTGAATAATTTTGCATATTCGATGAGAAAAGAAAATTAAATTCTTTTATACAGTGGATATAAAAAAAGTATTGGCAATTGCCTATAAATGATAATATTTGCTAACAAAATATGTTTACAAATTTTATTTTAACATAACGATTACAGAAGGAGAAAAGGCAAACAAATTTGTTTATTTCATTTAAATATTGTTTTAGTCAAAATCTACGAGAAAATCCAAAATTTACATGATAAAAAAAGTATTGGCAAAATTATGAGCGAAATCAAAATCAGTATATGTTTAGTACTTAGTATGCATACCTTCTGCATCTATAACAGCTTGTAATCTATTTCTCATAGAGGAAACTAAGGTCTTTGATGTACTGTTGGGAATTTTGTGCCACTCTTGCAAGAGTAAACGTTTGAGGTCGTCTTTACTTGAAATTTTATGTTTCTTGATTTCTAGATCCAGCAGGTGCCATAAATTTTCAATTGGATTGATGTCAGGCGATTGAGGTGGGGTTTTTAATTGGCGAGGAGCATTGTAGAGTAGCCATTCACGGGTGAGATTCGTTGTATGCTTGGGGTCATTGTCTTGTTGAAAAACGAATGATGTTCCCAAGCCAAGATTTTGGGCACTGATTTTTAAGTTAAGGCGCAAAATGTCAATGTATGTACGTGCTAATAATACCATCAATAAAATGCAGGTTGCGAATTCCATTAGCTGCCATACAGCCCCAAACTAAGACGCTGCCTCCACCATGTTTTACAGTAGCAATTAAATGTTGCTTTTCCAATTCAGTATTTGGCCTCCACACATATCGTCGTCCATCACTGCCGAAATTGTTAAACTTTGATTCGTCGGAAGAAATAACTGTGTTCCAAAACTCTTCAGATAGATCAACGTGGGGTTTTGCGAAATCTAACCTCTTTCTCCTATTTATGTCCGAGATGAATGGTTTCTTTCTAGCTGCCCTTCCATAATAACTTCTCTCGTGTAAAACATTCCGTACAGTCTGTACGCTGAAAGTCTTTTGCGAAGTGAAAGCAACATCTCTAGCTGTCTGGGGTGCACTTATTTTAGGGTTTTTCTAAACCTTGTTAATAATGACACGTTCTTCTCTTGTAGAAAATATTCGAGGTCGTCCACTTCTAGTCTTATTTTCCGTTTATCCTGTTTCCTTGAACTTTATTACAACATTTCTGACAGTAAATAAACTTATATTGAACTGCACTCCTATAGCACGATAAGTTAAACCTTCATTTCTGAGTCTAATAATCGTGTTTTTAACACTAACGTCCAACTCCTTCGATTTCGAAGTCATTTTACTGCAGTAATCGCAAAATAATGCATAGACACTTTTGGAGTAGTTTTGCAGACTTTATACCGGTAGAGTTTCTTATCAGTCGAAACACGTGACTTCAATGTAACAAATTTTGCATAGCAGTTAAAACTTTGCCAATACTTTTTTGATATGCAAATTTTCGTTTTTGAAAGAAAAAATCGTAGAAAATGCAAATTAAAATAAAATTTTTACTATTTTTATATATCTAAGATGTCTTGTATTTAATTACGACAGCTAAAATTGCATAACATTTTATTTATTTGTCAATATGAATAAATTAAGGCAATTGCCAATACTTTTTTTACCCACTGTATATGGCAGTACTTAGACGTGTTATCATTTATGTTTGGTTTCACCCTTGTTTGGGTTTTGATCCCATACTCTAATTTTATAAAACTTGATTCTCTCCAAAACGTTATCATCCTATAAACAATTGCCAAATGTTATATGAAGAATTTTTAATTACAGAAAGCTCTCAGCCAGCGAAGAAAACAATTTTTAACAATTTAAAAAAGTTTTGTTTTGAATTGTTAAAAAAATTTTGATTTTTCTTTTTTTTTTTTAAATGTTTTTTTTTTAATCATTAGAAAAAAATTTCTGGTTGAAAATTTTTTCGGATCGTTGGACATTTTTTGTTCTTCTCTTTCGTTGGACATTTCTCACAAGTGCCCTAGTGGTGGATGGGTTTCATCATAAAACTCATCAACTGTGACATACCACCCACCACAGTAATCCGTCGATGACAATCTGTATTCTTACAAAATATACATTGTACTGCTTGCGCTACGTTGGTTAAAAGAATCGTTTTTATACATTTCAACTAGTCTTTCATACTATTTTCAAAGTGCATCTTGGTTGCCATATGCGTAAAAAATAAAATTCCAACATTCATCAAGGTAAGGTCTTTGACTAGAGATGTTTTTTTAGATGAATGTCCTTATTCACACAATGGAAAGCTAATCCGTTGGTGAGTATGTATCCATCGAGTCGAATACACACCACAGCCATGCAGTCGTTAGGATAAAACGTTTGTCGTTTAGGAAACACGTTCTCCCCCTCGAAAAGTCGTGATGATGTTAATGTGGCCGTTTACGAGGGGTCCAATTATTCTTGCCCAGTGCAGGTGCGGGTCCAAGTAGTAAAGCTCTTTTAGTGTGTTCAAATCGAGGAGTCTGTCTTGTGGGAGGGTGCAGGTTCAGGGTCCTTGGCATCGAATTCGGGTTACGAATTATCTTCACAACCCTCAGCACCAGAGTAGGCATAAAGAGAGAGGGCATCGTCTTCTATCATGAAGAAAGGTAATATAAAACAAATGTTGCTCGGGAAATGATTATGGCAGAAATGATATACCTTGTTAAATGAAAAGAATCACAACCAGTATATATACACACCCAATAAAGTTTTTTTAAGACACAAGTTGTAGTATTAAAGGAGCTATAAGAGAAGAATATTTTTTCGCTCCGAAAAGAACGTTTCTGCCAGCGACGAAAAACTTTTTTAACGAATCAAAAAAAAAAAAATTTTTGTTTTTTTGAATTTAAAAAAAAAAAAAATTTTCTCGTCGGAAATTTTTTCTCACGACTGAAAGATTTTTCCCTCGTTTACCATGCATGCATGTTTGCATTACTCCTATAGTACATACATCAAATATACTTTTTAACTACTTGAATAGAATAGCTATTCTATTATAGACTTTCACGCTATATCTATTTTTTACAAATTTGAAAGTGAAATTTAAACAGAAAAAACGTCTCTGTAACAATCGCCATCACTGTGTTTATCACCCTTGCTTGCAAAGGTCCCATTTTCTTTTAATAGATCACAAAACTCTCACACTACACAAGGATTATTTCAACACCCTATTTGTTTGAGTCATTCGTCCATCGTCAAATCTATTTGGGTCATTCGTCAGAGATAGCCTCCTGGCCAAATAGAATGCTGCTCGAGTCCTATAAAAGCCACATAACTTGCCATTTGCGAGTATGTTCTACTGTTGGCATACATTGAGTCGGAGAAAGCATTATTGATAAATACCCTACAGACTACATTTGCTATATTGCTGGACAATGGAACTCGAAACAAATTACAATTATATCCGTGGATAATTTGCAGGAAACGACGATTCGTGTAGCTCCAACCACTTTGAATGCAATCACCCATGAAGATGTGTTGAAACATTTGAGCTTATCCATCAATTGTTTCAAAAACGTCCCTAGTTAATTACTGACTGTATTAGGGTTTGTGTAACAGTTACTTTTATGGGTTTTTTTTCTTCTAATGCAGCTGGCAAATAGACCATGATCTTTCGCCATAAGGGCTGCACCGATGTTACCTCACCAGGGGGCGCCTGTAACTTGATGGTAAGCCACGGACGCAGAGTAAGGTCCCCGTAGCGCTCTACGATTCTATTAGGACCGGGACCTACAACTTAATGTGGATTCCGAACCACTACAAACACCCATGGCAAAGCCGGAATTTGAACCCGATACCTGTGGTACCGAACGCCAGAGCATGTTACTTTTCTGTAAAACCGTTAATTTTAGAAATTATTCCTTCGTTTTCATCAATGTTATTGTTTCCTTCTTGTTTAGGATTTAGTTTGCTTACTTATTTACTGCTTCATTTTCATTCATATATTTGTATGAATGCATACAATTATCAATTCATTGACAAATAGATTTGAGATTTTAATATATTACTTACATTTAATTACTGACCGTATTATGGTTTGTGTAATAATGTTATTTTTATGTAAACCGTTAATTTTACAAATTATTGATTCGTTTTCATCAAGGTTTTTTTTCCCTTCTTGTTTAGGATTTAGTTTGTTTACTTATTTAGTGCTTCATTTTCATTCATATATTTGTATGAATGCATACAATTATCAATTCATTCACAAATATATTTGTGATTTTAATAAATTACTTACATTTAATTACTGACTGTATGATGGTTTCTGTAATAGTGTTATTTTTATGTAAAACCGTTAATTTTACAAATTATTGCTTCGTTTTCATCAAGGTTTTTGTTTCCTTCTTGTTTAGGATTTAGTTTGCTTACTTATTTAGTGCTTCATTTCCATTTATATATTGGTATGAATGCATACAATTATCAATTCATTCACAAATATATTTGTGATTTTAATAAATTACTTACATTTAATTACTGACTGCATGATGGTTTCTGTAATAGTGTTATTTTTATGTAAAACCGTTAATTTTACAAATTATTGCTTCGTTTTCATCAAGGATTTTTTTTCCTTCTTGTTTAGGATTTAGTTTGATTACTTATTTAGTGCTTCATTTCCATTTATATATTGGTATGAATGCATACAATTATCAATTCATTCACAAATATATTTGTGATTTTAATAAATTACTTACATTTAATTACTGACTGTATGATGGTTTCTGTAATAGTGTTATTTTTATTTAAAACAGTTAATTTTACAAATTATTGCTTCGTTTTCATCAAGGATTTTTTTCCTTCTTGTTTAGGATTTAGTTTGATTACTTATTTAGTGCTTCATTTCCATTCATATATTTGTAGGAATGCATACAATTATCAATTCATTCACAAATATATTTGTGATTTTAATAAATTACTTACATTTAATTACTGACTGTATTATGGTTTGTGTAATAATGTTACTTTTATGTAAAACCGTTAATTTTACAAATTATTGCTTCGTTTTCATCAATTTTTTTGTTTTATTCTTATTTAGTGTTTAGTTTTTGTTATTCATTTAGAGCTTCATTTTCCAACATATATTTCTGCGAATTCATATATACATCAATTTATTCTCAAATATTGTTGTGCTTTTGAAAAATTTGTTACATTTCAGATCTGTTGTCGATTTTATTTATTTTCGTTTGTTATTTATAATTTTGCTAAATTTTTTTTTGTATAATAAGGTTAATATGTAAAACTGTTAATTATAGTAATTATTGCTTCGTTTTCATCAATGTTTTTGTTTTCTTTTTATTTAGGATTAAGTTTGCTTATTTATTTAGTGCTAGATTTTCATTCATATACTTTTGCGAATTCATATATTCATCAATTCATTCTCAAATATTGTTGTGATTTTGATAAATTTGTTACATTTGAGATCTGATGTTGATAAATTTGTTACATTTCAGATCTGTTGTCGATTTTATTTATTTTCGTTAGTTATTTATAATTTTGCTAAATTATGGTTTGTATAATAAGGTTAATATGTAAAACTGTTAATTATAGTAATTATTGCTTCGTTTTCATCAATGTTTTTGTTTTCTTTTTATTTAGGATTAAGTTTGCTTATTTATTTAGTGCGTGATTTTCATTCATATACTTTTGCGAATTCATATATTCATCAATTAATTCTCAAATATTGTTGTGATTTTGAAAAATTTGTTACATTTCAGATCTGTTGTCGATTTTATTTATTTTCGTTTGTTATTTATAATTTTGCTAAATTATGGTTTGTATAATAAGGTTAATATGTAAAACTGTTAATTATAGTAATTATTGCTTCGTTTTCATCAATGTTTTTGTTTTCTTTTTATTTAGGATTAAGTTTGCTTATTTATTTAGTGCGTGATTTTCATTCATATACTTTTGCGAATTCATATATTCATCAATTCATTCTCAAATATTGTTGTGATTTTGATAAATTTGTTACATTTCAGATCTGATGTCGATTTTATTTATTTTCGTTAGTTATTTATAATTTTGCTAAATTATGGTTTGTATAATAAGGTTAATATGTAAAACTGTTAATTATAGTAATTATTGCTTCGTTTTCATCAATGTTTTTGTTTTCTTTTTATTTAGGATTAAGTTTGCTTATTTATTTAGTGCTTGATTTTCATTCATATACTTTTGCGAATTCATATATTCATCAATTAATTCTCAAATATTGTTGTGATTTTGATAAATTTGTTACATTTCAGATCTGTTGTCGATTTTATTTATTTTCGTTTGTTATTTATAATTTTGCTAAATTATGGTTTGTATAATAAGGTTAATATGTAAAACTGTTAATTATAGTAATTATTGCTTCGTTTTCATCAATGTTTTTGTTTTCTTTTTATTTAGGATTAAGTTTGCTTATTTATTTAGTGCGTGATTTTCATTCATATACTTTTGCGAATTCATATATTCATCAATTAATTCTCAAATATTGTTGTGATTTTGATAAATTTGTTACATTTCAGATCTGTTGTCGATTTTATTTATTTTCGTTTGTTATTTATAATTTTGCTAAATTATGGTTTGTATAATAAGGTTAATATGTAAAACTGTTAATTATAGTAATTATTGCTTCGTTTTCATCAATGTTTTTGTTTTCTTTTTATTTAGGATTAAGTTTGCTTATTTATTTAGTGCTTGATTTTCATTCATATACTTTTGCGAATTCATATATTCATCAATTCATTCTCAAATATTGTTGTGATTTTGATAAATTTGTTACATTTCAGATCTGTTGTCGATTTTATTTATTTTCGTTTGTTATTTATAATTTTGCTAAATTATGGTTTGTATAATAAGGTTAATATGTAAAACTGTTAATTATAGTAATTATTGCTTCGTTTTCATCAATGTTTTTGTTTTCTTTTTATTTAGGATTAAGTTTGCTTATTTATTTAGTGCTTGATTTTCATTCATATACTTTTGCGAATTCATATATTCATCAATTCATTCTCAAATATTGTTGTGATTTTGATAAATTTGTTACATTTCAGATCTGTTGTCGATTTTATTTATTTTCGTTTGTTATTTATAATTTTGCTAAATTATGGTTTGTATAATAAGGTTAATATGTAAAACTGTTAATTATAGTAATTATTGCTTCGTTTTCATCAATGTTTTTGTTTTCTTTTTATTTAGGATTAAGTTTGCTTATTTATTTAGTGCTGATTTTCATTCATATACTTTTGCGAATTCATATATTCATCAATTCATTCTCAAATATTGTTGTGATTTTGATAAATTTGTTACATTTCAGATCTGTTGTCGATTTTATTTATTTTCGTTAGTTATTTATAATTTTGCTAAATTATGGTTTGTATAATAAGGTTAATATGTAAAACTGTTAATTATAGTAATTATTGCTTCGTTTTCATCAATGTTTTTGTTTTCTTTTTATTTAGGATTAAGTTTGCTTATTTATTTAGTGCTGATTTTCATTCATATACTTTTGCGAATTCATATATTCATCAATTAATTCTCAAATATTGTTGTGATTTTGATAAATTTGTTACATTTCAGATCTGTTGTCGATTTTATTTATTTTCGTTTGTTATTTATAATTTTGCTAAATTATGGTTTGTATAATAAGGTTAATATGTAAAACTGTTAATTATAGTAATTATTGCTTCGTTTTCATCAATGTTTTTGTTTTCTTTTTATTTAGGATTAAGTTTGCTTATTTATTTAGTGCTGATTTTCATTCATATACTTTTGCGAATTCATATATTCATCAATTAATTCTCAAATATTGTTGTGATTTTGATAAATTTGTTACATTTCAGATCTGTTGTCGATTTTATTTATTTTCGTTTGTTATTTATAATTTTGCTAAATTATGGTTTGTATAATAAGGTTAATATGTAAAACTGTTAATTATAGTAATTATTGCTTCGTTTTCATCAATGTTTTTGTTTTTTTTTTATTTAGGATTAAGTTTGCTTATTTATTTAGTGCTTGATTTTCATTCATATACTTTTGCGAATTCATATATTCATCAATTCATTCTCAAATATTGTTGTGATTTTGATAAATTTGTTACATTTCAGATCTGTTGTCGATTTTATTTATTTTCGTTTGTTATTTATAATTTTGCTAAATTATGGTTTGTATAATAAGGTTAATATGTAAAACTGTTAATTATAGTAATTATTGCTTCGTTTTCATCAATGTTTTTGTTTTCTTTTTATTTAGGATTAAGTTTGCTTATTTATTTAGTGCTTGATTTTCATTCATATACTTTTGCGAATTCATATATTCATCAATTCATTCTCAAATATTGTTGTGATTTTGATAAATTTGTTACATTTGAGATCTGATGTTGATAAATTTGTTACATTTCAGATCTGTTGTCGATTTTATTTATTTTCGTTTGTTATTTATAATTTTGCTAAATTATGGTTTGTATAATAAGGTTAATATGTAAAACTGTTAATTATAGTAATTATTGCTTCGTTTTCATCAATGTTTTTGTTTTCTTTTTATTTAGGATTAAGTTTGCTTATTTATTTAGTGCGTGATTTTCATTCATATACTTTTGCGAATTCATATATTCATCAATTAATTCTCAAATATTGTTGTGATTTTGATAAATTTGTTACATTTCAGATCTGTTGTCGATTTTATTTATTTTCGTTTGTTATTTATAATTTTGCTAAATTATGGTTTGTATAATAAGGTTAATATGTAAAACTGTTAATTATAGTAATTATTGCTTCGTTTTCATCAATGTTTTTGTTTTCTTTTTATTTAGGATTAAGTTTGCTTATTTATTTAGTGCTTGATTTTCATTCATATACTTTTGCGAATTCATATATTCATCAATTAATTCTCAAATATTGTTGTGATTTTGATAAATTTGTTACATTTCAGATCTGTTGTCGATTTTATTTATTTTCGTTTGTTATTTATAATTTTGCTAAATTATGGTTTGTATAATAAGGTTAATATGTAAAACTGTTAATTATAGTAATTATTGCTTCGTTTTCATCAATGTTTTTGTTTTCTTTTTATTTAGGATTAAGTTTGCTTATTTATTTAGTGCTTGATTTTCATTCATATACTTTTGCGAATTCATATATTCATCAATTCATTCTCAAATATTGTTGTGATTTTGATAAATTTGTTACATTTCAGATCTGTTGTCGATTTTATTTATTTTCGTTTTTTTATTTTCGTTATTTATAATTTTGCTAAATTATGGTTTGTATAATAAGGTTAATATGTAAAACTGTTAATTATAGTAATTATTGCTTCGTTTTCATCAATGTTTTTGTTTTCTTTTTATTTAGGATTAAGTTTGCTTATTTATTTAGTGCTGATTTTCATTCATATACTTTTGCGAATTCATATATTCATCAATTCATTCTCAAATATTGTTGTGATTTTGATAAATTTGTTACATTTCAGATCTGATCTGTCGATTTTATTTATTTTCGTTTGTTATTTATAATTTTGCTAAATTATGGTTTGTATAATAAGGTTAATATGTAAAACTGTTAATTATAGTAATTATTGCTTCGTTTTCATCAATGTTTTTGTTTTCTTTTTATTTAGGATTAAGTTTGCTTATTTATTTAGTGCTTGATTTTCATTCATATACTTTTGCGAATTCATATATTCATCAATTATTCTCAAATATTGTTGTGATTTTGATAAATTTGTTACATTTCAGATCTGTTGTCGATTTTATTTATTTTCGTTTGTTATTTATAATTTTGCTAAATTATGGTTTGTATAATAAGGTTAATATGTAAAACTGTTAATTATAGTAATTATTGCTTCGTTTTCATCAATGTTTTTGTTTTCTTTTTATTTAGGATTAAGTTTGCTTATTTATTTAGTGCTGATTTTCATTCATATACTTTTGCGAATTCATATATTCATCAATTCATTCTCAAATATTGTTGTGATTTTGATAAATTTGTTACATTTCAGATCTGTTGTCGATTTTATTTATTTTCGTTTGTTATTTATAATTTTGCTAAATTATGGTTTGTATAATAAGGTTAATATGTAAAACTGTTAATTATAGTAATTATTGCTTCGTTTTCATCAATGTTTTTGTTTTCTTTTTATTTAGGATTAAGTTTGCTTATTTATTTAGTGCTTGATTTTCATTCATATACTTTTGCGAATTCATATATTCATCAATTCATTCTCAAATATTGTTGTGATTTTTTGATTTGAAATTTGTTACATTTCAGATCTGTTGTCGATTTTATTTATTTTCGTTTGTTATTTATAATTTTGCTAAATTATGGTTTGTATAATAAGGTTAATATGTAAAACTGTTAATTATAGTAATTATTGCTTCGTTTTCATCAATGTTTTTGTTTTCTTTTTATTTAGGATTAAGTTTGCTTATTTATTTAGTGCTTGATTTTCATTCATATACTTTTGCGAATTCATATATTCATCAATTAATTCTCAAATATTGTTGTGATTTTGATAAATTTGTTACATTTCAGATCTGTTGTCGATTTTATTTATTTTCGTTTGTTATTTATAATTTTGCTAAATTATGGTTTGTATAATAAGGTTAATATGTAAAACTGTTAATTATAGTAATTATTGCTTCGTTTTCATCAATGTTTTTGTTTTCTTTTTATTTAGGATTAAGTTTGCTTATTTATTTAGTGCTTGATTTTCATTCATATACTTTTGCGAATTCATATATTCATCAATTAATTCTCAAATATTGTTGTGATTTTGATAAATTTGTTACATTTCAGATCTGTTGTCGATTTTATTTATTTTCGTTTGTTATTTATAATTTTGCTAAATTATGGTTTGTATAATAAGGTTAATATGTAAAACTGTTAATTATAGTAATTATTGCTTCGTTTTCATCAATGTTTTTGTTTTCTTTTTATTTAGGATTAAGTTTGCTTATTTATTTAGTGCTTGATTTTCATTCATATACTTTTGCGAATTCATATATTCATCAATTCATTTTCAAATATTGTAGTGATTTTGATAAATTTGTTACATTTCAGATCTGATGTCGATTTTATTTATTTTCGTTAGTTATTTATAATTTTGCTAAATTTTTTTTTGTATAATAAGGTTAATATGTAAAACTGTTAATTATAGTAATTATTGCTTCGTTTTCATCAATGTTTTTGTTTTCTTTTTATTTAGGATTAAGTTTGCTTATTTATTTAGTGCTAGATTTTCATTCATATACTTTTGCGAATTCATATATTCATCAATTCATTCTCAAATATTGTTGTGATTTTGATAAATTTGTTACATTTGAGATCTGATGTTGATCTCTGTTGTCGATTTTATTTATTTTCGTTAGTTATTTATAATTTTGCTAAATTATGGTTTGTATAATAAGGTTAATATGTAAAACTGTTAATTATAGTAATTATTGCTTCGTTTTCATCAATGTTTTTGTTTTCTTTTTATTTAGGATTAAGTTTGCTTATTTATTTAGTGCGTGATTTTCATTCATATACTTTTGCGAATTCATATATTCATCAATTAATTCTCAAATATTGTTGTGATTTTGATAAATTTGTTACATTTCAGATCTGTTGTCGATTTTATTTATTTTCGTTTGTTATTTATAATTTTGCTAAATTATGGTTTGTATAATAAGGTTAATATGTAAAACTGTTAATTATAGTAATTATTGCTTCGTTTTCATCAATGTTTTTGTTTTCTTTTTATTTAGGATTAAGTTTGCTTATTTATTTAGTGCTTGATTTTCATTCATATACTTTTGCGAATTCATATATTCATCAATTCATTCTCAAATATTGTTGTGATTTTGATAAATTTGTTACATTTCAGATCTGTTGTCGATTTTATTTATTTTCGTTTGTTATTTATAATTTTGCTAAATTATGGTTTGTATAATAAGGTTAATATGTAAAACTGTTAATTATAGTAATTATTGCTTCGTTTTCATCAATGTTTTTGTTTTCTTTTTTATTTAGGATTAAGTTTGCTTATTTATTTAGTGCTTGATTTTCATTCATATACTTTTGCGAATTCATATATTCATCAATTCATTCTCAAATATTGTTGTGATTTTGATAAATTTGTTACATTTCAGATCTGTTGTCGATTTTATTTATTTTCGTTTGTTATTTATAATTTTGCTAAATTATGGTTTGTATAATAAGGTTAATATGTAAAACTGTTAATTATAGTAATTATTGCTTCGTTTTCATCAATGTTTTTGTTTTCTTTTTATTTAGGATTAAGTTTGCTTATTTATTTAGTGCTGATTTTCATTCATATACTTTTGCGAATTCATATATTCATCAATTCATTCTCAAATATTGTTGTGATTTTGATAAATTTGTTACATTTCAGATCTGTTGTCGATTTTATTTATTTTCGTTTGTTATTTATAATTTTGCTAAATTATGGTTTGTATAATAAGGTTAATATGTAAAACTGTTAATTATAGTAATTATTGCTTCGTTTTCATCAATGTTTTTGTTTTCTTTTTTATTTAGGATTAAGTTTGCTTATTTATTTAGTGCTTGATTTTCATTCATATACTTTTGCGAATTCATATATTCATCAATTAATTCTCAAATATTGTTGTGATTTTGATAAATTTGTTACATTTCAGATCTGTTGTCGATTTTATTTATTTTCGTTTGTTATTTATAATTTTGCTAAATTATGGTTTGTATAATAAGGTTAATATGTAAAACTGTTAATTATAGTAATTATTGCTTCGTTTTCATCAATGTTTTTGTTTTCTTTTTATTTAGGATTAAGTTTGCTTATTTATTTAGTGCTTGATTTTCATTCATATACTTTTGCGAATTCATATATTCATCAATTCATTCTCAAATATTGTTGTGATTTTGATAAATTTGTTACATTTCAGATCTGTTGTCGATTTTATTTATTTTCGTTTGTTATTTATAATTTTGCTAAATTATGGTTTGTATAATAAGGTTAATATGTAAAACTGTTAATTATAGTAATTATTGCTTCGTTTTCATCAATGTTTTTGTTTTCTTTTTATTTAGGATTAAGTTTGCTTATTTATTTAGTGCTTGATTTTCATTCATATACTTTTGCGAATTCATATATTCATCAATTCATTCTCAAATATTGATGTGATTTTGATAAATTTGTTACATTTGAGATCTGATGTCGATTTTATTTATTTTCGTTAGTTATTTATAATTTTGCTAAATTATGGTTTGTATAATAAGGTTAATATGTAAAACTGTTAATTATAGTAATTATTGCTTCGTTTTCATCAATGTTTTTGTTTTCTTTTTATTTAGGATTAAGTTTGCTTATTTATTTAGTGCTTGATTTTCATTCATATACTTTTGCGAATTCATATATTCATCAATTCATTCTCAAATATTGTTGTGATTTTGATAAATTTGTTACATTTCAGATCTGTTGTCGATTTTATTTATTTTCGTTTGTTATTTATAATTTTGCTAAATTATGGTTTGTATAATAAGGTTAATATGTAAAACTGTTAATTATAGTAATTATTGCTTCGTTTTCATCAATGTTTTTGTTTTCTTTTTATATTTGGGATTAAGTTTGCTTATTTATTTAGTGCTTGATTTTCATTCATATACTTTTGCGAATTCATATATTCATCAATTAATTCTCAAATATTGTTGTGATTTTGATAAATTTGTTACATTTCAGATCTGTTGTCGATTTTATTTATTTTCGTTTGTTATTTATAATTTTGCTAAATTATGGTTTGTATAATAAGGTTAATATGTAAAACTGTTAATTATAGTAATTATTGCTTCGTTTTCATCAATGTTTTTGTTTTCTTTTTATTTAGGATTAAGTTTGCTTATTTATTTAGTGCTTGATTTTCATTCATATACTTTTGCGAATTCATATATTCATCAATTCATTCTCAAATATTGTTGTGATTTTGATAAATTTGTTACATTTCAGATCTGTTGTCGATTTTATTTATTTTCGTTTGTTATTTATAATTTTGCTAAATTATGGTTTGTATAATAAGGTTAATATGTAAAACTGTTAATTATAGTAATTATTGCTTCGTTTTCATCAATGTTTTTGTTTTCTTTTTATTTAGGATTAAGTTTGCTTATTTATTTAGTGCGTGATTTTCATTCATATACTTTTGCGAATTCATATATTCATCAATTCATTTTCAAATATTGTTGTGATTTTGATAAATTTGTTACATTTCAGATCTGTTGTCGATTTTATTTATTTTCGTTTGTTATTT
The DNA here is from genome assembly GCA_021605075.1 of Caerostris darwini. NCBI lineage: Eukaryota > Metazoa > Arthropoda > Arachnida > Araneae > Araneidae > Caerostris > Caerostris darwini. The sequence continues at coordinate 22,024 of BPLQ01009529.1, read as the reverse complement.
ATAATTTTGCTAAATTATGGTTTGTATAATAAGGTTAATATGTAAAACTGTTAATTATAGTAATTATTGCTTCGTTTTCATCAATGTTTTTGTTTTCTTTTTATTTAGGATTAAGTTTGCTTATTTATTTAGTGCTTGATTTTCATTCATATACTTTTGCGAATTCATATATTCATCAATTCATTCTCAAATATTGTTTTGATAAATTTGATTTTGATAAATTTGTTACATTTCAGATCTGTTGTCGATTTTATTTATTTTCGTTATTTATAATTTTGCTAAATTATGGTTTGTATAATAAGGTTAATATGTAAAACTGTTAATTATAGTAATTATTGCTTCGTTTTCATCAATGTTTTTGTTTTCTTTTTATTTAGGATTAAGTTTGCTTATTTATTTAGTGCGTGATTTTCATTCATATATTTTTTGCAATTCATATATTCATTTTTCTCAAATATTGTTGTGAAAAAAGTTTTGATGTTAAATTTGTTACATTTCAAAGATCTGTTTTCAATTTTATTTTATAATCTACATTTAACTATGTTGATATATTTTTACCGGTATACATTGCAGTAATTTTCTACTAGAGGGATCATTCGTTATAAATTATTTAAAAATATTTTTTATTTATGCTCCCAATTGTTAAAGTAAAAATTGAAATTGAAATTTATATAAGACAGTTTGGCTCACATAAACTCTATAAAACGATAAACAATCGTTTCTTTTTTTTTTTGCCGTTTTTAGACGCACGATTGGTTCAGTCGAATATCTTCTGTCAGTTACAGGCAGTAAGATTATAGATCATTGTTTCCTTCCATGATCTCTGTGTAACCGCACAATTTGGTGCTCTTCCATTATATCAGCTTCTGATTGAAATGCTACAATCGATGCAATGCCTAGTTAACATGTTTGTTTAGTAAATATATTATTTTAATACCATGCCTAGTTAACATATTTGTTTAATGCGCTGCCTAGTTAACAGAATTTTGGCAAATTAGGACACGGCAGTGAGCTTGAGGTATTCATGTTGTTGTTGTCGTTGTCACTCCCGTTTTTTTCGCTTTCTGCTTCGGGTGCACTTTGGCGTGCCTCTTTTTTCATCGTTCCTTGCGAACCTTCGAAAGCACGAATCGCAGGAGAAGGGGTTTTCTCCTGTGCGCGCCCTCGCGTGCGTCAACAGGTGATCTGAACGACTGAAGGACCGCATGCACACTCGGCACTGGAAGGGCTTTTGTCCACTTTGAATTCTTAAATGTCTTTTGAATTCATCGCTGCGGCAGAACCTTCTATCGCAGGAGTCGATATGGGAAATGTGACGTTTCTCGTGAACTGACATACTCTCAGGCCGGTTGGGGTTCTTCCTGGTTTGAATTGGCAACAGCTTCGGGGTACGGAACTCCTTTTAAAAGCTCAATTTTGGATTTCTGAAGGATCTTTATTAGACGACTCAGTGTGGTCTGGCAAGGTGGCGGGAGTTTCCGCGATAATCCCAGTCGAGGAATTTTGGAAATAAAGTGCTGCAGAAGTGATACCAGTGGATCAGAATTCTGTGAAGGAGCTCATGAGGTTGGTAGCAAATGACACTGGTGGTAGGTAGAAAACGTTGTGTGCAGTGGGATTGAGCGTGTTTAAATCGGCAGTAGCAAGTAGTTCGTCCGATGACGGGCTGAAGGAGTATGCATTTAAGTCGCCAGCAGCGAATTCTGTGTCCTGTATTTTGATAGTGGGATTGGAGGGTGGTTGAATTGCATTGAAAGTAAATAAGTTGAACTGGGAGTTGTAATTCAAGGACAAAAGTTCTTCTTGGGTGCTGACCAAGAGGGGAAGGGATGATATAAACGTGGAAGAACCCCCGCTCCGAAGGCAGTGATGGTTTGGGAGACTGCACTGCTTGCGTGAAAGGACGATGCTAGATTAAGAAAGCTTGAGGTAGAGATTAATCGTTCAGATGTGATGTTCGAAATCATCTCCATTTCATCATACAGGTCATCATCTGTAATCACAAAAGCACATTTTGTTAAAAATATTTGTAAGAGTTGATCTGTATCCAAAAAAATGTAAATAAATAAAAAAAAAATAGTTTGTTATTCGTATTTTGCAGCAGAGCAGAGCTAATAGCCATCCGCGAAGCAATTCGACATGTATCCACAACAAGAGAACATGTAAAAATATGGTCTGATAGCCTATCTGGACTACTGGATATTTTAAATCCTTTTACACCACATCCACTCGCAAGAGATATTCAGTGTTCTCTCCACTCCAATAAACTGATAAAATTGAATGGATAAAAGCACATATTGGACATTTTGGCAATGAAACCGCGGATGAGCTTTCCAAGCAAGGCATACCAAATGGCCAGCCAGTTCATATAAAAAGTCCCCTTTCAGAATTGAAAGGCTTTTTAAATAATAACCTCCTTTCTCAATGGCAAAAACAGTGGCATGAAGAATTGATTGGTCGACCTATTTATGAAATTATTAAAAAAAGTGTCGGCATATTCTGCTGGATGGACAAGAGAGGAAACCATGTTTTTTACAGGGCATGGTCCATTTCCCTCTTACCTACAACGATTTCATATGAGGGACGCAAGCTATTGTTCTCGTGGAGATGTGGGTAATCTTCTTCACTATGCTACCTCCTGCCCACTTACTTTATCATGACATATGAAGAAACCTTCCGAAGAGAATACTATTCAATGGAAGATTAACATCTTAAAATGCAAATGGTCTCGACTCAAAATCCGTAACATGATAAACTTTATTTTTGAAAATCAAATCTTACTTATCCCGGACTAAGTGTCAAACAATATTTTGTATACAAATCTTTAACAATTTTTAGTAACATACTTCCTTTTTCTACATATATATATATATATATATATATATATATTAATCTGTGTGTGTGTGAATGTATTTATAAACAGAGTAATCCTGCTTTATAAAACAATTGACATGTGTTTACTCATCATGTGTGTATACTTATATTTTTGCTTCTTGCAAAGATTTAAGTGTATATATATTTTGAGTGAATATTTAAAGTAATTTTACTTTTTAAGTAAGCTAAGTGTATGTATATACTGTGTTAGAATATTTAGGGTAATTCGCTGTATCAAATAATTCATGATTGTGTATTATGTAAAGTAATTAGCTTTATAAAATAATCTTTGCTTGTGTATATATTTAAGGTAATAACAGTATTATATTTGCATATTTAAGTAATTTGTTTTACAAAACAATTTATGCCTGTGTATGTATCAAAGGAAATTTTATATTATAATGTATATAATTTAAGTGGGTTCATGAGCATATTTCTAGGGCACACTAAATTTGAAACAATTCGTTTTCTTCTTCATTTAAACTCTAAATTGCACAATCAAAAATTTTTATGTGAATACCATACCTAGCATATTTATCTCTTGTGTAATTCCTGCCTTTCTTATTAACCTTGCCCATAATTTTGCAGCAACTGCTTCTACCGTCTATTTATTTATTAGCTATTAAGATTTTCTAAATTCTATAATAATTGATTTGATGAATATTCCTTCAGCTCTCTGATTTGCATAATCTCCTATGTAGTGTTTATCGTATTATATTGCCATTAATTTTTTTTTCTCTAATATCTTACCTAGCGTTTTTATAATTTTCGCATTTCATATTTCCTCCTTCTTCTACTTTTAAAAAAAATTTTGATATTTAATTCTGTTCTTATATGAATTTTCCCCATTGTTCAGCTTCCGTACCTCCAAAAGTGAATTATGCAAAACTTTTCCGCCTCCATCGTGCGTCCATTCATTTCACCCATATCATTCCCAAACTGTAAAGGGGCAACTCAGCTCTAGGCACAGTGATGTGGTGAGGTGTAGTAGTAGTAGTCCAATAGAATCGATGAAAATTGTTTTCATCAGATGTGTTAAGTAATGTAGTGTCGATATGTATTTATAAATATTTTTTGTATTAAGGTAAAATGTTTTGTAGTAGTTATATAATTCCTGTGTTGCGGTGGTATATTTTATGTATGTACCTTGGAAGGGTGTATTCGATGGTCACCAGAGCTTACCGGATGCAAATCCAATCTGTGTAAAGAATGTCCACTTTCCGGAGGAAGCAGGTCTTTTGGGTAGCTACGAATCTGAGGCTTCACATTTTTTACATTGTAGCTTTTAATCCGCGGGGCCAGGAGAAACTTCTAGGCGTCAGGTGGTCAAGAGCGAAAGTTTGTTAAAACAGCTTGTGAAGTTATCTGTGCTCGCGTACTTATTGATTGGGTGTCTCTTCCGAACGTAAACAGGTTGCTTTGGCGGTGGATAGAATGATAAGCGCGTGTTTTGGGGAGAATGTATGAAAGGGGTTGGTAGCCTATTCGACATTCATCCCCACCAATGAAAAGGCCTATGAGATCAGGGAAGGATTTTATGAGGCAAATAATGAGTCCGTCAGTTTGTTTCTCCTACAGATTTTTTTTTTCGTAACAGCTAACATTTCCTTCTTCACAACGGCGGATTTATCTTGCACTTACTTTTGTTCCGTTGTGCTGATCAAGATCTTAATCACATTTTTATTTGGAGATGTGGAAACCAGCATTATTTGAACTTGAAGTAAGAATGCTACAGCAGGGATTTGGAAGGTCAAGGTGAATTGGCAATTAATCAGTGATTGGATTGCTAAAAATGTCGTGTGTCCGACTTACCTAAGGAAGTTATTTTTAGTTCCACTTTGCGCAACAGAGCTATCGCTGTAGTGTTGCAATTCGCAAATTATTACTTGACGCATTTTGGAGAAAACATTTTTGACGCCAAATCCCAAAGACCTCTATTTTGCGATTTTACCTTAAGTTTCTCTGTGGTTTTGTGAGGTTGTTCTTGTCTTCTTCATTCATTTGATATAGCTATGCAGGGACAGGTTCAATGAAGCAATAAAAAGTTAATTTCTTTTAAAATCTCCACTAAAGAATAAATCAGAAAAACAATGTAAGTTATACTCTGGCTTCTTCTTTTTTTTTCTTTTTATTATTCGAATTTGGTATCGTTAACAACATAAAATCTTACTTGGCATAACAGCAAAATAATGTGGCGTATCAGCGAATAATTTTTAGCGTAATAACAATTAATATCGTTTTTTGCGACTTAGCAAAACAAAATTCTACATAATAATTTGGCATAAAAGTAATTTAAGAATAATATTTTGGCAACAGTGAAATGTGGCAAAAATGTGGCAACTGACCTGATGTTGAACTTACTCCTCATAGTGCCTTTGAATGCATATGCAGCCGCCATGCATTGTCTTCGTCCCTCGGAAGAGGATTTGTACTCCGAACTGGCAATCAACTTAGCAATATTATTCGGAAGTAACGCGTTCTTGTACTCTTCAGGGAATACGACAATAACAATACTTAAATTAAATAGATACAATTCCACAGAAATAACATGCAAGTGTATCTAATAATTTGAGCAATCAATGTATATGTTATTTGAATATGAGGAATAGTGTGTAGTTTGAAATTATATTTCATTAATTTAATATTTTAAACATACAGTTAAATTACTCATTTCATTGATTTCTTGTTTTGATTGTTAATGTATACATTACAGTAAAATTTTCAGTAGCGATTACTCCCCATTGGCGTGCTATACGGGAAAAAACTCTTCATAGGTTCTGAGCATACATAGAAAGGTACAAGTTCCATCGAATCTCCTCGCATTAAAAGCAACAGCTGGGAACTTCCGCCACACTACCTGCGGGCATTATCATTGAGCTATGAATCGAACTAATGAGTGATGTCATGTCACAAACTATGCCTGTTAGACAAGAACAGGTCAATGTTGTTTTTAAGCAGCATAAAAATAGAAGAATGAACCTGTTATCGGCATCGGAAATTATTTTTTAGTTATTTTATTTAAAACACTCAGTTATGTTTTAAATCAACTCTGGATGACAGCGCATGATCCGCGGAACATCTCTAGCTTACACACTTGTTCCGAGTGTCTCAAAAGCCTCCGGCGCTTGGTGCCCGGGTTCCAGTTCCAGCGGTGCATGGATACTTGTAGAGGTTCACTTGAATAGCTGGTCTGATGGCCAACTGGCCAGCCCTCTGGTCTTTGGTACCACAGGCTTCAGTTTTGAATTCTGGCAGCGGCATGGAAGTTTGTGAGCGGTTCGGAATCCACGTTAAACTGTAGCTTCCGGTCTAATTAGCCCAAAGAGTGCACAAACAGACCGTAGAGCGACAAACCATGCCAAGCCGAGTGTGACTTCAAAAATCAAGCCGAGTTATCATAGAGTAGTAATAAAATCCCCCGATTCTAACGAAATAAAAAAGTTGGGGTGAATATCTACAGTTCTTTTTGTACTAGCGATGTCTCCTTGGCTCTTTATCCTTGAGCGCATTTATTTAGAAAACGTGAGCATGGTAAGAAACGATTCTACAAAAAAAAAAACCCTGAAATTCTTCTTGTCAAGCTACACCTATTAAGGAGAATTGCATAAATTTAAGAATTTATAAATATATATATAATTAAGAATTATATTAAGAATATATATATATATAAATACACACACGTGTTACTGTAAATGCGGTGATAAATCTGGTGATCATGAGTAATAACAGATTAATTACATTCAGCGTAACGCATATATTGCAAAATATACAGCATTTTAAACACAGGTCACTAATGAAAATAAAAATGATGGAAACGTGACAATTTGGCCCGCTAAAAGCCCCTACCGCTATTTCCTATAGTCAAATTGGGTAGCAAAACTGTCGTAAATATAAGAAGACCTCACATTCACAACAATTTAATCTTATAATTCAGTTCTGAGCGTTTAACTTGATTTTTGAATTTACCTTCTGTCGTATCTCTATGAGCAGTATTATTTATTAAAGTAAAATTTTTTATAAATATTATAATTCATATTTTAGACTATATTCTATGTGCGTCCCTTGAAAGGGCGTTGTTGGTCTCTGCACCTGACCGGATAGGAATCCGATATGTCCAACGGAATGTCCTGTTTCCGGTGGGTGCGGTCTTTGGCCACAGCTGCGGATGAAGGGGATATCTGAGGAAAGTATTTTTAATTGACAGGGCCCGTACAAAACTTCGGGCCAGATGGTCAAGAGCAATAATTTACTAAGACTTTTAAGACTCTTGTTAGCTACTGGTATGCTGAGATTTTTGTAGACGGATGTGTCTGCCGATCGGATATAGACTCTCCCCCTTTAAATGAACTATAAAAAGAGATGGAAGGAGGAACCTAGGGAGAGAGCAAGATTTAGGAAGCACTGAAGACATCGGATGACGAAGGGGAGGGAGCTCCCCCATTCCCCGTAATGAAGTGCTGGAGGGCCCAGATGGAGAAAGATAGCCTGACGTGGTCTCCGAGTGTCAGAGCCCAATACAAGAGGCTTCTTGCCCGACATAAGAGCCCCATGAGCGTTTGGCCCCGTACAACCACGAAACTTTGAACAGTGGTGATAGATTTCGTTCGTCATGGTGCTTTGGCTTCCGATTCTCGATTACAACGAGTTAGCAGAAGATCCTTTGTCTACAGCGTCTTTAGAAAACGGTAAGTGCTCATCCATGCGACATGATATGGACATGTTTCCCCAGGCTTCTTGCCTGACACAAGAGCTCCATGAGCGGTTGGCCCCCTGCTGCAACGACTTCGAACAGTGGTGCGTATTGAATCTTACTTAACACTGAAACTTTAGTTTTGAAAAAGAAAAAAAAAAAAAAAAGGGATCCCCCCTTTTCCAGTGGTCGCGGCAAGTTATGAATTGTAAGGTCTATCACCATATTATTTTATTATTAAATATTAATTTGGAATTGCAGCAACATGTATAAGTTATATTTTTATTAATGCATTATCCGAATTTCACTTTTTACTTAAATAATGTTAAATGCAAGATTTATTTCAAACTTAAATTTGCGAATAATAATAAATTCTCTTTTGTTTATATTTAAAATTATGAATTTGTTTGTGAATTATTTCACGTGAGTGTGTTTCCTTTTCCAACTTATATAAGTCTCTGGAGGCACGCGAACTTTTAGGTCAAATTGGTGGTATGGGTTATTGCGGATTTCAAAATGATTAATGTGTCTGTTGGGTAAAAGGGAGCATCTAGTTGTTTCTAGAATTCGGGTATTGTTTAATAATAGGTTTTAAAATAATGACAACACCACACTTCTGATTTTCGGTTTCAATGCCGCATCACACCATTCACAATGAAAAAACTCACTACTAGTCTCTCACTAGTAGTGAGTCTACTACTCACTACTTACTCTAGAAACTCACAAACTAGTTGAATGCACTCATATTAAAACTGAGTTGTTCGCTTCATGCAGATCTTGCAAAATTTTGGTGTTTGAATTTGTCTTTCGATTTTCGGTTTCTTTGATGCAGCATAGAATACGCAGTAAGGAAACCCTGCATACTCACACACTGACTGAATTGACCTCTCCAATGCACTTATTGCGGTTAAGCCTCTTTGGTTTTGAATTTATCAAATGAATTTAGGTTTCGTTCAACAGCATAGCAGTTTCAATGCAAAAACTCATTCACTCCTTTTCATTCAAATGTAATTTCATTACAAGCATTTCTTGTTGTTCTAAGATTTCATTTTTGAATTTGTCTTATTATATTTGCTTTCGTTGCTGCATCATAGTATTTGAAATGCAAAATCCCTGAATGACCTTACATTCAAACTGAATTTATCTTTATATGCAGTTATTGCCGTTCAACCTTTTGATCTTTGAATTTGTTTTGTGATTTTAGGTTTCGTGGCTGCAATACAAAAACCCTTTGTACTGTAGCAAAACCCTGTCGTTTTCGTATTTGCAGTACGAAAACCAATCCTTGATGTCACGGCCTGTGAATTATATTTGAGGGAGTTTTCTGTAAATGCTAGGCCTGATTGAGAAAAATGTTGTACTTTATTATTTGTAAAAATACTGTACAGTTTTTCCACCTTTTCAACATCACAGAACGCAAGAACAACTCGTGTTTTCATGTTATTCTCTAACCGATCGAATTTTTCGTGTCTTCAATTGCCTTGTTCCATCGATTGGAACAAGTAGTAATCTGATGGAGCAATGTCTGGTGAATATGGCGGGTGGGTTAAAACATCCCATTTCGGCGATTCTTAGAATTTTTTTGACTACACCAACAACATATGTTTGAGCTTTGTTATCTTTGCTTTTCTCAAATTGAGGCCATTTATCCTTCCGTATCTTCCTCAAACGCATCAGTTGTATCTGGTAGGGTTCGTCTGTGAAGGTTCATTGTGTTGAAGCAGCATACTAGCAAACACCCCAATTTCCTACATTTCGGATTGCCGTAACGTATCCATTTTCATCGTCAGTGAGAATGCGAGGCAAAAAACTCTTTTTTAAATTGAAGCAATTGCTCACATGTGAAAAATCGCTTTTCGACATATCTGAGCTACAATTCGCAAGGCACCCAATTTCCTTGCTTTTGAATGCAGCCGAGTGCATAAAAACTGTTGTGCTCAACGATTCAGCATCATTCTTTGTCGAGTAGGGCTTCCTATTCGTCATCTTCGAGCTATTTCGTTCGACCAAGGCCTTCTTTGTCAAAGTATTGAAATCACTACATCTCATACATCGGAACTAATAATGAAATGTTTTTTTTTATCGGTGGAGTATGTTCACCGCAGGTTACCAACAAGGCTTAACGGATTTCAGCAGTAAATTTCTTTGAATTAAACAGAAGAAGCCAAACTTACCGGCAAATGGTGTTGTTTTATTGGCACATGATTCGACATCTCCCGAGCTGAGAAAAATCTGCTGCTTGCCCTTCAGGAAAAATGAAACATAATAAAAAGTAAAGCCTAGTGATAGAACTACAAGAGATGAATATAGTCACAGAAGTGCACGATACATGGCATGAGTTACGCCCTCTATTGTAAATTCTGGGCCTGATGACCGAGTGACTAGCGCTCCGGAGCTCGGTGACACAGGTTTCGGGCTGGAATCCCGGCGGGTGCCATGAACGTTTGTAGGTGTTCGGAATCCACATTAATATGACTGTAGAGCGGTGGACTGACAACACTACCCCGTAAAAAGAAAACATCTCCTGTCTCGAAATATGCCAGTAGGCTGACGGCCTTGGCCGTCATGGGGCTATTGAACTAATGAAGAATAATATATATATATATAACGAGAAGTGTCGGTATATCGAGCATTACTATACTTTTTACGGGAATTCCAAAGATAAAACACAGAGAAAAATGTAAACGTTTAGCACAAGTAGGTGTTTAGTGTAGTTATGCATATTCTGAACCTATACATACATTATAAATATCCGACTAATTATCTCATCATTCTAGCAACTACAAAATAAAAATTCATGATTTGAAAAATTTGTAATTGAATATTCATGTTTCGATTAAAAAAAAAGCAAATCTCGGTACAAAAGAAAATTAATATCTTACAGAAATGCACTTAAGCCTTGCGGTTTAAAGAAGGATTCGATATCGTATCGCATCCGTGATTCGGATCTCTTCTTCAAAAAATCGGAGCCTGTTAGCCAATTCCCCTCAGGTCACTCGTGCCACAGGCTTCAGGTTCGAATCCTGGCGTGGCGGTGGCATGGATGCTTGTGAGTGGTTCGGAATCCATGTTAATCCACGTTATTCTTGGTATAATTAACCTAAAGTGTGCACAAAATTGTATGTAGAGTGACAAACCAAACCAAAATAAAATATCGTTATGAATTAAGCACGCATTTATATGTACAGGAAGATTTATGCGTTTTCGCTGTTTTGAAGTATTTAAAAATTTAATTTTTTAAGTCTGATAAACATCAGAATCATCAGTAGAGCAACAGGCCCATGGTGGGCTAAGACTGCCTGCTGGTTGAGATGTTTCCCCTTTTACGTGTTACGGTTGTCAATTTCATTACGTATTATTGATCAATTACTTCAATTACGTATATTTGATCGTAACCTACGGTTTGAAGTGGATTCCGAACCCCTAGAAGCATCCATGCCACCGCCGAGAAACCAGAAACCTATAGCAACGAGCGCCAGAGAGCGGCCCCAGACATTCGGACATCAGGCCCCAAATAAGATAAACACTGAGCGAAAAAGCATCTCTGCCGTGTTCTGGCAGTCAAGGTCAATAAATAACTGAATCCATGCAAATTCAAAAGCGACGATCTGCAACTGATGACGAAAAACAGCCGAACCATCGAATGCCAGATTACAGAGCACTTACTATATACTGAAGTAAAATGTTTAACAATATGTATATATCGAGTCAATTTTGCCCACACTCATTTAAACTTTTGTTATAAATTCTTTATACTAAAATCAGAATTAATAATACACATCTTTTATTTCAAAATCAATGAATTACGTAAAATCACCCAGAAAAACTTTATTGTAGGTGTTATGTCAAATCGACAAAAACTTTAATTCCAGTTAGCATTAGCATAGAGTACCTGCTATGCTATGTTTACTAAACAGATACTCATAAAAAAATGAAGAAAAACCTCGTTGAATTTTTTAAAAAACTCATCAATAGCGCTCTAAGAGTTGATTTACCTAATTTCGGAACAAGCTTATTATATTTATATTTATATAATACATTCTTAATATATATATATGTATAAAATCAATGCTTAAACAACATGTAAATAGAAAAAAAATTCTATTATAAGTTAATATATATATAAGAAAGTTTCAAAAGTAAACTTTTCATCGGCAATCTTTATTATTTCTACTCCTAACAGAAACCAATCAATTAAAGTAAAGTCCGGGAGTTGGGACGCTTCACAGCGACACCTGCGAATGCTAAAATACCAGCTAATGAGTGTCACTAACAGATCGGTGTAGAAATCTCAGTCGTTCCTTTAGTCAAGCCGAGTTGCAACAAGTGGACGGGACAAGGACAGGTAAGCGAAGATTATTTTAAAATTAATTTATGCAAATTCTCTGATAAAAATTTAGGCATTCTAATAGTTCGCATTTAATATTAACGTATTACAAAATTTTATATAATATAATGTAAAGATTTTATAATTGCCTAAAATTTACACTTATAATATATTTAAAAATAATTTTTATTTATTTAAAATTTTACAAATAAATAAATATGATTTACTAATTCAAAATTGATTTTTAAGTAACTTTTATACTAATATATGGTAGAATTTATTTTCACTTTACGGACTATATAAATAGATCATATGCATACATTAAACTTAATGTATTTAAAATGTATTTGAAATTCGTTTAAGATAAAAAAAAATATATTTATTAATATATATATATATATATATTAAATATACTTATAATATAAAATATATTTATTAATTTCAGACTGAGTGGAATTTGTTTCGATTTTAAAAAACTTTATCTCAATTTATTATTTATAGATAACAAGATGTTTGAATATGAATTTTTTTTTTAAAGTTAATTGAAAAATTTAAAATAATAATATTTTACATAATAATTTCTCTCCAATACAAATCGCTTTGCATAATTTAAATTAGAAAAATTTTATGCGTAAAAAACTTTTAATTTAAAAATATTGTTTTTTAACAAGATTATTTAAACTAGAAAACATTTCCATAATTTAAAATTTTTTAATTTAAAAATAATGTTTTTAACAACCTTAATTTAATTAGTAAAATTTCCCCTATCAATCTTTTTAATTTAAAAATAAATTTTTTAACAACATTATTTGAATTAAAAAAATTTCCATAAGAAAACCTTTTAGTTTAAAAATATTGTTTTTAAGACAGGATTACTGAAATTTTCTGTATCAATCTTTTTAATTTAAAAATATCCTTTCAACCAACATTAATTAAATGAGAAAAAATTTATACATAAAAACATTTTAATTTAAAAATACTGTATTTTAACAGCATTATTTAAATTAGTAAATTTGTATATACTAAAACCCTTTGATTTTAAAATTTTGTTTTTGAACTGGATTATTTAAATTTGAAAAGTTTTCCATATAATTTTTTTAAAGTTAAATTTAATTTATTAATTTTTATTAAATTTTTAAACTTATTTATTAAATTTTCAAGAGAATTATTTAAATTAAAAAAATATGCATAAATATCTGTTTAAAAATATATTTTTTCACGAGCATTATTTAAATTAGAAAAATTTTTTGTATAAAAACTTTTTAATTTAAAACATTGTATTTTAACAGCATTTTTAAAATTAGAAAAATTGCGCATATTTTAAAAATTTTCAATTTAAAAATATTGTTTATAATAAAATTATTTAAAATAGTAAAATTTTCCGTATAAATCTTTGTAAGTTAAAAATAATGTTTTTCAGTAGCATTATTTAGATTAGAAAAATTTTATGCATAAAAACATTTCAATTTAAACAATTTTCTTAACAGAATTATTTATATTAGAAAAATTATTCATATAAGAAACTCAAATTTAAAAATAAAATAATAAATTTAAAAATAATTAAATTTAGAAAGTTTTTTAATATTTTAAATCTTTTCAATCTAAAAATATCGTTTTTAACATCATTTGTTTAATTACTAAAATTTTATATCTTTTTTAATTTAAAAACTTAGTTTTCAACAGCATTATTTTAATTAGAAAAAATTTCCATATGATAACCTTTTTATTTATAAATATCGTTTTTTAACAGCATAATTTAAATTAGAAAAGTTTTATGCGTAAAAAACTTTTCATTTAAAAATATTGCTTTTTAACAAGATTATTTAAACTAGAAAAAATTTCCATATTTTAAAATTTTTTGATTTAAAAATAATGTCTTTAACAACATCAATTTAATTAGTAAAAATTTCCCTATCAATCTTTTAATTTAAAAATACATTTTTTAAACACCATTATTCGAATTAGAAAAAATTCCCATAAGAAAACCTTTTGATGCAAAAATATTTTTTTAACAGGATTATTTAAAATAGAATTCTTTATGTATCAATCTTGTTAATTTAAAAATATGGTTTTAAACAGCATTATATGAATAAGAAAAAAATTCCATATAAAACCTTTTTAATTGAGAAATATTATTCTTAATAGCATTATTTTATTATTAAAATTTTCCGTATAAATACTTTTTTATTAAAAAGAAGTTTTTTAACAGCATTGTTTTAATTAGAAAAAATTTCCAAATGAAAACCTTTTAATTTAAAAATATTGTTTTTAAGACAAGTTTACTGAAATTAGAAAATTTTTTGATATCCATCATTTTAATTTAAAAATATATTTCAACCATTATTATTTAAATGAAAAAATTTTTATACATAAAAACGTTTTAATTGAAAAGTACTGTATTTGACCAGCATTATTTAAATTAGTAAATTTATATATATTAAAACCTTTTGATTTTAAAAATATTGTTTTTCAACAGGATTATTTAAATTTTAAAAGTTCTCCATATAATCCTCCTTTTTAATTTAAATATATTTTTAAGAGAATTATTTAAATTAAAAAAATAGGCATAAAAATCTGTTTAAAAATATTTTTTTCATGAACATTATTTAAATTAGAAAAATTTTATGTATAAAAAAATTTTTATATAAACAAATTTTAACAGCGTTTTTAAAATTAAAAAAATTGCGCATATTTAAAAATTTTTCAATTTAAAAATATTGTTTTTAACAACATTATTTAAAATAGTAAAATTTACCGTACAAATCTTTGTAACTTAAAAATATTGTTTTTCAGCTGCATCATTTATATTAGAAAAATTTTATGTATAATAACATTTCAATTTAAAAATTTTTTTCAACAGAATTATTTAAATAAGAAAAATTGTCCATATAACAAACTTAAATTTAAAAATAAAATTATAAATTTAAAAATATTTAAATTTAAAAAAATTTAAAATAATAAATTTAGAAAATTTTTCCATATTTTAAATCTTTTCAATTTAAAAATGTTGTTTTTAACATCATTTGTTTAATTTCTAAATTTTTACATCTTGAAACTTTTCATTTTAGAAACATAGTTTTTTAACAGCATTATTTTAATTAGAAAAATTTCCATATGATAACCTTGTAATTTAAAAATATTGTTTTTTAACAGGATATTTAAATTAGAAAAATTTTCCGTATCAAACTTTTTAATTGAAAAATATCGTTTTCTAACAGCATAATTTAAATTATTAAAATTTTATAAACAATTTAATTTAAAATTTTTGTCTTTACCAGTATTATTTAAATGAGAAAAATTTGTAAATAAAAACCTTTTAATTTAAAAATATTGTTTTTAACAGTATAGTATTATTTAAATTATTAAAAATTTTCGTATAATTTTTTTTAATTTAAAAATATTTTTTTAACCGCACCACTTAAATTAAATAATTTCTTTACAAAAACTTTTCAATTTTAAATGTTTTTTAATAGCGATGTTTTAATTAGAAATATTTTCCATATAAAAACTTTTTATTTTAAAAAAATTTTGTTTTTTACTTAAAAATTAGAAAGACCTTTTAATTTAATAAAACCGTTTTTAACAACGTTATTTAAATTACTACAATTTTCCATATAAAAAGTCCTTCAACTTAAAATTATTGGTTTTTAAAGCATTTTTTAAATTAGAAAAATTTTCCATGTCAATCCTTTTAATTTAAAACTATCGTTTTAACCCTTAGTATTGAAATGAGAAAAATTTAATGCATGAAACCCTTTTAATTTAAAAATACTGTTTTTTAACAGCATTATTTAAATTAGAAAAGTTTTCCATATTTTTAAAACTTTTTAATTTAAAAATAATGTCTTTAAAAACGTGTTTTTTAAATGTCTTTAAATATAAATAGCAAACTTCCCTGTATAAATCTTTTTAAGTTATATTGCTTTTTAACAGCATTATTTAGATTAAGAAAAATGTCCAATTGGAAACCTTTTAATTTAAAAATATTGTTTTCAAAACAGGGATATTTAAATTAGAAAAGTTCTCCATATAAATCTTTTTAATTTAAAAATATTTTAACACCATTATTTAAATTAAAAAAATATATTTAAAAACTTTTTAGTCCGTTTTATTAGTCCTTATAAATTCCAATTTAATGAATTTTCTTCTTTTTAATAAGCTTTTATTAGTTTCCCCGGTATGTTTGTTTGTTTGCATGTAACTGACTCTTTGGGCTCAATTTTGCCCTACTTTAAGCGATCAGATTTAATTTAAACGTTGTAGACTTATAAAGGACCGACGACAATAAAATATTGTGATAAGTTTATTATCTCTTCATGATTAGGATCGCCAGGATGAGTGATTTTATTTTAACTTATGAAGAGCAATTTAACCCATGTAGAATGAAAGTACCTAAGACATTCAAACCTACGTAGCACAACGGATAACGCGCCTGACTACGGATCAGGAGATTCCTTGTTCAAATCCTGGCTGGCTCGACTTATTCGCATTTATCCTTCGTTTTACTCACAGTTAAATTATTGTAAGAACTATAATTCCAGTCCACCGTATTGGGACCTCATTTAAATATTATAGTTTAAAAACACTAAAAAACAGGCTTTTAGAGTTAATCAAACTAAAAAGAAAAAAATAATGAAACTAGTGAAAAATTATAACCATTGATATTGAGCACCCCACGCTTTTAGGACAGTGACATTCATTTTCTCGTCAGTCATTTTATTCTTATGTTAACAATTATTTTTTACTTTTTAGTTTGATTAACTCTAAAATCGTGTTTTTTAGTTTTTTTAAACTATAATTTTGCGAAGAGTTATATATGTAAAATGAAGTTAACTAAAAATGAAATTCTTGTTTAACAAAGTATGGCATTGAAAACAATATTTTTAATTTACTCGTGAAATGAATTGTTAAATGTGTACACTTTTTTAATGTTTTAAAAGGTGCTAGATTGAAGTTTGAAACTGCATGAGTTTTAAAACGGTGGAGCGAAGTAGAATAGTTTTTTGAATAATTGCTCCATATCAAACCATACAGATTTTCATTTCAATTCTACGTCATACTTCTTACGCAGAGTTCAAAATGTTAATTTTACACCAGTCTTTTAAAAATTGGCATAATTTTTAGCTAATAATTTTCATTCATTAGTGTTTTTATTTGTGTTCTTTGTGAAAACATATTTTTACCACTTGCTAATTCTGCTTGGTGAAATACACAAATACTTCTTCCCACAGAAACAGTTATTTTGTAGCGGTTTGGTATCAGTAGAACTGTATACAACAGTGTGATATGAACGGCAGTTTTCATGGAATTTATATTCTTCTTATTTCTAAAAGTAGCATTCTGATAATATCGTAGGAGTTTTAAATAATTCAAAGTATGCTGGTAGTCTCTCCAAATTCAAAGTATGCTGGTTGACTTATTTTGTGATCTTGCCCATAGCCTATGTGCTATTTCTATTTACATTAAACCTGAAGAACTGTGATGATGGACACTTCATGCAGGTTTATGACCTTGTACAATCTGATAACATCTAAAATTGCATAATTTGGGCTTTCACTCATATCTTTTGTTTCCTTGGGTAGAAATCTCAACATGAGATTCTTGTGTGGAACATCTGATTGATTTATCTTTTTGCATTTTCTCAGCATTAGATAGAAGTTTTAAAAATATTAATTTCGTTTTTGCATTTGTACTCTATCGCTTCAAAGCTTTAATTTTATAACCACACATTTATGCTTGGGTCTTGGCATATTGCTGCATAAAAAAATTCCAGAAGAAATTGAAGAAATTTTCTTAGTAAATGACTAATCAGAATATTTAAAACAAACTCTAAGTTGAGGGATACAAAGATACACTTTGTAGATATATCTTTATATACATAAAAATAATAATTAAAAATATAAATTTGATCACAAGTGCACGATTAAATCACACATGCAGTTCACTCCGAAGTCAGAGATGTTCAGAGTTCTCGACTCTACGCCGAATCTAGTTGCATGGTCCACGGCTGACCTTAACTATCACGCGGCGTGACACACGAAACCACAAAGGGTTCACTTTGTAACAGGCGGAAACACCAGCCTATTCAGTCACTTCAGAAAAAATATAAAAACAACACTTCTGGTCGACTCGTCGCAGATCTCTTTCTCTGCTTCACCAAGAACCCCCTTTTAAGACAATCCGTCCAGAAGACAGGTTAGCTTCCCTGGCTTCTCATTGGAGTAGACAATTCTCAGCTCGTGGTGTATTACCAATCACGATGGAACAACTCCTGGTGTAGTCCATATTCAATTTATAATTATTTCGACCTGTGAAGATTGCACAGCCATTTGCTAATTATACATGATCCTGCGGCCTATACAAAGTGTATCTAAAATCTGGGCTTTGCAGTTCTACCTTCGCGAGCGGTAGACATTTGGATTCTAAGTTTAAAAGTTGTTTAGCGCAGACCGTTTTTCCAGTGAGGTGTTTTTGATTTACACGGTTTCTCGCGATTACAGATCTCTACAAAAGCTCCCGTGTCGCGAAGTATATTTATTTCTTCATTATTTACGGATGCTTTGCTCATATATGGTTCAATACATTCTCCGCTGCATTTGCGATCCCAAACTGATTTACAAGCTCCTTCCGGTTTGTGCTATTTTGATTAAAATTTGGGCAAAATATATGGAAATGGAAATTAATTGCAGCACCCAATCGTTTTCATCAATTTGTGCCGAACCGCTGGCCTTTCGAAAAATGTTAAGTTCAAAGGAATATCTGTAGTTTGCAAGTCAATTTTTTGCATTAAGTGCTTCGTTTCGCGTCGGTTCTAACAGTTGAACTACGCATTGAAACTACACTGGACGTCTGCTGCATTTGTTATCCTCAATTTCTCAAACTCAAATGCTCGTTCTCTTTCAAAACTTCTCTTCCTCTTTCTTAGCGATTGCCTTTTTATTTCTCTTCATCTTCCCTAGCTTCACTTACTTTTGAGATCACATCTAAACGACATTTGGAGAATTAGTTATCATACTCTGTGGAATTTTTAATTTTCTTACAAATATATACCCTCTATGTCTATGGAGAATCTCGAACCCTAAATCTTTAGCGAGCATTGTTAAATCTATTTTTAAAAAATTTGCTTAGAAAGCAATTTTAAAAATTGGAAAAATTTCAATTTATACGAAATAAACAGAACTAATTTACAATTTTGATGCAAGATACACAAATGTTTTCAATAACTTAAAACAATCAATTTTCAAACAATTCATCCGTTACTTACATGCACTTACATATTTAAACATAGATGTACACACACAATACTGATGAATTGTTTTTATGTTACAGTTATCATCATTTTTTTTTAACAAGCAACTACATTCTTAGTATTCATGAACCATGAATTTCTTTAACGCTTTTTCACAAAAAAACACATGCCTAAACTTATCTCATTAAATAACTATTACTATTTTCACTGATAAAAAAATTTCATATTCCTATATGTGGTCCATATTCTATCTGTAATTGTTTCGACCTGCTAAGGTCGCCCAGACCATCGCTAATTTCATGAGGTCTCATTATGTATGATACTAAATATATGCAATCAGATTTGAATGACAAATTGTTCTCATTAGTACAAAGCACTAATCGCATGTAATATAAATAACCACAACACTGCTTATCAGCTGTCAAATTTGAGTGTTAAGTTGTTATTATATACTTGTTAAAAAGATACATTTTTCTCTCCTGGGAAGGGAATGCTACAGGTCTTCCCGTGGGAAAAATGCTATATCGCCAATTTTGGACTGAAAAAAACAACATGGCATTAAACCCATATTAAAGAAGAAATATGTGTCTTGTAAGATAAGTAGAAAATGTACGTAAATGGAAAGAGTCAGTCAGGGGTGGCGGTGCAGCAACGCAACTTAAAAGTTAGACACCGTAATTTCTGTCATAAAATGCGATAAAAAAGATGCTTGAAAGGAATCTGGAAGCAGAGAATCAGAGGAAATAGAAAATAGCTGGTGTATGTTACCACGATATTCATGTTAAATGACGGCCGACATTTTGTACTCGACTTATTTATTCCGAAAGATACTAACGGTTGTTAATCCCGCTCTATATGTCAGTGAAAGAAAAGTGCTAAGCAAATGTTTCTCCAATACCAATTCATCAATCAACATAATACATATCCAATAAGCATAATGGAAATCATTTTTAAGACTCCTTTTTAAAACAAATTTTCTAACGAACACTTGCTGGAACATTGGACAATAAGTCCAGCAAAACTTCTTCTAGACACTTCTGGAGGATTAATAGTGATAACAAATTCAAGTTGACTAAGTCTTTTTGATGAGACCAGATCAGAAATTAATCGTAAATATATGTGTTTTTTCGCAAGTGAACCGGTGCCGTTTTCATGAATCAAATCGTGATCTTAGTGCTGATTGAATATTCCTTCTATACTGAATGAAGCTTCAGTCATAAACAAGACACAAGTTTGGAAACTTGTGAACTGCAGTTTGTGGCAGAAACCTCTTCACACGCTGAGAATAATTGCCTCACCAAAGTAATTGTAACCTCCGGTGATTTAAAAATCTACATGGAATCAGCACGCAGTGAGACACTTGCCATTGTCTCTTCATTTAGCAAATCTCTGCATATTACATTGATTTGCTAAATGTCATGATGACACGTGTGTTGTTCTTGAGATCACTATCCTTACCATGTTTCCAATGACGGAAAATCATATTCATCCATAATTGTTTGGACATAAATGGGTTTTATTTGTTTGAATGCTTTACTTTGAATGCAAACTTTACTTAGTTCAAACGATTAAAGGTCATCTACAAGTTCGTGAGCTGATGCATATTTTTATTACCACAGCAGATGTTTTAATAAAGAATCGGCAAAATTGCTCCTCTGAAACCTTTAAGAGCAAAATAAATCACCCTTTCTTTTCTGCTGTACATTCTAATATAAGCAAGATTCATTTTGATATCGCCTAACCTCTCCCATCAAAGATTATGGGTCATCTCATCTTTCTATGTGACGTAGATTGAATTGAAAAAACTGAAACTGAATGCTATTTTAATGAAATGTATATCTAACATAACGCTTAAAAGATTTCATTTTAAAAATTAAAGATCTTAATAGCAAAATAGAAATTATTAAATGAAACAATACTATAAATCATAGACAAATTATTTATATATTATTTTACATAATAATAATAATAATATTTCACATTACATGCATAATGTGACCGAAGTCCCATATTTAGGCAGTTTATCGCGTTTACCCTAGTACAACTTCAGGAGCTAAAAATATTTCTTCTTCAGAAACAGCGAAATTGACGGTAACTATTTAAAAGAAATCCGCTAAAAATCATAGCATATGATAGCAGCGCCTGGTAGAGCGGTGCTGACGATATGTGGACATATGCAATATGAATTAGATCTTGGTATTTTGAGCGACTTTGCAAACGCTCCGAATTGCAAGATAGTGGATGTAATGGTATATATGGATTGGGTAGTTTTGGAAAGGAATAATATTAGGTTCTATAATTTAATCAAAGCGTATTTGTTACTTTTCTTTTTCCTTAGCATTTATTGGCGGTTTTTGAAACAGCGTTGGCGAAAGGAAGAAATTAAGTTAAAGGCACTCTGCCAACTCCCACGAAGGCTGTATTTCCTATCGAGCACGTAACTTATATCTTTACGCTGAGTTCCTACGCTGATTTATGATAACGAGTGCGCTTTAGTACGGTTCATTAAATATGATACTGTAGCTAATATAATAGAGTTTTATAAAAGTAGTAATACTAAAATTTTTTACAATTAATGTATTTTTCTGTTCAATAAACAACTGATGTACATTCTGTATCACTTTAATGTCAACCTCTCTCCTCCGTCACTCGGTTTTCCCTGGGCTACATTATTAATTATACTTTGGCCTTCTTATTTCGCTTATCACAAAATTGAATACATTAAAAAATGATCAAAACATGTTTTTACTAACAACACTCTATTGCAATCCGAATTTCAAATACACCTGTTCACTGTAACACACAAATGAAGTAACGGAATGTCACATTCTATGTCATCTCAATCATAGGTTCCGCGCATTCACTGACTTTTAAAAATTCGCTG
>BPLQ01009528.1:0-127821 GCA_021605075.1 Caerostris darwini | reverse complement strand
ATTGTGACTTAGAAGAAGGCCAGTGAGAAAGTTTTATTAAACCTTATTTTGTAAGGCTTTTTGAAAAGGGGTATTTTTTTTCTTCTTTTTCTTCTCAGTGATAGCATCCTGGAGTAAGAAATTTGACTTTAAATTAAAATCTAAAATTTCAATTGTTTAATATTACGACATATATGGCACTTTAATAACAGAAGCCAGTTTTTAGAAATATTTGTTTATTTTATTTCATGTTTGTTAAACAGGAAGAAAGGATAAAAATGGATTAAGACACTATAAAGACCAACGTTTATAATACATTTAATTAGTCTTTTTTAGTTCGAGGTGAAATAGTTAAACTTTTATGTGTTTATTTAATATCATGAATTAGATTGTACAACTCTTGGGAAGACATGTTTATAATGTTGACACCATGGCGAATTTGTTGACATCATCCCCTGTCGATGATGAGTAATGAATTCCACGAATGGTGTAGATGTTTAACATTTTATGCTTAACACATTCTTTTTTTTTAATCTACCCTTCTTTCTTTCCCATTCTCTGCTTTTTTGACATTCACTCTACAGTCCCATGTTCGTTGCTGTCGCTGATGTTGCTAATAATAAGATTTTTTTTCCTCCATAGTCAGGTTTCACTTTATTAAAGAGATTTTCGAATTAACTAATTTAAAATGTTTTAGACATGAGAAAATGTTTATAGATTTTATGAGAAATCGCCAATGAAAGCAGATGGTACCAAAATGATAATGTAATAACCAAACTTTGAATGACAAAAGCTACTATTTTTTTTATTTTATATTATATTTATTATTGTACGCTTTTTTTTTAAATTACATCGAGGACTGGGTCGTATTGACCATTTCCCTGCGAGCAGCCTAACACTAACTAGCCTTGAAGAAGGCTTGTCGTATGGGTTGCACCGACGAGCGTTGTTACTCAATGAGCACTACCCAGGGGGCACGTGTAGTTTGAAGATATGCTATGGATGCGAGTAACACTACCACCACAACACTCTACAATCCTATTAGACCGGGACCTACGGTTTAAAGTGGATTCCGAACTACTATAAATGTCCATGGTAGCGAGCGCCAGACACTCGGCCACCAGGCACTTATTTATTAATGTGTAACGACAATTATTAGTACCATTATTTTTATTCGAATCAAAAAATCACAGAAATATTTTTACTCATTTTATAATAAATAATACTATTCGGCAGGGAACCTATTGTCAAAATTGTAGATCATTTAGCCGATAAGGCGTTGCCCGAGGTGCACCAACGAGGAGGTAGATCCACGTTGCATGGTCGTTACTGGGAGGCTAGGGCCCTTATGGGCTAAGCATGTCACTATGTGATTTCCTTCGATTCTCGTTGTTGTTTTCATGTTGCTTGTGTTCTTTTTCTTTTTTATTTTATTACTTATTGTAGGAAATATAAAAAAATAAATAAATTATACAATCTTTAATATCATCCAATGTTAAATGGATATAGTTTTGTTCAATCAAATCCAAATATTCTTTCGATGAAAATAAATGTACGAAATAATAATTATAAATTTGTATCTACTCCACTTGCAATAATCCGGAAAGAACCTGGTTGGGGGTGACCCGTTTTTAATACTATTTCTAGAAAGAAATAACGATAAAAATAGCTATTAAGTTATTTTATGACCAAAATTGCATTTTAGAAGGATAACGGTAATACCCTAATAAGGGTTTTTTTTCCTTTGGTTAACAAGAAAAAAACATTTTTTTTTCTTAATTCTTACCAGAAAACCTTAGTAATGGGTCGAATGCATAAAAAAAACAAATAAAAAAAAGGAACAAGCGAGTTGAAATCGCTAAATCTAAGAGGATGCAATCTAGATGACGAACAACTTCATGGTTTTACAAGGATAGCTTGTGACAACAAAGACATCTCAATAAGGGGAAGCATAATTGAGGTTTATCATTCCCTATTTACCTTATCATTCCACAGTCCAGCAGATTTTAACTATGGAAAGCAGCACGGGTCATAACAGGGCTAGTAGATGTATCAGCCAGATATTGTTTGATCCAATCACGCGTCTTTTCGTTGTTTCTTTTTTAAAACTCTTTTTATTGCACTTCTAAGAATGGCAACAGCGCAGCAGCACTTTTTTTTTTATCCAGATGTGCGCGGGACGCATAGAAATGGCCTCATTATCTCTAGAGCGAAAAATAAACACCATGCGCGTATACATATACTGGGTCTCACGAGACTTGGTCGGGTCAGTTAGAAGACAGGGGACACCGGCATTTTTCATTTGTCGTCTAATGATATTTTTACTTTTTATTTCTCTCTCTCTCAGTATACGATTTCGTGTTTGTTTATTTGTTGGGATCTTTTTTTTTATTGGTTTGGATTGAAAGCGATTTGGTGTTGTCTCAATTGGCGAATTTCTGTGAATGCCGGGTTGGGTATGTCCCATTTCATTAGCAAAGGGATGTTGATGTATCAGACAAAATATAGTACTACAGTTCTTGTCACCACAATCTTTATTTTTAAATACTTCTTTTATTGTAAAACTGAATAAATACATATCATTTATAAATAAGATGTTTATTATTAACACTTTAATGATAAAATAAAATAATAAAAATGCAGATGAATGACTTTAAGAAAATCCAAATACAATAGATTTTCTTATAAGAAATCAAAATATCTTCCAATAGGAAAATAATGTCGAAGAACAGGTTATTTCAACTTTTTATGTTTATGTGTTAAGCAAAACGTAGTAGCATCCAGCCATTTGTTTAAAAGCACAATCTTGTTTTTCAAAGTGATTGTTTTGTATAAATTTGAATCAATCCACTCCGTTTGTGTGTCAGATACTGATTGTTCTTATAACAAAATCATATATATTTTGAAATAAATATAAGGAATCCAATTCAAATAATATTTGACATGATAAGTTCAAATCCATACTTGTTGTATTAAACAAAATATCCGCTTTTTGTAAACTTTTGTCAAAAATGTAGCCATATAAGATAATATTTTCAAAATAATTTATATAAGAACGATATATATATATCTATATTTGTTTAACATGATATTAATACAACACTCCCTGACTGTGATTAATATACAATACTATACTACGTATTTTCACTTTGTATAAAACAAAATAAAATATTTCGATTCAGATTTTCCTGTTGAAAACATTTCAAAATCATGCATTCATTATAATAACAGCTTTGGAAGTAACAAACATTTAAAATAGTAAAAATATTACTCGCTTAAATAGTTTCAGATTGATAGTTCTTTATTCTTAAGTGGAACATACAATTGGAGATTGGGCAAGTCTCAGTATGGCGACAATCCATGTTTTTTCTTCAACTAAAAAATAAATGTTTAAAGGAATACACGTTCCAGCAAGTTGTGGTGTTGCGTTTTAAACGACATCTAAGTATTTATTTTTCTGCCACTTGTACTTGGTGAATCCCTAAGCAGAAAAAAAAAATCTGCTGACTGTGAACGTGATCATCTATGTCGATTCAACTATAAGATTTCAGACTAATTCAATGTTGCTTTATCATGATAGAAAATTTCCAAGTCAAGAATTCCCTTTATATACTTATAGCTGCAGCTTGACAAAATATCTTCTATCATGTCTAGATACGATGTGATGGTAATAGTACCATCTTCAAAGAAGAATGGTCCAGTAATGGCATGTATTTTGATCTGAAGTCAGTTGTCAATATCTTGTGTCTTTTTTTTTTAATTCGAGATCTGTATTATATGATTTGGTTTAAATTACATTTACAAATTTTGTCACAATGTGATAGAAGCAAACATCAAGAATGAGCCAGTTAGGGTTGTATTTTGTTATGTTTGTATGGTTATAATTATTATGTAATTGTTATGGTTTTATGGTTATAGTTATTATGCAATTGTTATGGTTATATTTTGTCACAAAATAACTTCAGCATTACCTATCCTTAACAAATGAGAGGAAATGCTGCACTGACGAATGTTCGTTGTGCAAAATATATTCCTTAATACTATAACTTGAAAAACGCCACCAGATATTAATTATATTTTTGTCTGTTGCTGAAATTTTTTCAATTAAAATTAAAATTTGAAAAAAATTGAATTCAATAAATGGTTCAGTGTAAGACAAAACTATCCTTTTTTAAACCGTAACATATTACACGTTGAACAAAATTTATTTTCACGCTATCGTTGTTTTTCTAATTTATTAGTTCATGAAAAATTGGGGGTGTTTCAATTAAAACAAACCTTGAAAATTTTAAATTCACAAAAAACAAAGACTATCAAATGGATTTCAAAGTATTATTTAAGCATACTTATAAAATCTTTTCGTTAGATTCCAGTAATATTCTCATCATCATCATTGACACAACAGCCCCATGGTGGGCCCAAAGCCGTTTGCTTACTGGCAGTTTCCAGTAATATTCTAGTTGGTTTAATATAAAAGTGGTTCAACATATTACACGTACCTAGAAATGTGTAAAAAATGTAAACACATAACTATCGACATAACATTGATATTTTTTAATATTGTAAGTATTTGGAAGAAGCTGATGGCATCATCTTTTTGTTGTGTAAATATATAATACATGACAATTTTTATTTTGATAGAAATGTGATCTATATAAAAATTGGAATTGCAATTTTTTATAAATAATAATAATATTATAAATAATAATGAATAAATGATAATAATAATAATAAAAATAACATATGATAAAGATTTAAGGTTTTTAAAAGATAAAGATATTAATATAAATATGAAAGATAAAAAAAAGATAAGATAAATATATAAGAATAGATGATTTTATATATTATGTAATAATTTATTATTATATAAGATTATTATTATATATAATAATTTATTATTATATAAGATATAAAAATAAATTTGTACTTTAAAAAGTGCAAATTAAATTAATAGAATTTATAAAATAATGAAATTAATTATCATTATGGAATTAGAAAATTTTTAAACAATTAAAACTATGCGTACTAAATATTAGAATATTATCTAAATATTTAATAAAAAATTAAAATTATTAAATATTATAAGAATTAAATTATAAGAATATTATCCAAATATTTAATAGAAAAATAAACGTTTCGATAAAATGTTTTAAATAATTTTCCTCAGTGTACAAACAAACAATTTAAAAATCGAATTCGAAAAGAAAATGTTTAGCGAAGAATAAATACAATATCCGAAAATATTTTGATAGCAATAAACTTAAATAACACCATTTAAATGAGACATACATAAAAGATTAATGGTTTCCACCTTAAATTATGCTTTTAGCTTTTGATGGAAAATACCAAAAAAAAAAAAGTTTCTTAAATGTAGCGCTTGCATTTCATAAAATGCAATGCTGCATTTACTGCTAAATAATCTTCTAAGCTGTCTGTCCGTTTTTCTCCATTGAAATATTTGAAAAGGAAGCTCCATCAACTGGCGTGTAAAAACGAGTGATGATAATGATGAAAAATGCATCCCTGCATTTTATCACTGAGAAAATGAAATATCGATATAAAAGGAGTCGGCCATTTGTGTAATGTCACATGCCAGAGAAACATCTTCCCTTCCCCTGTAGGGGTAGAGGGTAGGGGGGAGAAAAAACATTGACTTTCTTCATTAGAAATGCTACTACGCAATAATAATAATAAAAAATAAAATAAAAAAAGATCCAGCTGGTACACACAAAAAAAAAAAAAAAAAATTTAAAATAAAAAACAACTTTTCGTCTGTTAATAGGCAGCTCATATCTCTCTAACGGAAAAAAAGAATTTTTTTTTTTTCTTTTTTTTTTTTTTCCATTAGAGAAAAATATAAATCGTTTGGCTGTGGAGGAGGGGAAAAGAAATTCAGTAAAGAGGAAGAGAAGAAGACGAATTCAAACGATGATGATGTCGTCGTCATGGTAACGCACCTGTAATAATCGCACAGTCTTCCTGCCGCGACCAATGGAAAAGCAGTGACGTCACACACACACAGCAGAGATGCCAAAGCGAAAAAAAAAAAAAAAAAAAAAAAAAAAAAGAAATAGAAATTCGCTCTCGCTCGCTGCATTTTTTCTTCCCTTCATTTCGTTTTTTTTTTTTTTTTTTATTTTAATTTATTTCTGTTTTTTGTTTTTATTATTTTTTTTGTTTTTCAGGAGGGAGGGGGGAGGGAATTAAATCGATTGCTTCTTCTTGTCACTGGAAATGGATAGCAGCGGTTTTGGCATTTTACCAAGTATGAACTTAAGGCTCCGTTCTATCTCTAACGAACAGCCAGAAAATATTTCGTCTTTAGTATATCTCGCGTTACTTTTTAGGAAAGAGGCATTAAAGATGAAGTTCTCAAAAATGGGTTGTGGAGTTGATGACTTGTCTTTTTTCGAATAAACTTCGAGTGGGAAATCTTTTGAATATTGCAGAAGATATTCTGACAATGATATATTTTTAATAACATATGTGAAAAATTGCAGGAAGGAAAGATAGAATATGTTTGTGAAAATGGTGATGTCACTTAAAAAGCAGATAATCATCTGTTTTGTATTATTTGATAAGCTGTCAAAATAATCTAATAATAATAAAATAAGATACTGTTTGACTCATTTCTAATTGTATAAACAGAAACATAAAATAATGATTTTAGAAAATTTCAAAGCGGTTTTATGATTAGTTGAAATGGTGATGTCATATGTTTTAGACTATTTTGTCAGTCGTTAAAATAAGACAACTTCTATTAATATCTTAGTAATATATATTTTAAAAAATAACTTGAACTTTTATTGTTAGAACCTATTATTAACAAATTTTTGTTACCTATAACTAACATTTTAGAAGAAATCTTCATTTTTTTTATTCTTATGCTTATTTACCTTATTTGTAATTAAAACTAAAAAAGTATTAATGAATTTTTTCAATCACAAACTCACAATGTTCCGTTGAAATTTAAAGATAATTTTAATTTTTAACAATTAACAAACAATATAGAAATTTAAAAAAAGTTAAAAACTGTTTTATATGCAAACCTCTACCAAAAAAAATAAAAATAAATAAATAAATAGAAAAAATCATACAATTATAACTCCACACAAAATCAAGTAGCGTTTTGAGCTTTTCTGAATTAAATTTCGGGTTCATTTTTTATCATTCCTTCTTAACCCCTTTGAAGTTTAAAAAAAAACATATTTTAAACAAAAAAAAGTTATTTTGTTTAATCAATAGAGAGTTTTTGCATACCGTACGTTAGTTACCGTAGGACGTCCGTTAGCTTTTTCTCCCTAGCGCGCATGCTCGCTAGGGAGAAAAAGAGCATGCGCGTCCTACGGTAACTAACGTACGGTATGCAAAAACTCTCTATTATTGAGCAATAACATCCATTAATATACCTACATTAAGATAATGTACTTATGGTGTATACAAGACGCGATCTAAAATATTTTCAATAATTTTTTCTATTTGGAATCGTTTTAGTTTCGTTAAGTTATGGAACAGTTACAGATGTCAAAAATCTTTTATTCTTGGTTTCTATATTTATGCTTTTTTTTATCCATAAAATATATGGGTATTGTTTTGGGGAGAGTAGGTCAGCGATGTCATGAACCACTTTCAATGTTTTTTATTGGTTTATTTTTTTTTTAATTTCTTTCACTAGCTATTATTGGTTTATTTAAACTTCTTTTCCGTGCTTTCTTTATTAAATTTCTTTCACGTGTTTTTTTTTTTATATAAATTCTTTTGGAATTGTATAATTTATTTTTTTTAATTACTTTCACATGATTTTTTATAAAATCGTTTGGAATTCTATTGTTTATTTTTTCAAAATTACTTTCACCCGTTTTTTTTTTATAAAATCGTTTGGAATTGAGTAATTTTTTTTATATTTTTTAATTTAATCTTTCTTTTTTTCAGTTTCGAACGATAACTTATTAACATAATTTATTGCTCGAATATGATTTATTGATACTTTGACTTTCTTTGTTTGTTTAAGATTGTTGTTATGCGTTTTGATTTTACACCTAAATTCAAATTTTCTGGGTAACCTGTAACCGGTATAAGAAATTTTAATTTAAAAACAAATATTTGCTTTAACGAAAAAAACATTTTACTGAATTATTTTAGGCAGTATGTCTTTTAGAATACTCATATTAAATAATATATTTCTTTATGTATATTTTTCTAAAATTAAATGCAAAAGAGAAATACACATTAAAAAAAAGATATACAAACCGGGGAATACCTATTTACAGTACCAAAACTCACTTAATTAATGGATTATATGGCAATAAAAAAAATTAATTTCTTGCTTAAATAAAAAATAATTAATAAAATTTGTTTTAAATTTTTTTAAAGAAATGATAGATTCAGCGGGGAAAAAAATTAACTTCTAAGTCTAATAGTTTTTAAGCTATGTTGGAACATACACAAATCCATCCATCTACTGATTGCAAATACCACAAATACTATAGATACTTCTATATCTATGATCCATACATATAATTAAAGATAGATATTAATATAAGTCAGTAAAAAATAAATTTCTCATTCAAGTCCATGAATGATTAGATAAGAACCCATGTCATAAAAGCTCTTTTTGTCAAAATAAAATAATAATAAATAAATAAAAGAACAGCAGATCCAACAGGTTCGCTCATGGAGAAGACGAAGAAAAAGAAAAAAAAAAAAAAAAACTCGCCAGCCTTATTTATTATTGTTCGAACCTCCCATAATCTCCTCTTATCAATTCAATCATTTCTTTCCATTAGCAACGATAATGGCACTGCCAAAACGCCACTCTTACACTCCAACATGAAGAGGCCCCTCAAACAATCTCATTGTAAAGGCACACGCAACACAGAGGAAGCTGTTGAAAAAAAAATAATAATAATATACAGTGTACATACATAGTTTGTCGATAAAAGACGACAGGGGACAGCCAATATCTGCCGGAAGACAGGAGGACCGACCTTAAGGAGAAAGTGCCTCAAGTCACGAGAAAAAAAAAAAATTGGGGGTTCCTTGTCTTTACCTGGGGTTATGTCTCTGCCTCCCTCCCTTCCCCCAAAAAAACCTTTCCATAGGTTTGGTTAGAAAGTAATCATTTTTTGGCAATAAATTGGGATTAAAATCCCATAAAGATACTCCGATTCACTTCGGTGGGAAGTTGTAAAGTTGGTTGAACCGTGTCCATCGACAGTGGTGCGTTGATAATGGTTGCTGGTGCCGAGGTCTGATTGAGTGATTAGGTATCGCTGTTGCTTATCATGGGTTCGTTTTTAATCACCACGAGATATCTCGCTGTTATAAGTAAAAAAATAATCTTCGCTGAAGATTTTCTACACCTCAATTTGCACGCGTCAATTAGTAAAAAAAATGTCTTTATTAAGATTCAAAATAGACAATTTAGATGTCTTAGAGATCCTGTTTTAAGTATAATTTTTTTTAATTAATGTAGATATCTATTTAGATTAATTTAAAAAAATTATACTGAAGACTTTCTATACCTTACTTTGCAAGCATCAATCAGTAAATAATTTCTTTATTAAGATTCAAAATAGACATTTAGATGTCTAAAAAAGTATCTATCTACATTACTTTTTTTTAAAAAATATGCTGAAAACTTTTTACATCTCACCTAGTACGCATCAGTTAGTAAAGCATTTCTTTATTAAGATTCAAAATAGACAACTTAATGTCTAACGAAGCATCATATTTTTAAATTAATATAGATAGATGCATCCCAAAACACTATACTAGAGGCATTTTAGATCTCACTTTACATGCATCAATTAGTAAATAACTTCTTTATTAAGATTCAAAACAGACAATTTAGATGTCTAAAGAAGCATCATGTTTTTGTCATCCATTTACATTAATTAACAAAAACTATGTTACTGACTTTTAACACTTTTCTTTGCAAGCATTAATTAGTAAAAAATTCCTTTATTAAGATTCAAAATAGATAATTTAGATGTCTAAAGAAGCCTCATATTTTAGGCAACAATCTACATTAATTAAAAAAGAACTATGCTGGAGACTTTCTACACCTCAGTTTGGAAGTATTAATTAGCAAAAAATTGCTTTATTAAGATTCAAAATTGACAATTTAGATGTCTAAAGAAGCATCATATTTTTGTCATCTATTTACATTAAATAAAAAAAACTATGCCAGTGACTTTCTACACCTTAGTAAGTATCAATTAGTAAAACATTTCTTTATTAAAAATCAATATGGACAATATAGATGTCTAAAGTAGCATCATATTTTAGGCATCTATCCACTTCAATTAAAAAAAAATAAAATTGGAGAGTTCCTTCACCTCTACTTCGTATGTTCACCAACTATCATTTAATAAAACTTTTTAATTGAGATTCAACGTAGACGACTTTGACATCGATAGATTCTTTTTTAATCTTTGCAAAGTAAGAGTATCTATCATATTCCCTAAACAACATCTAGTGAAAAAATTTTTTAATTAAAATCCAAATTAAACATCCATGGATACATTATCTTTTATACATTTAACAATACTATTTTTTACGTTGCTAGACATCTATAGAAAAATGTCATAAT
Source organism: Caerostris darwini (assembly GCA_021605075.1). Lineage (NCBI taxonomy): Eukaryota > Metazoa > Arthropoda > Arachnida > Araneae > Araneidae > Caerostris > Caerostris darwini. The sequence continues at coordinate 117,248 of BPLQ01009528.1, read as the reverse complement.
TAAAGAAAAAAGTTATATTAACGAAAACATTTGGATACATTTTTTCGATTTTTAAATGGGTTTACAAAAATTGTCTGAAATTCGCCATTTTAGTTACTGGTAGGTTGTATATTTTATGAGCACTACCATAGAAATACAAAAAAATAATAATAATAATAATAATAATAAATAAATTTGCCAAAAAATAAATTTCAGAAAAGGAAATGTTTATAAAAATATATATAAAAAATTATTAATGTTTATTTATTATTTTAATAATAAAATTATTAATATTATTTTACAAATAAATAAATAAGATTTTACCATTTTAATACACTGAGAAGTAAATTGAAATCCCAACTACTGGTCTATGATCTTATCTAATTTAAGTAATTGCATACTGGCTTATGATCTATTGGTCTATCAACCGGCCTTTACTACCTATACTAGCCTATCAACTTATCTAATTTAAGTAATAGTATTTTAGTTATTCACAAAATACGATACAATCTTCTTTTGAAAAGGAAACAACTTACTTTCTTTCAAAATGATTCAAATAAAAATGTAATTCACACGACAAATTAAAAACCCAGGTGACAAAAAAAGCAAGCAACAATTTAAAATGACATACATGCAACATGCACGGCCATGTAAATTGACATGTTTAAAAACAGACATTGCAACTGATAAACAGACATTTTCTAAGCAAAAATAGGTTTAATAAACTGCGTGTCGTATGACAAGCTCCTAAAAATTTACACCTGAAAAGAAATGCAACCGAAAATTATTTGTAACAGTGTTCAAAATTGCGTGCCAAAAAAGCAGGCGTCAAATCTTCGTGCCATTAAATAGGCTTTAGAAATTGCGTGCAGGTAACGCGCATTGTAAATCAGAAAGAAACGTTAAAAATTTTGGGGGGAATCGAATCATTAACAAAAAATATCGAATATTCTTCACGTGGATCTAACACAAAACTTTCATGAAATATTTCTAAATATCTGACACGTCTAAGTCCATTGGAAGATTCTATTGTTGCATTAAATCTGCTTTGAGGGTTATTACACTTTATATTCTATTGTTGACATTTTTATTTGGCTTTTATGATAAAATGCAAAAAATATACCATTTTATATTAAAAAAATTAATTTTGTTTTAATTTTTAGATTAGAATGAAATCGGAAGAGAAGAATTTGAAAATAAAATTAATTCGTCGCAAAAAAAATGTGGAAAAGCTTAATATATATATATATCTTCTTCTTCATTGCTGCAACAGCCCCATGATGGACCAAGGCCGTTTGCCTACAGGCAGATTTCGAGACAGGAGATGTTTTCTTTTTACGTGGTAGGGAATAGGGTTGTCAGCTCTACGCCCAATAGTTATATTAAACAGGGACCCACGGTTTAACCCTACAAACAAAACACCGCCAAGACTCGAAACTGAACCCCGAGTGCCAGAGCACTAGTCACTTGGCCATTAGGACCCCATATTATATATATATATATATAAATATATACATATATATATATATATATATATAGATATATATAGATATATATATATATATATATATATAAATATATATATATATATATATATATATATATATATATATGATAAAATGCAAAAAATATAAATTTATTATATATATATTTAATTTAATATAAATTATATATTATAAATATAATTTATATATGATTGATATTTAAGATTCATAAATATTTCTATATTAAAAATAAGATTTATATATATATATATATATATTTATTATTAATAAAATAAAAATGTATATGATTGATAGAAGATTCAGAAATATTTCTACCATTAAAAATAAGATTTTATGTGTCATTTATTATTAATAAAATAAAAAGACATTGATACATAAAAGAATGTTTTTATTTTTATACTTTTACTTTTGATGGAAAACTAATAAAAGTATATATTGGTAAATAGTAACACATAAAGTCAAAACCCTTTAAGGAGAATTTTTTTTCATATTACAAGCATTTTTTTTTTTTTTTTTTTATTACATTACATGTTAATTTATTTGTTTAAAGCAATTAGGATTTGCGCCGCAATGAAAAACAAGAATCCTTAACTATTATGTTTTCATCCTTGAGCAAACTGTAGGTCCTGGTAGCCCAAAGGGTGCACAAAAGGCCGTAGAGAGACAAACAAACCAAATCAACCCAAACCAAGCCACCAGCAAAACTTTGAAACACATTCACTTCAGTAATATAGTAACTCTAAAATCCGTACGCTTGGTAGTTAGCACTCAACTAAAATTACTGAACAAAATGCTTTTTAATTATTTAAATAACATATTCTCAAGAAATTAGAATTGCTTTAATGAAATAATGCAGTCGTCAATAAATATCTATTTCGGTGATTCTAGAAAAATTGGTTGGAACATTTAATAATCGGTTGAAAGAGAGGAGCATCTATATCAAATAGAACCAACTTAAGTCAATTAATAAAATTAATAAGCCATGCACAACTATTTGATGGGCATGCGATTTTAATTATGAATATTACAACTAATTAAATACCTCTGTTGTTTGTATCCAGATCTAGATTTTAAATAACTAACTTATTTCGCTTGTTAGTTTCGCAAGTTAGTTAATTTTATAATAACTAACTTATTTCGCATTGGACATTTTTTTTTATAACAAACCATAATTTTGGGCGTAAGGCTAACAATCTTACCCCATAAAAAAAAAAACATCCCCTGTCTCAAAATCAGTAGGCACACGGCCCTAATCCACCATGGGGCTGTTGCGCCAATGAAGAACATATATAGTCACAACATTTTAAGGGGACATTTTTAATAAACTAAATGATTAAAATAAAATTGATTTACTTTAATTAATTTAATTAACTTAAATTTTTTATAAATTACAATTAAATGATTCTCAATACTATGTGTAAATTATAAAAAAAGGTCTATATATGGCGGATCAATGTTTTCCGATTATGCCAGAGACCCGTTTATGGCTCCCAGACTATCAAAGAAATTCATATATGTATGATCAATAAGTGAAAAATGTCAGCGATTCAATAACTTTCGTGGTCGAGGTTCACATTTGTCTGATCAATTTGTGCAGAATATCGGAGATTTAAAAATTGATCCGTAAGTACTAGTATACAGTGTATGTGTACTGTTAGTATGTATGGATCGTAACTGAGGTTCATATATAGCTAATCAATACGTGCAGACTATCAAAGAGTTCGATGGATAACGGATAAATATGTGAAGAATATTAATATGTAGTATCAGTATGTCTTTATATGATATTTCCGCTAAATATATCACTTTACATGAAACGAAAATGGATACATATATATTTAAAATTAATTATAATGCATATTTGTTTATATATAGATTATTCTAAACATAAATGGCTAAAAATATTGAGGAGTTACTTCTAATCGATATATTAAATTCTTCATCAGCCAATTTATGAAGAATTTAATATATTTGATTAAAATATTCATAATAATAAATATTTAAAATTTAAAAAAAAATATTTTTATTATTTTATTTTTCCTGAAAAAATAAAGCATAACATTGAACCTAATACGCCGTTAAATATTTCAATTTAAACTACATCGCTCATTACTAATCATTTGATGTGCTGGAATTTACAAAATAGTCACATATCTCATAGATAGTACGGTTTTTTTTTTCTGTTCTCAATTCATGAATCCCAGAACCAAGCCTACGGACCTTATAGTTACTTCTACTTGTTAATACAGACGTGAACATCACTAATGTTTTGCTGAAGGAAGTTTTGAAAACATGACAGTTAAGGATTCTTTTTTTTGCACAGGGGTACAAAACCTAATGGTGTTAAACAAAGAAATTAAACATTTGTGAGTATACTGAACTCTATAAGTAAGAAGAACATGATAAGAGTTTTGCAATGTTACTGCAGGATGCAATGAAAGTTAAAACATTTTAACAATCTAGAAAGTTTATGATGGATAGTACATCAAATGCACTATCCATTCTCTGAAAAACAAAATATAAAACATTTCACAAAACTTATTAAATATTTTCGGTAATCATGCCATCTGCCATGTCTATTTGTCTATTGTTTGCACTTTAAACATTGTATAAACAACCATTTTTTTTTTTTTTAAAGTTTGAAGTTCTGCTTGATAGAATCTATTACTTCTACCCAATTGCTTCGTTGAAGTTATTTTTGATAGAATCTATTGACGTTTAAAATAATGTTATGAAAAAAACTGGATTTTAATCACAACAGAATCCGTCTTGTCTATGCTCTATTAAACATTAATAAATTTAAAAAACCCTAGTTATAAAACAAGTGGCTGAAAAGAACTGCTTGATTCAGTACAGAAAATAAATATATTTAAAAATTTGATTTCTATCGATCTATCTAATTTTTTCATAAGAGTATTTTTTTTTTAAGAATGTTTACTATATCATTCCTAGATTTGTAAAGAAACATCTCAGTTCTAGGCATGGTTCAGAATCCACTTTAATCCGTAGGTCCCGGTCTAATATGATTGTAAAGCGTTGGACGTAGGGTTGACAACGCTACCCCGTAAAAAGTCAGCGTCACGAAGCCAAGTCACACTTCTACTTAACGGGTGCTCCATCACAACAGAAGTTACCCTCCCGCTTTCTACCCCTACCATGAGACCAAACGGGTTCCTGGACTTAGTCTAGATGTGGCTGTCTATGGGATAAGAAACAACAAACATATTTTTATATAATTAAAATGTTATAAAATAAAATGCATATGTATTTAAAACTCCAATATTTTAAAGAAAGTTAAGACTTCATGTTTGTCCTTACATTCATTAAAACGCGTGGACCAGAAATCTTTGTTAATAAATAATACTCTTTTGTGATTGGCATGCTGTTTCACATGGTTTTTTAATTTTTTTTATCGAAGTTGGAGTTAATGGAAAGTTTACAAAATGGATACACTCAAGTTAAATGGAGTATGATATGTTTTACAACATGGATACACTCAAGTTAAATGGAGTATGATATGTTTCACAACATGGATACACTCAAGTTAAATGGAGTATGATACGTTTTACAAAATGAATACACTCAAATTAAATGGAGTATGATACGTTTTACAACATGGACACACTCAAGTTAAATGGAGTATGATACGTTTTACAAAATGAATACACTCAAATTAAATGGAGTATGATACGTTTTACAACATGGACACACTCAAGTTAAATGGAGTATGATACGTTTTACAAAATGGATACATTCAAGTTAAATGGAGTATGATACGTTTTATAAAATGGATACACTCAAATTAAATGGAGTATGATACGTTTTACAACATGGACACACTCAAGATAAATGGAGTATGATATGTTTTAAAAATGGATACACTCAAGTTAAATAGAGATATTGGAATACAATCATTGAATTATATTTCTATACAAAAATTTTTTCATTATTTGTTAAGTAATTATTAACAAATTATTTTATTACTTTATTTGTTCTGAGGAAATAAATAAATTAAAACTTGATTGCAAACTTTTTATGTTAAAGAATGTCAGATTTCAAGATATCTGCCATCAATATCACAAAAATAAATTACATTTTATTACAGCAGCAATCATATATCGTAAGCAAAAAGCAAAGCTTAAAAAGTATGATCACGCTTACAAACAAAGTATACGCTTTATAAACAAAGTATTACTTTTTAATAGAGCCATACTTTGTGCAGAGCTTTAAAGATCTTGTTAACAAAGAAGGCGGCATCATGTTCACACTTGACACTAGGTCTTTCATAAAACAAGACATCACTACCCTGAATGGCTCGCTTATGAAACACACGGCTTAATCTAACCCTAAACAATACCACGATTTTATTTTACGGAAACAGCAAGATAACATCTTTTTTTTTTTTTCAATGAGGGCTACATGAACACAAGTTAAAACTACCATTAAAAAAAATATTCACAAGGAAAAAAAAAAAATTAAAAATTTCTTGCATAAGAACGAAAACAGGACGAAGAAGAAGAAAAATAAAAAAGAAGAAAGAAAGTCTTCCTCGATTCCTTAACAAAGCGCTGAACAAGCTCATTATTTTCCAAAACTAAACTCACTATGATGGCGACTAAAAATAATAAAAGAGGCGGGCTCACTCTGCAATGATTTTTCACATGACTTGGCGAAGAAGCAAGAAGAGAAAAGAAAACCAGAGATACCTAATGAAGTAATCTGCACTAAAAATCTATTAAGGAAGATCATTAATTTTGAGCGGGCTGAATTTGCCAACGGTAGCCAGCTCCTTTTCCAAAACTGTGTGTGCCCCAACCCTGAAGAAGCCCTCGTTTAGCCCAAGAGATAACGAACATGTATTTGCATAAATTTGCGCTTGAGTGATGGGGGCTAATCGCCAGATTTTCTTTGTAGGTTTTTCCAAGCTTTTTCGAAAAGGTATTCATTACCTCTACGTTTTTAACATCCAATTCTCATGGTTTTTTCGAAGACGGCGCGCGTGATTTCAAAGTTAAAGAATTAATAGTAAAAATGAAATAAATAGTTTCATTTTGACATGGAAAATATCAAGTTTATAATATATATTTAGTACGCTTCAAATATGAATTCCCCTCGTCACATGGCAAGCATCTCAAACCAGGGGTGGCCAACTTGCGGCCCTCCTTGAATATTTTTCCGTCCCGTGAGAGATTTATCACATTTTAAAAAAGCGCATTATGTGTGCATCCATATATTCAAAAATTAACTGCCGAAATTATGAGAAAAAAATTAACTTTGATTTTAAAATAATATTCTTGCGAATATATAACAGATATTGCCTGTTTTATTTATGAGTTTTCAGTTATTTATTCGTAGAATAATTAAATTATATTCTGAGAACTCATGATGTGCGCTCGTCTTGGGACATCTAATATAACAGTTTCTAAGTTTCACTTTAAGTGACCATCCCTCTATAAGCACAGTTGATTGTTGATTGCAGAGCAAACCAGTCTCTTAGTTCAAGTTGTTAGCGCTTTTGATTCAGCTTACATCTACAAATCTTTTGTTCGAAAATGAAATTGACCCAACACAAAATACGCTCAAACATAACGGACACTAACCTGCAACACGTATTGCGATACGCAAATACCCTAATTGAGATCGATTTGCAAAAGCTAAGTGAAACAGTGGAGAAACAAATATCGCAATTGTAAAATAAATATTCTTTAATGATTTAATTTTTTTTATTTCGTTTATATTTATATATTTTTTGTATTTCCTCTTTAGTGTTATACATTCCTTTACAATGTGTGTTTGGTATCATTATTATTATATCATCTATGTTTACATGTAAGAATAAGGGCCTGATGGCCGAATGGCTGGCGCTCTGGCGTTCAGTACCATAGGTATCGGGTTCAAATCCCAGCCATTGCCATGGGTGTTTGTAGTGGTTCGGAATCCACTTTAAGCCGTAGGTCCCGGTCCTAACAGGATCGTAGAGCGCTGAAGGGGCATTGTTACTACGCGTCCGTAGCTTACCATCAAGTTACACGCGCCCCCTGGGTAATGCAAAGTAAGTAACATCGGTGCAGCCCTTATGGCGAAGATCACGGTCTATTTGCCAGCTGCATTAGAAGAAAAAAAACACGTAAGAATAATAGTAAAGACAAAAATAATAAGTCGTTATGTTTCAATTTTTCACTCCAAAAAAATGTCTATAGTGGGTCTAGATCTAATATGGGGAGTTAGGCTGCATTTCCAAAGTGGCCGCAAGATCATTCGGATTGGCCACCCCTGATTTAAAAAATACAAAGGTCAACCTGCAATCCGCGAGCTCAATGTGGATCGCCTCTTGATTTGTGTTTAGTTCCAAACAAGCCTCAAGCATATTTTCAAATATCTTTGTTGTAATGACTTAGAATTTAGGATTTAATTGGAAATTTTGCTAGTTTACAGCATTTTTTCAATTAACTATAAGTGTCCATGCCGGATTAGAACAATTCAAACTGTAGAAAATATAGAAAACTATCAAGCTTCTAATATATTTAGTACGTTTCAATACGAATTCCCCTCGTCTAGACATCTAAACCAACAAAGGTCAACTTTTAGTCCGCGGGCCGAATGTGGACTGTAACTTGATTTGTGTTTAAATGCCAAATGAGTTTCAAGCATATTTCTAAAAGTCTTAGTTGTAATGACATAGAATTCAGGATTTAATTGGATTTTTTGCTAGTTTACAGCATTTTTTTTTCTTCAATTAGCTGATGTACCCAAACCGGATTAGAATAATTCAAAAAGTTTTTCTATGCTCTGGAGGAAGATAGAAGCAAGCAGGAAGCAAATAAATTCGACTAATGAGCATTTGCTTGATGTTATTGGTACAACATAAATTTAAATATGTTTGTTGTTGATTTTTTCCCCCCAAATTGTGATTGACTCAGTTTAGAAGCAAATGTGAGAGTAATATTATATGACTACTCTCCCGAAGAAAAAAAAATCCCTCGATCTGACCCCTGATTGTATTCTATCAATTGCCCGACTCGTGGTTCAGTGGCAACGCACTTCGCTGGTGAGCATTAGAGTGGAGGTTCAATCCATTGGCGGCTTTGTTGTAGGCACTGTTTCAAAAAAAGAGGAGACTTGATGGCGTTTGCGATGTTCAGCATCTTTCCTCGTTCGCCGGACTACCTGGTGATATACATGGTGTCCCATACAATATACAAATATGGGGTAGTTCTCCTTAAAAAAAAAGCATTACTTGTCCTTCTTCAGAAACACGGAGCTAAGTCATACTTCTACCTACGGGTGCTCTATCACAACAGAAGCTGACTCCCCCTTTCAAACCTTCCAAGAGACCGCACAGCTTCTTGTACTTCGTCTAGATGTTGCTAGAACGAAGTGGGATATACTACTACACCATCACACATATACTATATACTATACTACACCTACATATGTACCAAGTAGGATACTACTACCACACTACCACCGAAATCACTGTGCCTAGAGCTGAGTTGCCCCTATACAGTTTGGGAGTGATGTGAGTGAGAAGTCTGCCTGGGCACCGTGACGCTCTACAGTTATATGAGACCGGGTCCTTCAGCTTAAAGTGGATTCTGAACCATTACAAACATACATGGCACCCCGAACTGGAACCTGTGACACCGAGCGCTAGACACTCGGCCATTCAGGCACCATACCAAGTGAGATAAGAAAAAAAATCTATCAATTAAATTTGATCATCTACTATACTATATTAAGATGATCATCTTCATGTACAGAGTTAACATAAATGAATGACCGAATTTGAGGAATTTATATTTTCAAAAGTATTACCTTTAATATAATCAATGATATATCAAAATAAAAAAAAAACATGCCTAGTTTTTTCTTTTTTTCAATTACAAATGCTTGTTGTAAGAACCATTCGAGCACGATTAATCTGTAAACAAATTAGTCCTTTACATTTTGCACTTCAATGGCTTTTGAAAAACACTGATACATTCTTTACACTCATTGAGGGTTTTCTACAACTTGGATCTTAATACAACTCTATAAATAATAAACAAGTGAACTTAAAGAACGCCCCAGTTCTGCATTAAGAACCATTGACAGTATTAAACTATATAAAAAAAGACCCGATGCACATGATTGCAAATTAGGTATTTGTCGTGTTACGAAAGCAAACATTTGCAAAGGAGAAAAAAACAAACATTGGACACGTTTTTCTTGTATTTTTCATGTGCCACTGAATATATATTATTTGTGACAATTTTGCAAGCATAAATCTTTAAACTCTGGTCATTATGCCAACCTGTATCTCTGTCCAGGTACGCTAAATTCAAGAGCTACTATTAAACTATCACTTTTATTTTTGAAATTGTCAAAACATTAAAAATGTAACGAATCTTACATTTTGGTAAAAGTCTGTTATCCCAGTTCTAACCTCTCGATATAATCTAGTGCAGGGTTCTCCAAACTACGGCCCGCGGGCCAAATCCGCCCGCGACATCTTATTGTTGCTGTAATAAGTTGGATAAAAAACACAGAATGATAATAACTCGGTTTTATTGACTTGCTGGCTAAAGCTTAATGACAAGCATAATACGCAGAAAATTTAACTAAAGCATAACAACTAACAAATAATTGAAATGAATCCCAGTAACATTATAAACTAGTGAACATCCCGCGGTTACCCTCGGTAGTTATGTTGGGGTAAAGATTATCGCTTATGTATGTATATCGATGTTTGGAATGTATATATCCTGATCAAACATATGATTTTTATCCTGAAAATCCCTCAGGAACGGAAAAGCTAAATTAACGCGAATGAAACCGCGGGGTATACACTTGTAAAAAAATACTAATAACATTTATGTAATTGTGATTTTTCACTGACAATAATTTGTAGTTAGCAAGCGTATGCTCGCTCAGAGCGCATACTCAGCGACTGGTCTAGAAATAATAGATAATGGCAGAAAAATTAAACCGGTTTTAACCTTTAGTACTTATTGGAGTAAACAGTATGGCCCTAAGGCTGAAAAGTGTGGAGACCTGGACAGAATGGATCAAGTAAGTACCAATAATGCTTTCTATACTACTGGTCTAGATATTGTATCTACCAAGTGGGATATTGTTACTACTACTGCTACTACCACATCACTGTGCCTAGAGTTGAGTTGTCCCGATACAGTTTGGGAATGATGTGGGTAGTAAGTGTGACTGGACACCATGACGCTCTACATTTATATGAGACCAGGACCTACAGCTTAAAGTGGATTCCGAACCACTACAAACATTCATGGTACCTCAGGGACTCGAACTGGTACTGGAGAGTTCGCCTGGTGGTACCCTGTTTTTTGGCCAGTGGACACTTGAGGTTTGGTTTGTCGTTCTACGGTAATTACACACTTTAGGCTAATTAGACCGGGACCTACAGTTTAACGTGGATTCCTAACCACTAACAAACATCCATACCTCTACCAGAATTTGAACCTGAAGCATGTGGTATCAAAGGCCAGAGAGCTAGCCAATTGGCCATCAGGCCGCTAGGATACTAGAGGAGTCTCACCTATGAACAAGAGCAGAAAAGTTTTGGTACCTGCACCAAGTGTAGGACTGCTCAAGCGTAGCCTACTCACATTTTAAACTGTCTTTATTTTAGATTGCACTGACTTTTAGACTGAACCTCTTCTATTCTTGGACTTTTTAGAGGTTTATGGACTTATGGGTTTGGTCTAATAGCTAGATCATATCGGTGATCAGAAAAAAAAACAATTATAATCATAGTTTCTTATAGATCAACTGTGAAGTTAAATTTAAAAACATTAAAGATTTCTTTCAAACTGAGTATTTAGTATTGGTTTATATGACTATAAACTATAAAAACATTGATTGACGAGTCACATTTTGGGATTACAAGTAAAAAGCGGCTTTTTTTTTTTTTAATTTCAGGAAATATAATTGTAAACTAAAAGGATGTGTATACTACACATCTACAAAGTATGTACATATGTAAGTACACATGGATACATCTACGATATGTATATACACATATATATGTATGTATTAAACATTACATATACAAAGATGTGTATAATACATTCTACACATCCTACGTAAGAATTAGTTAAAAATTTGAAGTAAATAAAGAATTTTACAAGAAAAAACCGTAATTTTTTTTTTATAATGTTAAAAATTTCTTTAAAAATATGACCACAACTTACAATACTTGAAATTATATGTTCTAATTATAAAATTATATGTAGAAAGTATATGTTGATAAATTATATGTGTGTGTCTTCGTGTACTCTTTTATCGATTATTGCAACGGGTAAAAAACCATAAGCCTAACACCATTAGCCATAAGGGAAACCATAAGCCTAGAGCAGAAAATCGTAAAATAGAAAAAGGTATAAAAATATCAAAAATTGACTAGAACTGCAAATCGTACGTGATTTTCTATTGCTTATAGTTAAAGCTAAATTTCAATATTTATGATAATTTTTTTTAAAACACCAATCCTAAGAACTACTTTAAATTATTAATTATTTAATAAAAAAAGCATTCATAAGTAGAATTCATAAGGTTTTAAAAAATTATTTTTCTTATGCGAATACTATTAAACAATGTATGATAAAATAGACAGTTGTCTAATAATAAATTAAAATAACAATCCAACTAAACACACATAAAAAAAATGTTTAACTCGAACAAGATTGGTATAGATAAATGTCCTCACAAATTCAAAGAACACCGGTTTTTTTTTTTCTTTTCTTAGACGGCAATGCTTAACCTCAGAATGCCATTATTTGTGGCGGGGAAAAAAAAAACACCAAACGAATCGCTGTAAAGGCAGCTTGGCCATTAGTCGAAGAAAATAAATTCGAAAATTTGTTCTCTGAGCACACATTACATAAATAACCCTAACTGCACCATTCCAATTTAGAAGCCTTCTGAAGAAGAATTTCTGAAAGCCGCAAAAAGATCGAAAAAAAGAATTTCCCGACTTATTTATGGTGTTCTAAATGAAAGGAACTCTTCTCAGCAGTGGGTCTCAGATAAGCAGGATCATTCGCAGGCTTATGTTATCTCTGGAAAAAATAACTACGGAAACAAGGATTCTTTACAAAAGACTTAATACCTGGAAATCCTAAACTAGAACCTTAAAGAACAGTATCCGTATGCGAAAATCACAGCAAGACTTCGACCATTAGCCAGAGGAAACAGCCGTCGTTGCAGCAGAAGTTTTTGTACAAAAGCCACGATAAAAGAAGTATAATAATGACGAAAAAAGAAAAATATTTACGTAGTTTGCTGTGTACAGTGAAAGGATGCCATAAGTTTTCTGCGAGGCGATAAGTGTCTAGAACACCGGACATGATCGCCAAAGTGGAATGGGCTTAAAGTTAAAGCGGAGTAATAACCGGTAATTTATATTTAAGATAGAATGAAGTTAATGCTGATGTAGTCCCAGCCAACGAACTTTTTATAGTTTGTAACTCAGGATAAAGAAACTACGCTGTCTCTAGTTATCAAGCAAGCTTTCATAGTTTACAATATACCTCATCCATGTATATATCCATTCTTTATGTTTCCATGCATGTATTGAAATTAGGCTTCTCTTAAAATCAAAATTATCACAGTGGCCAGTAAGCAATAATGTCCGCATAAATAAATACACGAATCCTAATGAAAAATATTTAAATACAGTGTAAAATAACAAAAAAACATAACCAACACATAAGATCAGAGGAATAAAATTCATAATCATTCACAGAGATGTAATGACCTCTAATGTACATACAATACATGTGCAGAAATTATTTACTTCTCTTCTTCTTCAATGGTGCAACAACCCCATGGTGCGCCAAAGCTGTCTGCTAACTGGCAGATTCCGAAACATGAGATGATTTTCTTTTTACAGGGTAGAGTTGTCAGCCTTACGTTCTACAGTCATATTAGACCGGGACCTACGGTTTAAAGTGGATTCAGAACCACTACAAACATCTATAGCACTGCCGAGACTAGAATGTGAAACCTGTGGAACCGAGGACTAGGGGTTTCACGTTCGAGGGTTAGGTTACTAGAGGTTATCAGGTCCCTGAAATTATTTACTACCCTATTAGGCTGACTATAATATATGAAAAAGAAAAACATTCATTATACTTTTCTTTATTAAATAAGACCACAGATATGAAATATTAAGATTGGATATTGAAAGGAAAATACATTAGCGTCGTATCGATTTATTAGTGCACATTATTAAATAAAGTTGAATGTTAGTTTCTTAATCGTTTAAAAAAGTTTAATACAATTTTTTATTATTCGCATATGTTGTTGTTATTTTACTAATGCAGCTGACAATACAGAGACATATTATTCGCATATAGCTGGTGTTATATTTCTCAAAGTCGATGGAAAATTCTTAATTGTGCAAAGTTGGAAAAGCAATAGACAAAAATGGCCTTTAATTTACATTTTTAAAATATTGGTTATCTTCCGTAGTTCTTATTTAGTTTTAGTAATTTCCGTAGTTTTAGTAATTTTCTACAGTAAATGTAGAGAATCCATAGTAGCCTGCCTGTATTTACTAATATTTTTGCATAAGTAATATGTTTCAGATATAAAATATATTTGCTATGCAAAAATGTTGATACATAACTAATATATTTGAAAATATTGGTTTTCTTCCGTAGTTCTCATTTACTTTTTGAAATATTCTATAGTAATTGTAAAGAATCCATAGTAGCCGGCATTACTGTATTTACCAAAATTTTTGCATAACTAATATATTTCAGATACAATCAGAGACAATTATTTTCATTACATGTAGACCAGAAGCTGGACATCCCTGAAGATTTGACATCAGAAGACCATGCTCCCATGATTGCACTTTCTAGTTTAGGACACTTAGAAGACACTGCATGCACCAAGAGATCGTTGCAACAAACCAGATGTCTTGCAAAGTTGGCCTAAAAAGCGACAAACTAGGGCACAGCGAGGAATAATAATAATAAAAAAAAGGTAAAAAAGGCATCTGTTGGAGTAGGGCAGCCATCAATCAGCAATCCAACGCCCCCTCAAAGATCGGGTGGCCTGAACGGTGCCTTTCTCCTTTTTTAATGCCGTGATAGCCGTGATTATGCGGACAGGAAACTCCTCGCACTGTTCTCCATAATAGTCACGATTCTTTATCAGTGGAATGCGAGCTTTTTTTTTATATATAAATATCAGTACTTAACAAAAAAGATATCTCCAAGTGAACAGATGTTATAAATTTGCCAAGTAAAGTGAGTTTTTATCCACCGTTTTTTTGGCCTACATACATTAATTTAGTTTTTTTAAGCCATGTAGGTACAACTTCCTTTTTATGTTATAGACTTTTTAGCACTATTTTTTTTTTTTAGGTTTCCTTTTTATTTCAACATGTTGGATGTATTAATATGTGTGAGGAAATGAGCAATTTTGTTTTCATGTAGGTTATGTTTTAGTCTTTCAGATGTTGCAGTTGAAATTTAATTTGAAAGGGAAAAGGGGGGAATTTAATACGAATACAATAACTCGTACCATATTTAATAGATTTTGGTGGGTGTTTATTATATGTTAAGGTAAATTAAATAAAATTAACTTTTTATTATATGTAGGTTCCTGTTTGTGGAATTATAACAATTTCCTCTGTTCTAGGAAGGATTAGAATTACGTTTAGTGCTCAACTTCAAATCTGAGTTAACTAAAATACTAAAAATATATTATTCTTATTTGCCTACTGCTTCGAATAACAGTATTTATTTTTTAATTTTTACTTTGTATAATACCGGGAATTATTAAAACAAATTATAAAAACAATGAATTTTTATCTAAATGGTGAATTAGGGATCTTAAATTCTTAAGTTTTGAATTTAATACAATTTTTTTTTTAATTTGAATTTCATCAAGAAATGTTGTTGCACATTGGATTGTGTCATCAGAATATTTCCTCAAGAATATTGTTGTACATTGTATTGTTTAGTCCAAATATTTCCTCAATAAATATTGTTACATTGTATTGTGTCGTCCCAATATTTAGTCAAGAAGTATTTTTGTACATTGTATTGTGTCGTCCCAATATTTCGTCAAGAAGTATTGTTATACATTATATTGTGTCGTCACAATATTTCCTCAAGAAGTATTGTTGTACACTGTATTATATCGTCACATTTCCTCAAGAAGTATAAGTGTTGTATATTTTATAGTATTTTCACAATATTTCAAGAAGTATTGTTGTACATTGTATTGTGCCGTCACAATATTTCCTCAAGAAGTATTGTTGTACATTGTATTATATCGTCATATTTCCTCAAGAAGTATAAGTGTTGTATATTTTATAGTATTTTCACAATATTTCAAGAAGTATTGCTGTACATTGTAGCATGTCGTTCACACTATTTCCTGAAGAAGTATTGTTGTACATTGTATTATATCGTCATATTTCCTCAAGAAGTATAAGTGTTGTATATTTTATAGTGTTTTCACAATATTTCAAAGTATTTTTGTACATTGTATTGTCGTTCCCAATATTTCCTCAAGAAGTATTGTTGTACATTGTATTATATCGTCATATTTCCTCAAGAAGTATAAGTGTTGTATATTTTATAGTGTTTTCACAATATTTCAAGAAGTATTGCTGTACATTGTAGCATGTCGTTCACACTATTTCCTGAAGAAGTATTGTTGTACATTGTATTATATCGTCACATTTCCTCAAGAAGTATTGTTGTACATTGTATTATATCGTCACATTTCCTCAAGAAGTATTGTTGTACATTGTATTATATCGTCACAATATTTCCTCAAGAAGTATTGTAGTACATTGTATCGTGTCTTCAAAATATTTTCTCAAGAAATAATTTATTAACATTGTACATTTGCATACATTAAAAGGGCCTATAATTAACGAGGTTAAAAATTCAAAGATCAAAGAATTAGAAGTCAAAAGTTCAGAGTTTATAAAAGGCAAAAACTTTCCTTTAATAACTAATCGATAAATGGCTAAAAAAAAAAAAAAACACTAGTTGTTTCTAATACTAAAAATAAAAATTTGAAAACAAAACGTTAGATATGTTACCGCTATTCTATTAAATGATGCAAAAATAAAAAATCAATTAAAACACATAGAACTACACTTTTAATTTCACGTTTTTAATTGGTTAAAGTTTCAAAAACTTTTAACTAATTATAATTATCTAATTTTAGTAGGAGGCAATTACAAAACTTGCTTGTGGGTTGAAATTTCAATTAAAAAACGTATTACGTGACGTTGAATAATAAGAAGTACAGATTACCCTACTTAATTAGCGTATCAGTCAAACGCAGAAGTGATAAAGAACGTGGTGGTGGTGATTTCAGGATTAACGGGGATTACAGAAAAGAATGCGAGCACTCATCTAAGATTCAATTAGTCGTTTCAATACAGGAATTTCTTCAAAAAATCACACGGAATTAAAAATCTGTATTTTTTTTATTGATGGATTTTGTATTGGTTTGGTTTGTTTAATAACTTCAGAGGTTTGAAAACATTTAAAAAGTGTATCATGTCTATAACAATAATAAATTTGGAAAAATTTATGATAGGAAAAAAAAATACGTATAAATAAAAATAAAAATTTTATAATCTCGGTGTTAATTAAAAGAAAAGACTAATTAATTGAGATTAATTAATTACTTTATTATTAGATTTCAGCTTCGGTAATTTTAAAAACAAAATTTCACGAATTCTTTTGATTTGTCTTAATCATATTAAAAACAACCTTTAAAAAAAATCACGTAAGAGTTCAACTAATAACAGGAGGATTTTTTTTTTCAAATTGCTCTTATTAATTTATTCAATAAAGGCTTAAAAAAGAATATTGAATTTCTATTCAGTGTGTACTTTTAAAAACAAACTCTAAAGAAAAAATGTAAATATCCTGAATTATTCTGTGGATAGAGAATTATAATCTTATCTTATTAAAATTCAGATATCAAATAATTAGAAATCAAAAATTCAGAGTTTAAAAAATGGCAAAAACTTTTCTTAAATATCCAGTTGATAAATGGATACAAATGTTAAATACCAAAATAAAATATTAGTTAGGTATAATAATCTTGATTGAATCTAATCTAATTAAAAAAAACACTAATTGTTTTTAATAATAAAAATTAAAATTTGAAGGCAAAACCTTAGATATGTTAACCCTATTCTATTAATTGATACACTAATAAAAAAATCAATTAAAAATACGCAGAGTTACACTTTTAATTTCAGGTTTTTAATTGGTTAAAGTTTCAAAAACTCTTAACTAATTATAATTATCTAATTTTCGTAGGAGGCAATTACAAAACTTGCTTCTGGGTTGAAATTTCAATTAAAAAACGCATTACGTGACGTTGAATAATAAGAAGTACAGATTATAATATTAGTTATCCTACTTAATTAGCGTATCAGTCAAACACAGAAGTGATAAAGAACATGGTGGTGGTGATTTCAGGATTAATGGGGATTACAGAAAAGAATGCGAGCACTCATCTAAGATTTAATTAGTCGTTTCAATACAGGAATTTCTTCAAAAAAAATCACATGATAGTAAAAATCTGTATTTTTTTAAATTTTTTTTTATTGATGGATTTTGTATAAAGTACTTGGTTTTCATTTCTTTAATAACTTCGCAAGTTTGAAAACATTTAAAAAGTATATCATGTCTATAGCAATAATAATAAGTTTGGAACAATTTATGATAGAAAAAAATATATAAATAAAAATATAAAATTATAATATCCGTGTTAATTAAAATAAAAGACTAATTAATTGAGATTAATTAATTTATTATCAAATTTCGGCTTCGGTAATTTTATCCCGAATTCTTTTCCTTCTTCTTAGTCACATTAAAAATAAACTTTTATTTTTTTAAATCACAAAATACGAGGAGGATTTTTTAAAAAAATTACTTTTATTAATTTATTCAGTAAAGGCTTAAAAAGAATATTGAATTTCTATTCAGTGCGTATTTTTAAAAACAAACTCACTAAAGGAAAAATGTAAATATACTGAATTATTATGTGCATAGAAAATTATAATCATATCTTATTGAAATTCAGTTATTAAAGAAATTAATCTCAGTAAAATAACTGAATTATTCATAGTTCCTCGAATTTCGTTTATTTATTTTTACATACATATAAGATAAATATTAAAAAAATAAATTCAATGAATTCTGCTTTGATATTTCTAAACAAACAAAAAAACTTCAACTCCGAAATAAAAACTAAAACGAGATAAAAGATATCAATGTTTATAAAATTTAAGGAAAACGGTTGGCAAAAAAATGCTAAATAAATATTTTCGATTTCCTATACAAAATGGTTTTAAAAAGAGAAAAGCATTCAAAACTTAACTTAAAACAGACAAAAGCCATAAAAAAATAATAAAAGTGAGGTACATATATAATTTTGAGACTTTAAATATTTAACTATGAATAGCATGAAATGTTTTTAGTATTAATCATTATTAATAATAAATATTTTTTTTGGATGTTGTGCATTTTGATTTTAATTATTCGACACTGATATGGTGAAATTATAGCAGATTAAGCGTTATTAAGACCGGCATTTCAGCAATACACTAGAAAGGATGAAAGACGTAAGAGAATTCTTTAGTATTGAGTAGGAGAAAAACACAAACAACGGTACTCTATCACGTTTGATACCTGTCTTATTTTTTGAAACTGTGACTGTAACTGCTACCCTTTGATACCTCATATTCCAGGTAGGGCCTAAATTTCAGAATATGAAAGAGACCAAAATTCATTTAATTTATATATATCAGGAAAATTGTATGAAACTTTTTTAAACGATTCAGAAACTAACATTCAGCTTTATTCAGTAATGTGCACAAATAAATGGATTCGATTGCTATTTTCTTTTTAATATCTAGTTTTAATATTTAATCTCTGAGGTCTGAAATCTCAGAAGTTTTTATTTTTCGTATATTATATTCAACCTGTTGTGGGTAATTTCAGGAAACTGATCGCCGAGTGGCTAGCCCTCAGCGCCATAGGTTTCGGGTTCGTATCCCAACGTGCCATGAATATTTATAGGGGTTCGGAATACACTTTAAATCGTAGGTATAATGTGACTGTAGAGGTTGGGCGTAGGGCTGACAATCCTACCCCGTAATAAAGACAACATCTCTTCTCTCGATATCTGCCAGTAGACAGATGGCCTTGGCCCACCATGGCCTATTGCGCCATTGATGGCACCAAGCGCCAGAGTTCACATGGCCATCATCTGAAACGCTGGATCATATTCTCTTTTTTTAACTTTTCTTCAAATCTTTTTTTAACTTTTCATGAAAATCTTTCGTAAAAAGGGAACTTCGATTTGTGCACCCTGTTCGACATCATTTGTGTTCTAAATAAATATAATTTATAAGACATTCTGGATCTAATATTGGGCGTTGAATCTTCTAAACTCGTTAAAACCTGGTTTCGAAACTACACTGAATTTGAACGGTTTTCTAGGATTTGGATTCGAATTCGGCAATTGCTATTCTGCATAGGAAGCTAAGTATACAAAATAAAGTGAAACAAAATATAATAAAAATAAAATAAAATTGAAATATTCCCCAAAAGATTTTTTGAAGGGGAAAAGTTTTGTAATACAAAAAAAAAAGAGTTTTTGCTATATATAATAGAGGCATATAACAACTTGAAATTACATGAAACAGAAAAAACGTGTAAAAGAATTTCAAATATTATCTAAAATACTCTTTAAAAATTTATATCAAATATTGACTGACAGAATGGTCTATGATTTAACAATTCGTATGTAACAAATTTATAAACTGTTTCAAACTACCAACAATTGAAAAATTATTGTGATTGCTTCAACACAACCACCTATACCAATCACACAATCCACTTTACAATTCTTTTCCCACGCATCTTTGCTTTTGACAAGCACCCTGATAACAGCCCAAAAAAAAGCAGCAAAATCCGTTCTTTATTGGTTCTTTCCAAAAACAACACACAATGGATTCAAACGGTTAATTAGGCAAAAAAAAAATTTTTTTTTCTTCCACCAAATTGCTCCTCTTGCGCGTCTGTCAGTCGCAATACTTGATTGATTTAAGAAAATTGAGCTTAATTCCAATTCAAACAGATGCCTCTTTTTTTTTTTTCCGGCAAAAGTAATTGTCCGGCAAAAGACTGGATGACCGTCATGGTTGGGTAGTGGTGTAAGTGTCTGGGAGAGGAGGTGGGAAGGGGTAGAGATTGACAAATTACTATTTATGTAGTTGACAATGTTTGAATGACAAGATGATGGGATTGGGACGCTGGACTTGTTGAATCAATGGATGTTTTATGCCATTGTAGTGCAGATTAGATTAGAAAAAATAAAAACAGCTACGAGTGCTGTTTGTTTACAGAAAATTGATAGAAATTTCCGGAAAATTATTTTTTTCAATAGATTTTGGATTTTTTTTTAATAATAATATTAATCCTCAGATGAATGGATGGATTGATTTAAAATCCTAAGACGAAAATTTAATAACCATTTTTTTACGAAATTTAATACGAAAAGAAATAAAGTATTATAGCTGTGTTATAATACTTTAATGTGTTATAAATTAAATCGATGGAAATTTCTGGAAAGTTATTTTTGTTCACTAAATTTTGAATTTTTATAATAATAATAATAATAATAATAATAATAACTCATGGATTAATGGAAGGATTAATTTAAAATCGCATAAACGAAAAGTTTAGTAAAAAATAATTTATTATAGCTGTACTATAAATTAATTCCACCGGTTTTTAAAACTTCAATAAAAACGAGGTGAAAACTATTTTATATTTCAAAGGATAAGTTATAAAATATAACGAATAAAAATATTTGAATGACGAAGTCGGACATTAGTCTTATTGAATCAACAAATGTTTTACGACCATTAACGCAGACTATATAAAAAAAATGTGTGTGTTATTTTTAATATAATAAGCAAGTAGAAATTCCTGAAAAAAAAATTTTTAGTCTTAAAACATAAAGTATAAGCAAGAAATTTGTATAAAATGTAACGATATAAAATCTCGGTGTTACCAAATTTTCACTAAAGTAGAGCCAAGTGGCAGATATAATTCATCAGTTAATATATTAATAATATATTTTTAAGCCTGAGATTAATAAAAAAAATAATTTAAACACAAATATTGCAAAATAACATTTAAAAATTTATAACTTTGTCAACACGTTAAATAAAATGGGTTCTTAGCTGAAGACATTACTGATATAAGAATAGAAGACCGATATACATTAGAGATACTGATGACGAAGATACTTGAAGACTGATATACATTAGAGATACTGATGACGAAGATACTTGAAGACTGATATACATTAGAGATACTGATGACGAAGATACTTGAAGACTGATATACATTAGAGATACTGATGACGAAGATACTTGAAGACTGATATACATTAGAGATACTGATGACGAAGATACTTGAAGACTGATATACATTAGAGATACTGATGACGAAGATACTTGAAGACTGATATACATTAGAGATACTGATGACGAAGATACTTGAAGACTGATATACATTAGAGATACTGATGACGAAGATACTTGAAGACTGATATACATTAGAGATACTGATGACGAAGATACTTGAAGACTGATATACATTAGAGATACTGATGACGAAGATACTTGAAGACTGATATACATTAGAGATACTGATGACGAAGATACTTGAAGACTGATATACATTAGAGATACTGATGACGAAGATACTTGAAGACTGATATACATTAGAGATACTGATGACGAAGATACTTGAAGACTGATATACATTAGAGATACTGATGACGAAGATACTTGAAGACTGATATACATTAGAGATACTGATGACGAAGATACTTGAAGACTGATATACATTAGAGATACTGATGACGAAGATACTTGAAGACTGATATACATTAGAGATACTGATGACGAAGATACTTGAAGACTGATATACATTAGAGATACTGATGACGAAGATACTTGAAGACTGATATACATTAGAGATACTGATGACGAAGATACTTGAAGACTGATATACATTAGAGATACTGATGACGAAGATACTTGAAGACTGATATACATTAGAGATACTGATGACGGAGATACTTGAAGACTGATATACATTAGAGATACTGATGACGGAGATACTTGAAGACTGATATACATTAGAGATACTGATGACGAAGATACTTGAAGACTGATATACATTAGAGATACTGATGACGAAGATACTTGAAGACTGATATACATTAGAGATACTGATGACGAAGATACTTAAAGACTGATATACATTAGAGATACTGATGATGAAGATACTTGAAGACTGATATACATTAATGTTTTATAAAAGACCTGAACTGACCCTATAACCAAATAAATAACATAACATGGCAGACATAATTGTTCAGTCATTTGTTATGGAACAGCTGTCATTTGTTACGGTTTTAACAGAAAAGTTGCTGAATAAAATAGCTGAACAGACTAGATTTACAATTAAATTTTTAAAATTTATTTTTCTTTATGAAAGAAAACTATGTAAATGAAAACAATTGTTTTCATAATCATATTAAAAGAAATTATATGTTAATGGTATTTTAATATTTATAACTTTACTAACACTTTAAATAAAATGGCTTCTTAGTTGAATAGTGATATACATTAATTTTTTGCACTGGACTGACCCTATAACAAAATAAATAACATGACATGGCAGACATAATTTTTCTGTCATTTATTACGGAACATTTTACATTTGTTATGGTTTTAACAGAAAATTGTTGGACAAAACAGCTAAACTGACTAGATTTAGAATTAAATTTGAAAAACTTATTGTTTTTTATAAAAGAAAACGATTTAAATAAAAACAATTATTATCACAATCACATTAAAAGAAATGATATGTTAATGGCATTTAAATATTTATAACTTTACTAACACTTTAAATAAAATGGCTTCTTAATTGAAGACATTACTGATATAAGAATAGAAGATTGATATACATTAGATAAATTGATGAAGAAGATACTTGAAGACTGATATACATTAATTTTGTATAAAAGAACTAAACTGACCCCATAACAAAATAAATTACATAACATGGCAGACATAATTTTTCAGTCATTTGTTATGAGACATCTGTCATTTGCTACGGTTTTAACAGAAAAGTTATTGTATAAAATATCTGAACAGACTAGATTTAGAATTTAATTTTAAAAATTTATTGTTTTTTTATGAAATAGAAAAACTAAAAGATGCAACTAAAAACAATTATTTTCACAATCACATTAAAATAAATGATATATTAAGGGATGGAGTATACGATGCCATTCCGTTTCCATAACAGAGATATAATCCAAGGGGGGAAGGAGGAGGGGGGTACGTTGAGGCCCAGAACCTGAAAAGTAAATCAGTTTTTCAAGTTCAAGTTCGGGCCCAGGCGTTTCACCTCAGGTGCGCTTGTAAAAGGTCACATGCGATAAAAGGCAATGCCTCCAGTTCCCCTTTTTACTCGCTGAATGTAGGCGAAGGAAATAATAACATTTACCTTCTTCTGCAGGGAAAATGAATTCTTATTTTTAACTGTATGAAATTTAGAAAAATAATCGAGCACGTATAGAAATGAGATATTGGGAAATAAACATAGAATACAAAATCGGTTAAAAACATGTTAAAATGGATCGCTATTTGACGAAAATGATAATATCTGTAACATGTGTTGTGGTTATAAATTATATTCAACTATTTTTACACATATAAGTATGTAATATTAATTTCAAACTTATTATCCATTATATCACACGTTTTGGTGGTATAATTGGCGACTTTATCTTTCAAATGTTTCTTAAATTTATAATGCGGTAATTCAAAATTATATCCCCCAAATTATATTGTGGTATTATAAATTAAATAAAGTTATATTAGACCTCATATAATAACTAAGGAGTCTTATTATATAAGATCTAATAATTTTTGATACTATATTTTCCATACAGTTTTTTTTTCCTTTACAAATTCCTTTATTTTAATATAATAAAATAGCATTTCGTTTCATCAATTTCTAATAAATATATTGAGATACATATTGCCACATGTGCACGAATAATGTACTGGAAAAATTGATACAATATTTTAAATTAGTATTAATATTTTAAATTAATCTATGCAACTTTTAACTTTCACAGATCACCATCATTTCAAAAAAGTTTAAAACGGTTTTTAAATTTATATAAAATAGACTTCATTTATTTATTATTTTTTTCATAAAAAATCCATTTTATTTCCATTTTTTTGCTAAAGTCGATGTTGTCGACTAAAAAAATTTTTAGGGTTGCAATAATGAAACACGTCATTGAACAAGAAAATTGACAAGGCAAAGAGTAACTGTGTATATTATTATATTTGGAGACATGGAAATCATTTAGGACACACCCTTTGAAAACTATTGTTATAAACTGTTTTGTTGATTAATAAACTGTTTTGTTGATTACGAAACTATTTTGTTGAATAATAAACTGTTTTATTGTTTAATAAACTGTTTTGTTTATTAATCAACAAAATAGTTTACTAAAGAATTATTTTATTGTTTAATAAACTATTTTGTTGCTTAATAAATTATTTTGTTGATTAATAAACTGCTTTGTTGTTTAATAAATTATTTTGGTGATTAATAAGCTGTTTTGTTGTTTACGAAACTATTTTGTTGAATAATAAACTGCTTTATTGTTTAATAAACTGTTTTGTTTATTAATCAACAAAATAGTTTATTAAACAACTATTTTATTGTTTGATAAACTATTTTGTTGCTTAATAAATTATTTTGTTGATTAATAAACTGTTTTGTTGTTTAATAAATTATTTTGGTGATTAATAAGCTGTTTTGTTGTTTAATAAATTATTTTGCTTAATAAACTGTTAAGTTTATTAAGTTATCATTTTGTTATTTAATAAGTTATTTTGTTGATTAATAAATTGTTTTGTTGTTTAATATATTTTAATGGTTAATAAAATTTTCTGTTGTTTAATGAAATATTTTGTTGATTAATAAACTGTTTTGTGGTTTAATAAAGTGCTTTGTTGATTAAAAAACTATTTTGTTGATAAATAAACTGTTTTGCACGAATAGAGTCTAAAATGTGATGGCGTCACTATGAATTTACATGGTAATTTTTCTGTCACAATCATCGTTGTTATTGAGATGTAAAAATATCTGTCTAGCAAGAAATTAAAACAATAAAAGTATCTACAATAAGCTAATATAATTTAATAACCAAAAAATCAATCTTAAAAGAAATAAACATTCAAATTCTTTTCAACAAAATAAATTTCTTAACAGCTATCCATTTTTTGTTTGTTTAACTGTACACCAATTAGAATAAATAAGTATAATTATTATAATTAAATCTAAAAATGGAACCTCAAACATAACATCTATACAATATAAAAAATAAATAAATAAATGCATATTATTATAAATAAATTATAATAAATCATATAAAAAATCAAAATTAAAATCTTAATCTTCTAATAATTTTATTTTTACAAAAGAATATTTAATGCAAAATCCATATACAATACATACTAGAAACTGCTTAATATTTAATTAAGCTCAGCTTCAAAAACAAACATTGTTACAAAAAAAACCCTATTTAATGCAACTAATCATTTAATTTATTTATTCTTACAATAATCTGACTAAATAACAAACACCACGGAGATTAACACTTTCAAATAATTATCAAATTAAATTATTAACCCTTTTATTATTATTATTAAAATGCGATTAATTTTAATCTTAATTAAAGGGTTTAAACTAATTAAGCTAATTAATTAATCACTTTTAATGAAATTAGTTTTGTTCGTAATTAGCTCCGAATTAAAATCTTTTGTAAAAGATGGCAAATTTATTTTATTTTGGAAGACTCTTTAAAAAAAAGGAAAAATTCAGCATAATCTCCTTTCCATAAATTCCTTAATATTTAAAAATTATGTGATAAGCATCCACGTTTAAAGTTAAAAAAAAAAAAAGATTAGTAAACAGATTAAATTTAAGAAGCCAATGAAAAGACGCCTCTACAATTATGAAAAAAAAATATTTAGTTTATGTATCATCTAAATAAACACACCTGAACCGTTTTTAGCGATATTAAAAATAAATAATGAGATTGAATTTATACACATAATTTTGTGAAAAAGTTTGAGCTGCTCAGTTTTCATGTAATAATTCTCAGAAGAGGGAATATTTAGATACAGCGAATGGCAACAGAAGTCTTTCGGCAAACATGCAATTTTTTTCAATGCATTATTCGTATCTTTTGTTGCGTAAAGAGGCATTTAGCTAGTGATATTAAATTGATCAACTAATTCAAAACAAAATTTAAAAATTCACCTAATTTCTTAGCTTAAATGTTTTATTTTTTCAAAATTAATTTGATGGGCAGTCAACGAAAGAATGATCTTTATATTTAAAAAATTTAATTCATTTAAGCTCTCAATAAATACTTGTGATGATTCAATTTTTTAATTTACTCAAATTTTTAACAAAACTGATGTAGATAGTCATTTGATAAAATAAAACTGATTTGGGAAAACAAATTATTATAGTTTAAACAAATAAATTATTTTTTATACATTGATTTGTTTATAACTATGTGGATACAATTAAAATTTTGGATTTTTTTTTATCAGTTAAAATATGTTCTTAAGTAAATGTTAAAACGACGTGTTAAATTAAACATTCAAAATACTACAATTAACGCAGTAAAAAATACTTTGACAAAAATCAATAGACACACAGTCAATTTAGGCCAATCATTTAAAAATATTAAAGAATTATAAATATAAATAATAGTAATAATAATAATAATAATAATAATAAATTACTACATTTTCACATATTTTCTGAAGGAATTTATAAGATAAATGTAAATCAGAAATGTTCAATACGAAAAAATAGTGACGTTCTTAGTCTGTATAATCTCACTTTCTTCTCTGTTTGTATAGCATTTATGTGATGGAAGTAATTTTTAAAAGTAAATAAACAACTTATGTTACAAATTATTCTAAAATCTCCGAAGTACATCAACTTTACCGATTGTTTGCATTATTTACAGAAAAAAATGTAACAAAGTAATTTTTTTCAGTAGCCACGAAAAGATAGTGTCGTTCTCTGTCTGTATAGTCTTTCTTTTGTCTTTATAGTCTCTCTTTGTTTGTATAGCTTTTATGTAATGGAAGTAATTTTTAAAAGTAAATAAACAACTTTTATTACAAATGATTATAAAACTTACCAAGGCCATCAACTTAACAGATTGTTACATTTTTTTAGTGTATTAATATGTAAACAAAGTAATTTTTTTCAATAGCCACGGAAAAATAGTTGACGTTCTCTGTCTGTATAGTCTAACTGTCTTCTCTTTTTGTGTAACTTTTATATAATGGAAGTAATTTTTAAATGTAAGTAAATAATTTACATTACAAATAATTCCAAAAACTACCAAGTACATCAACTTCAACCGATTGTTTACATTATTCACAGAAGAAAATGTAACAAAGTAATTTTTTTAATAAGCACAAAAAAAAATATAGTCTCTCTTTTGTCTTAATAGTATCTCGTTCTTCTCTGTTTGTATAGCTTTTATGTATTAGAAGTAATTTTTAAAAGTAAATAAACAATTTATATTACAAATGTTTTTAAAAACTATCAAGTACCTCAACTTTTAACCGATTGTTTACATTATTCACAGAAAAAAATGCAACAAAGTAATTTTTTTTCAGTGGCCACAAAAAACCGGCGACGTCCTCTGTCTGTATAGTCTCTTTTTTTTCTCTGTTTGTATATCTTTTATGTAATGGAAATAATTTTAAAAAGTAAATAAGCAATTATATTACAAATGATTATAAAAACTACCAAGTACATCAACTTTACCGATTGTTCACATTATTCACAGAAGAAAATGTAGTAAAGTAATTTTTTCGGTAGCCGCGAAAAAATAATGACGTTCTCTGTCTGTACAGTCTCTCTTTTGTCTTTATAGTATGTAATGGAAGTAATTTTAAAAAGTAAATAAACAATTTACATTACAAATTATTCTGTTAAAAACCAAGTACATCAACTTTAACCGATTGTTTACATTATTCACATAAAAAATTTAACAAAGTAACTTTTTCAGTAGCCATGAAAAAATAGTAACGCCCTCTGTCTGTATAGTCTCTCGTTCTTCTCTGTTTGTATAGCTTTTATGTAATAAAAGTAATTTTTAAAAGTAAATAAACAACTTATATTACAAATGTTTCTAAAAACTACCAAGTACATTCACTTTAACCGATTGTTTACATTATTCACAGAAAAAAAAAATGCAACAAAGTAATTTTTTTCAGTGGCCACGAAAAAACAGTGACGTCCTCTGTCTGTATAGTCTCTCGTTATTCTCTGTTTGTATAGTTTTTATGTAATAGAAGTAATTTTTAAAAGTAAATAAACAACTTGTATTACAAATGATTATAAAATCTACCAAGTACATAAACTTTAACCGATTGTTCACATTATTCACAGAAGAAAATGTAGTAAAGTAATTTTTTCGGTAGCACCGAAAAAATAATGACGTTCTCTGTCTGTACAGTCTCTCTTTTGTCTTTATAGTATGTAATGGAAGTAATTTAAAAAAGTAAATAAACAATTTACATTACAAATTATTCTATTAAAAACCAAGTACATCAACTTTAACCGATTGTTTACATTATTCACATAAAAAATGTAACAAAGTAACTTTTTCAGTAGCCACGAAAAAATAGTGACGTCCTCTGTCTGTATAGTCTCTCGTTATTCTCTGTTTGTATAGCTTTTATGTAATAGAAGTAATTTTTAAAAGTAAATAAACAACTTATATTACAAATGTTTCTAAAAACTACCAAGTACATCAACTTTAACCGATTGTTTACATTATTCACAGAAAAAAATGCTACAAAGTAATTTTTTTTCAGTGGCCACGAAAAAACAGTGACGTCCTCTGTC
Organism: Caerostris darwini; assembly: GCA_021605075.1. Lineage (NCBI taxonomy): Eukaryota > Metazoa > Arthropoda > Arachnida > Araneae > Araneidae > Caerostris > Caerostris darwini. The sequence goes on along the minus strand of BPLQ01009528.1, from coordinate 87,688 downwards.
TGACAAGTCACCATGTGCTATGAATCGCCATTGCGTGCAACGATGATTCCAGCCAGTTGTTTTACTTTTGTCGACTTACATGAAAAGCTATTTTTGTGTTTCTTCCCCCCTCGTTGCGTGAGGGACTTTTCTTTCTTTCACCTCTTGACACAATAAGAATAGAAAGAACTTTTTTATATTTTTTGTATCCTTTCAAGATAGGGAGGTATTTCGTAGCCTAATTAAATACATTTTTTTTGCAGCTGTTATACAAAGAGAAAAAACTGGATACTACCATTTTTTTTTTACTTTGAAATCATTTAATGGAAATTGGTAAATTAAAATCAGCTTTTAGATGTAAATTAAGTAGATCTGTAGCTATTTGAATGAACAATCTATTAAACACTATCAGTATTAATACAAATGCTGTCACTGAATGATATTTGTGATATTTATAAATTGTAGTATCATGGAGATGATGTCTGTAGCATTGAAGATGATGTCTGTAGTATTGTAGTATCATGTAGATGAAGTCTGTAGCATTGAAGATGATGTCTGTAGTATTGTAGTATAATGGAGATGAAGTCTGTAGCATTGAAGATTATGTCTGTAGTATTGAAGATGATGTCTATAGTATTGTAGTATCATGAAGATGATGTCTGTATTCTAGTATCATGGAGATGATGTCTGTAATATTGTAGCATCATGGAGATGATGTCTGTAATATTGTAGTATCATGGAGACGATGTCTGTAGTATCATGGAGATGATGTTATAGTGTTGTAGTATCATGGAAATCATGTCTGTAGTATGGTAGCATCATGAAGATGATGTCTGTAATATTGTAGTATCGTGGAGATGATGTCTATAGTATTGTAGCATCATGAAGATGACAGACTTTTATTTTATCATTGTTAATAAAATTCTGCCAATTTTTAAGTAATGCACCCTTTTATACGAATTTTCTTTTCAGCAAATTGGGACATAAAAAAATATTCACGATATTTATTCACTTTTATGTGCCCAACACGCGTTGTGAAAAAATTACGTAATTCGAAGAAAATTTCGAGAATTTAGTCGAAATTTAAGGAGATTTTATATTTTTTTGCTTCAGCTTATTTAAATCAAACACCATTAATAAAATATGAATTTTACATGAGAATGAAAAAGATTTAATTAGTTATATCATGTAATATATTATATTTCATATCATAGAGTTATTATCTGTAATTTAAAAAGCAGAATGAGAGAATTTAAGAAGCAAATCAATACATATATATGTTACGTAACCATAAAATTACATAAATCCAGGGATAACTATATAGTAAGTAATAAATAACAGTAATAATTAAATTGAAAATAAATAAATCAAATGTTCCCACAGTAAAAAAAAATTACATTGTGAATTAGTCTTTCATAAAATATTATTTTCAATACAAGGTCATTCTACAGGATGTGGCATCATCTTGTGTATATAATTGAAGACAAAAAAATTAATTAATTAAATTCCATTAAATAATGTTTAGCTTGATAGGTTTAAAAAATATAAAAAGTATGTAATGCTTTCATTTACAAGTTACAAACAAATTTGTCACTGTATTACTCGAATGTAGATGAATGGACAGAAATTATCTTTACAAACATAGCACAGGACTGAATGAAATCTTAGGATGTTTAACATTGCAGAACGAATAACTGTAATACAAAAGGATTCTTTGGTTAATTATAAAAAGTTATATGTAACACAATATGCTTTATAAATAAGCGGATATGGAAAATAGTATACAATGGATGCACTTTCAGAAAATATACAATCAGTCAAAAACACAAAAGTCAAATATTCTGAACTAATTATTATGCGAAATTGTTAACAGAGAAAAAATGCGAGAAATACAGTGATTTTCAATAGCACATTTATCAACCAATTGAATTCAACTAAACTTATAACATTAATATCTAGATAGGATAAAAAAAATGCAAATAAACTTTCTTCCATCTTTATTCATCAGCCAATTTTTCAAAAAATTTATCCATAAAACTTTCAAAACTTTTATACTCAGTTAACAACATTTCTGCAACCACCTCATAAGGACACCTTGCAACTGTTCGTTCAATTTGCAGCTCACTCCAGCAAGTGTGCAACCGGAATAGATTAGGACTCAACAGCGAAATGATTTGAAAAAGAACACGAAATTCTAGACAATTTACTGGTGAAGGTTAAACAAAAATCCTTTTCTGATATGCTTTTTAATAAAAAGAATAAAGAAATGAAAAATTACTGGATTCATTTCATAAAAATTTAATAATTACTCCGTAAAATAAATACTTTTACCTATAAAACCATAAAAGTCAATAGTATGCCATATAATTTTTTTATGAATCGTATTGCGTGTATATTATTTTTGGAATTTTTAATGATTTTATAAAAACAAAACAAAAATTTCATTCATTTGGGTATCTGGAACCAAAACTGAATTCTTTAAATAATATTTTCAAAAAAAATTTTAAAAGAAAAAAAAAATTCTGTATTCCATTTGTGATTCAAAAGGAAAATCATCACGTCCTCCAAAACAAAATCCTTTTCTGATATGCTTTTTTAATAAAAGTATAAGTAATAAAAAATCACCTAAATTGGTTTTACTAAAATTTAAAAATTAATCCGTAAAATAAATACTCTTTCCCGTAGAACCATTAAAGCCTATCATATGCTATATAATTTTTTATGGATTGTATTGCATGTATATTATTCTAGGATTTTTAATGTTTTCATCCAAAGCTGTATTGTAACTGTCCAACGGTATTGCAACTATTTTATCCAAAACTGTATTGTAAACTGTAACTTATTTTATCCAAATCCAAAACTTATTCTTGGATTTTTAATGTTTTTATAAAAATAAAACAAAAAATCCAATCCTCTGGCTATCTGGAACCAAAAAACAAAAAATCCAATCCTTTGGCTATTTGGAACCAGCATATATATTATTCTTGGATTTTTAATGTTTTTATCCAAAACTGTATTGCATGCATATCATTCTTGGACTTTTAATGTTTTAGTAAAAAACAAATAAAAAATCCAATCCTTTGACTAGTTGGAACCAGCATGTATATTATTCTTGGATTTTTAATGTTTTTATCCAAAACTGTATTGCATGTATATCATTCTTGGACTTTTAATGTTTTCATAAAAAACAAAATAAAAAATCCAATCCTTTGGCTATCTGGTAGCAGCGTGTATTTTATTCTTGAATTTTTAATGTTTTTATAAAAACAAAACAAAAAAATCCAGTCCTTTGGTTATCTGGAACCAAAACTGAATACTTAAAATAATATTTACAAAAATTTTAAAAGTAAAAAAAAATTATCTATTCCATCTGTGATTCAAAAGGAAAAAAATCATCACGTCATAGTCTCCACCATTATTTTTCTTCTCCTTCGGAAATTTTTCTCCAGAGTAGCAGTCACTTAAATCCGTCACGGGCGTAATTCAGTGATTGAACGGACTCACACGGGTGCAGGAACCCCTGCAGCTCCATCGTGAGTGCCTCGAAAGTAAAAAAAATCACACGATCACGAACATGCATCGATCTTACATAGGCAAAAAGTTCATCGACAAAATACAACAATAACAATAATCCAATAAATAAACAACAAAGAAATGAAATAAACCATCCGCCGCCGAGGTGGCAATCGGTAGGTATTATAGAAATCAAAATTGAAGGGAAGAAAGAATAAAAAATAAAAAAATGTGCTAGAAAAGTTCCTACCAAAAAACTCTTCAAGTTTAACTAGTCACGTATTACCCCGCTGAGCGATTTGGAGATCTTTATCTTACACATGCAGATTGTCAAGGAAAGTATAAAAAAAAAGAAAAGATAGAAAGGTTGGAGAAGAAGAAGAAGAACAGAAAAGAAGAGCTGTCTCGCTCGATATCTCGATTTAACAGAGCTTTAATCAGTTGAAGAAACAAAACAGTTTCGTTTTACTTTTGATTCTTAAAAGACTTGCGAATTAAATAGCAAGGAGCAAAGAGGCGTAGCGGTGTTACCACCCCTTTCCCCCCCTTCGTAGAATGGTTTTCTTAACAGAGAGGAAATTTTTCGTACAACACTTTTCTCGCCGTATAATGAGATAATAATACACTTTTGGAGTTGATTCAAATGATAATTTTAAAAAGCATCGACAGGCTCGTATTGTGTGCTTAGACGGAAAGACTCCTACTGCAGGAGTTAGTAGTTGTAGTTGTAGTTGCAGTGATGAGTTGTGTAATCACAGTACCATTGAACCTGAAGTTAGGAGATGAGTCCATGCTTGATTTTTTTTTTTTTTTTTTTTTTTTTTGTGCACACAAATCGGGCCGATGGCAAATATGAAAAGCGACATAAATTTGATGGCAGAACAAAGGAGATTTATCTTTTGCGTGTTGTAAGTATTTGCAAGGTCCTGATTTCGGACATCGCTTTGGTTAAGTAATGAATGGGAAGAGCATTGTCTGATTCGGTTCGAGTGATCTGTTCCAAAATTAAATATTAAGGAACATTTAATACCTTGATGAAGTAGGTAAATGAGGTACATAATTTAGGAGTTTTTTATTATAGTTTAAAGCAGCAATGTCTAGTTTCATTTTGCACAGATTATCAAGTAAATGAATCGCTTGTAATGTATTATGGAGCTTTGTATATAATTCAAGTAATCCATGAGATTTTTATTACAGTTTGAAGCAGCAATGTCTAGTTTCATTCTGCACAGATTATCAAGTAAATGAATCGCTTGTAATGTATTATGGAGCTTTGCATAGAATTCAAGTAACCCATGAGATTTTTATTACAGTTTGAAGCAGCAATATCTAGTTTCATTCTGTACAGATTATTAAGTGAATGAATCGTTTGTAATTTATTATAGAATTTTGAATAGAATACGTTATTGTAAAATACAATTATAAAAATGAATAAATGGTCCCCTAAAGCTACTGCAGGAGTAGTAGTTGTAGTGATGAGTTGTGTAATCACAGTACCATTGAACCTGAAGTTAGGAGATGAGTCCATGCTTGATTTTTTTTTTGTGCACACAAATCGGGCCGATGGCAAATATGAAAAGCGACATAAATTTGATGGCAGAACAAAGGAGATTTATCTTTTGCGTGTTGTAAGTATTTGCAAGGTCCTGATTTCGGACATCGCTTTGGTTAAGTAATGAATGGGAAGAGCATTGTCTGATTCGGTTCGAGTGATCTGTTCCAAAATTAAATATTAAGGAACATTTAATACCTTGATGAAGTAGGTAAATGAGGTACATAATTTAGGAGTTTTTTATTATAGTTTAAAGCAGCAATGTCTAGTTTCATTTTGCACAGATTATCAAGTAAATGAATCGCTTGTAATGTATTATGGAGCTTTGTATATAATTCAAGTAATCCATGAGATTTTTATTACAGTTTGAAGCAGCAATGTCTAGTTTCATTCTGCACAGATTATCAAGTAAATGAATCGCTTGTAATGTATTATGGAGCTTTGCATAGAATTCAAGTAACCCATGAGATTTTTATTACAGTTTGAAGCAGCAATATCTAGTTTCATTCTGTACAGATTATTAAGAGAATGAATCGTTTGTAATTTATTATAGAATTTTGAATAGAATACGTTATTGTAAAATACAATTATAAAAATGAATAAATGGTCCCCTAAAGCTACTGCAGGAGTAGTAGTTGTAGTGATGAGTTGTGTAATCATAGTACCATTGAACCTGAAGTTAGAAGATGAGTCCATGCTTGATTTTTTTTCTTGTGTACACAAATCGGACCGATGGCAAATATGTAAAGCGACATAAATTTGATGGTAGAACAAAGGAGATTTATCTTTTGCGTGTTGTAAGTATTTGCAAGGTCCTGATTTCGGACAACCCTTTCGTTAAGTAATGAATGGGAAGAACATTGTCTAATTCGGTTCGAATGATCTGTTCCAAAATGAAATATTAAGGAACATTTAATACCTTGATGAAGAAGGTAAATAGGGTACATAATGTAAGAGTTTTTTATTATAGTTTAAATCAGCAATGTCTAGTTTCATTCTGCTCAGATTATCAAGTAAATGAATCGCTTGTAATGTATTATAGAATTTTGGATAGAATACCAGTAAGCTAGTTATTGTAAAATACAAATATATAAATGAATAAATGGCCACCTAAAGCTACTGCAGGAGTTAGTAGTTGTAGTTGCAATGATGATTTGTGTAATCACAGTACCATTGAACCTGAAGTTAGAAGATGAGTCCATGCTTGATTTTTTTTCTTGTGTACACAAATCGGGCCGATCGCAAATATCAAAAGCGACATAAATTTGATGGTAGAACAAAGGAGATTGATCTTGTGCGTGTTGTAAGTATTTGCAAGGTCCTGATTTCGGACAACCCTTTCGTTAAGTAATGAATGGGAAGAGCATTGTCTGATTCGGTTCGAGTGATCTGTTACATAATGCGAATAAGGTTGCTGTTGTAAGAAGTCGATCAAAAAAAATTATAAATGAATATAGAGAATGGGATAATTTATTAGTAATAATGATTTCAGATACAGAGGAAACAAAATCAAAAAATTTCCCGAATTAATTATTAAGGAACATTAGGTAAAGGAGGTACATAATTTAGGAGTTTTTTATTATAGTTTAAAGCAGCAGTGTCTAGCTTCATTCTTCACAGATTGTTAAGTAATTGAATCATTTGTAATTTATTATGGAGTTTTTTAAAGGATCCAAGTTAAGAGATTTTTAATACAGTTTAAATCAGCAATATCTAGTTTCATTCTGCACAGATTATCAAGTAAATGAATCGCTTGTAATGTATTATGGGGCTTTGTATAGAATTCAAGTAATACATGATATTTTTATTACAGTTTAAAGCAGCAATGTCCAGTTTCATTCTGCAAAGATTATCAAGTAAATGAATCGCTTGTAATGTATTATGGGGCTTTGTATAGAATTCAAGTAATACATGATATTTTTATTACAGTTTAAAGCAGCAATGTCTAGTTTCATTCAGCACAGATTATCAAGTAAATGAATCGCTTGTAATGTACTATGGGGCTTTGTATAGAATTCAAGTAATACATGATATTTTTATTACAGTTTAAAGCAGCAATGTACAGTTTCATTCTGCACAGATTATCAAGTAAATGAATCGCTTGTAATGTACTATGGGGCTTTGTATAGAATTCAAGTAATACATGATATTTTTATTACAGTTTAAAGCAGCAATGTCCAGTTTCATTCTGCACAGATTATCAAGTAAATGAATCGCTTGTAATGTACTATGGGGCTTTGTATAAAATTCAAGTAATACATGATATTTTTATTACAGTTTAAAGCAGCAATGTACAGTTTCATTCTGCACAGATTATCAAGTAAATGAATAGCTGGTAATGTATTATGGGGCTTTGTATAGAATTCAAGTAATACATGATATTTTTATTACAGTTTAAATCAGCAATGTCCAGTTTCATTCAGCACAGATTATCAAGTAAATGAATCGCTTGTAATGTATTATGGGGCTTTGTATAGAATTCAAGTAATACATGATATTTTTATTACAGTTTAAAGCAGCAATGTCTAGTGTCATTCTGCACAGATTATCAAGTAAATGAATCGCTTGTAATGTACTATGGGGCTTTGTATAGAATTCAAGTAATACATGATATTTTTATTACAGTTTAAAGCAGCAATGTCCAGTTTCATTCTGCACAGATTATCAAGTAAATGAATCGCTTGTAATGTACTATGGGGCTTTGTATAGAATTCAAGTAATACATGATATTTTTATTACAGTTTAAAGCAGCAATGTACAGTTTCATTCTGCACAGATTATCAAGTAAATAAATCGCTTGTAATGTACTATGGGGCTTTGTATAGAATTCAAGTAATACATGATATTTTTATTACAGTTTAAAGCAGCAATGTCCAGTTTCATTCTGCACAGATTATCAAGTAAATGAATCGCTTGTAATGTATTATGGGGCTTTGTATAGAATTCAAGTAATACATGATATTTTTATTACAGTTTAAAGCAGCAATGTCTAGTTTTATTCAGCACAGATTATCAAGTAAATTAATCGCTTGTAATGTACTATGGGGCTTTGTATAGAATTCAAGTAATACATGATATTTTTATTACAGTTTAAAGCAGCAATGTCCAGTTTCATTCTGCACAGATTATCAAGTAAATGAATCGCTGGTAATGTATTATGGGGCTTTGTATAGAATTCCAGTAATACATGATATTTTTATTACAGTTTAAAGCAGCAATGTCTAGTTTCATTCTGCACAGATTATCAAGTAAATGAATCGCTTGTAATGTACTATGGGGCTTTGTATAGAATTCAAGTAATACATGATATTTTTATTACAGTTTAAAGCAGCAATGTCTAGTTTCCTTCTGTACAGATTATTAAGTGAATGAATCGTTTGTAATTTGTTATAGAATTTTGGATAGAATACAAGTAAGCTAGTTATTGTAAAATACAAATATAAAACTGCATAAATGGTCCCCTAAAGCTACTGCAGGAGTTAGTAGTTGTAGTTGTAGTGATGAGTTGTGTAATCACAATACCGTTGAGCCTGAAGTTAGAAGATGAGTCCATGCTTGATTTTTTTTCTTGTGTACACAAATCGGGCCGATCGCAAATATGAAAAGCGACATAAATTTGATGGTAGAACAAAGGAGATTGATCTTTTGCGTGTTGTAAGTATTTGCAAGGTCCTGATTTCGGACAACCCTTTCGTTGAGTAATGAATGGGAAGAGCATTGTCTGATTCGGTTCGAGTGATCTGTTACATAATGCGAATAGGGTTGCTGTTGTAAGAGGTCGATAAAAAAAATAAATAAATAAAGAGAATGGGATAATGTATTAGTATTAATGATTTCAGGTATATAAGAAACAAAATCAAAAACGTTTTCTAATTAATTATTAAGGAACATTCAATACCTTGATGAAATAGGTAAAGGAGGTATATAATACAGGAGATTTGTATTATAGTTTAAAGCAGCAATGTCTAGTTTAATCTTTCACAGATTATTAAGAAATTGAGTCGTTTGTAATTTATTATGGAGCTTTGCATAGAATCCAAGTAAGCTAGAATATTTTTACTATAGTTTAAATCAGTAATGTCTAGTTTTATTCTTCACAGATTATTAAGTAAATGAATCGTTTTATTATAATTTACAACAGTAATGTCTAGTTTCATTCTTCACAGATCATCAAGTAAAGGAATCGTTTTATTATAGTTTAAAGTAGCAATGTCTAGTTTCATTCTTCACATAATATTACGTAAATGAATCGTTTGTAATATATTATAGAGCTTTGTATAGAATCCAAGTAAGATGGAAGATTTTGATTATTGTTTAAAGCAGTAATGTCTAGTTTCATTCTTCACAGATTATTAAGAAATTGAATCGTTTGTAATTTATTATGGAGATTTATATCGAATCAAAGTAAGCCAAGAGATTTTTATTATAGTTTAAAGCAGCAGTGTAAAGTTTCATTCTTCACAGATTATTAAGAGATTGAATCGTTTTTTTTTGTTATTATGGAGCTTTGTATAGCATCCAAGTAAGATAGGAGATTTTTATTGTAGTTAAAAACAACATTGTCAAGTTTCATTCTTCACAAATTATGAAGTAAGTGGATCGTTTTTAATTTATTATGGAGCTTTGTATAGAATCCAAGTAAGCTAGGATATTTGTATTATAGTTTAAGAAGCAATGCCTAGTTTTATTCTTCACAAATTATTAAGAAATTGAATAGTTTGTAATTTATTATGGAATTTGTATAGAATCATTAATTATTAGATCAGTTTAAAATTTTTATTGCAAGTATTAATATATATATGCTTCAATATATTATTATATAAAAATATCACGAATAATGAAAGCACTAAGGATAAAATATTTTTAATAACAGTATTGCATTCAATTTTAACTAATCATCAAATACAAAAATAAATAAATTTTCTTTACATAATAAAACGAGGTGAATGAGAAACACTTTATTTTATTTTTTTAAATTGTAATAAAGGAAATTCGTTATAAAGCAATTTAAATAATTGATTATACACGTATTCAATGAGTTGAAATGGATATTACCTTGAATTAATATTTTACTGAATTTCAGAAATATATTTGAAGTAAATAAACATTTTAATATATATCAAGCAAAATGCAGTGAACAGCGAATATAAAAATTTTTTAAAAGACCGCAACTTTCTATATGTTATTTGCATATAAAAAATATATTATGTGCATGTAAAAAATATATTATGTGTATGTAAAAATATATTTAAGTATATGTAAAAAATATACTATGCGTATGTAAAAAGTATATATATGTGTATATAAAAATATATATTATGTACATGTAAAAAATATATTATGTATATGTAAAAAATATATTATGCACATGTATAAGATATATTTATGTGCATGTAAAAAATATATTTATGTGCATGTAAAAAATACATTTATTTGCATGTAAAAAATATACTATGAGTATGTAAACAATATATATTGCGTGTATGTAAAAAATATATGTGTATGTAAAAAATATACTATGAGTATGTAAAAATATGTGTATGCAGAAAATATATTGTGTATGTAAAAATATATTATGTGTATGTAAAATGTATCAAAATTTAGTAGTTAAATATTCGTATAATGAAACCAAGTGAATTGAGTGACTTTTTTTAGTTAAAATTTAAGCATGTTGATTCATATAGTATGCAGTTATTATCACTTAATTTTTCATTTATATAAATTTTTAAAATACTTAGAAAATAAAGACATCCAGATATCTTAACTAGGAATCCAGTATGATTTAAACAATATCTTGAGACAAGTTTTTGAAAAATAAAAATAGATGTCACATTAAAAGGAAAAATACTTTAACTGGTTCAGGAAACTTCAAAACAGGTCTTTTTTGCATATTTTAATTTATCTCCCATATATCTCCTAACTTAATCTTAACAAAATCTTACTCTTACGCAAGCCATCACGTCCATAAGAGAGCCAAGAAATCTTTGTCGACGCAATTCACCGACAAGTAGGTAAAAAAAAAAAAAAAAACTTTACTTCAACCCTTTTCCCATAGCCAAGATTTTGAAAGAAATATCTCCTCGCACGAAATCTTTTCCAAAACGTGGGAACGCTTCAATAATATGCAAAAACGCTGTAGAGGCAGATAAAAGGTAAAAAAAATATCATTGTTCAGGTAGAGATCGACTGATTTTTTTCCCCTCATATATTCTTACCCTTTCGGAGAAAGGGTAGATTAGGTAAAAAAAAATATCAAGACGCAATCCTTTCTTAGACCCATCTCTAATGGTAAGTCCTTTCCCACGTTTAGTTGTGCATACAAGGTCCCCTCAGTAGGAATGAACTGCTACATACCGCCCGACCGATTGCCCCAAAAGGTCCCCTTGGCACCCTCTGGGGGCCCATTCGCAGGTGGAAGGATACAGAGTTCATTCCTCTTCGGGGGCCCTTTTTAGAGGACAAGTATGTGTGTTCCGATGCAGTTGAAAATAATGATGATGATGTAGATGTCTAGGTAGATTAAGATCTCAATTGTAACACACACAAAAAAAGATAAGAATATATATGTGAAACAACGTCCTTTGCAATTTTTTTTTATTAGATAATGTGCTCTTAGTTGGAAATTGGTTTAGTTTAATAATTGATATAATCTCCGCTTTAAAATCAATTATAGGAAAGTTTATTTCAGAGACAGATTTTTTTGTTGTTATTGTTGTTATTACTGTTTGTTATAACTGTAACTGAGAGGGAAAAGAATTATTGTGGCGAAATCACAATCATAATAACAATTCGTAAAAGAATTTATAGTGGTCACAGACATGACAAAGATTCATAAAAGCAATTCGTAAATAAAAAAAATTCAATTAGAATAAAAAAAGACGAAACTTTTTGTCGTCCGTTTTTTGTTTGTTATTGAAATATTTTGTTTATTTTGTTACATTTACTTGTTTTTGTTTACACTGAAAACATATTCTCAATATCCGTAACAAAAATGCTTTATATTATTAATTATTTTTATAAATTATTTAATTATTTGTTTAAATTAGTTTAATTATTTAATTATTTTTATTTTCATAAACTAAATATCAGTGATATTTTGGCGCTCCGATAGGTCAAATTAACAATAAAAGCAAAGTGACATTTGGCCAATTTCTGGTGAATTCATGGTTCAAAAAGATAAATATTTGCACTGTATTTCAATTTCTAATTATTTCCAATGGTCCATGGCTCTAAATAATCGAAACATTTTAGGATCAACGAACACAAACACTTTAATCAACAAACACTTTAGGATAATTTGTTTATAACTAATACAGAATAATGAATTGTTGATATTAGTAAATATAAATTATTCACCACGAACTACCGATTAGCCTTACTGACTTATTGATGTATAGAGTCAGGTGCGTGGTAAACCAAAACGAATTTTATAAGTTTCATTTTATTGCTCTTTTTTAAGCAAAAAATAAATTTTAAAAAAGTCGCCACCAAATTAATAGTTCACTTTCCTAATTAATTTATAAATTTTGTCTATCATTTTACTATCAGTTAATCTATTTTCCTGTTTACAATATCACCACGATTTTATCATTACGCTTGTGCTGAAGAGGTAATTGTAAACAGTATATCATTTTCATCGAATGGCTGTCAACTTAATCGCATCATTTGCAAAGTCAGTTTTATCTGCGCATACACCAAACATGCACAATATTTATTTTTATTATATTCACGAAACTATGCAACTCATGAACAACAAATGAGTGTTATATTTTCATGTTTCCTGAAAATGCTTTGGTAATGTTGTTCAATTCCTTCTATTATCTCACACTCTCCCTTATATCTTGTTCAAATTTTCAATCGTTAATAATACTTTTTATTCATCCACTAAGTTCAAATACATTTTTTTAACTTGTAGTAGATGACACTTGATGTTAATGCAATTTTTTAAAAATATTAATTCATTCATTAAATTGAATTAATTAATTAGTTTTTTTCACATTTAAGTTGCATATATTTACCAATTGATGGTGCCAGATAAACTTAAAAAACGAATGAAAATTATTTATTGAAGGATTTTCTGCAATATAGTGAAAAAAAAGTAGGAATTGACTTAAAATTTTTTTTTTTATTACTTGTTTAGTATTATATTCACGAAAATATGCAACTCATGAACAACAAATGAGTGTTATATTTTCGTGTTTTCTGATGAAAATGCTTTAGTTTTTTTTTTTTTTTTTTTGTAAGAAATTGATTGATGCCGGCTCATAAACACTTAGTGCCTGCTTTTCCCTGACAGGATGCTTGGAAATCTACTTTAAAGTCCATTAGTATCAATGAATTCGTTAAAAAGAATTTTTTTAGTTTTTATTTATCATAAGGAAGACCCATTTGTGACCATTCAAGTCTTTTACTAGAACATCCTCTAAATCCTCAGACAATTTCAATAGACCATAAATTCCACATTCTACTTAAAATGCACTTTCTTCCTTTAATTCTATGATATATAATCAATACTGGAACACCATAAGCCTCGTCAGCTACTCTGTATGCTTTATTTCTTTTCATGGTATTGATTTATAGGAAGGTGATGGCTTATTTCCAAAGCATGTACGTCACATTCTGCTGTCCAGTAGAAACCAGAACAGTATAAAATCAGAAGGTAAATTATGTTTACAATAACATCGCTCTCACAAATATTAGGGGTAATTGTTAAATACCACACTCAGGGTCGGATTTAGATGAAAAGAGGCCCCAGGCTATTCCATTTATGAGGCCCTTTCACCTCCCATTTTTAAGTTTGCAAATTACTTATTATGTTTGTTTATTATTCATATGTGTAGAATTTCTCCTTATTTTTGATTCAGTGTTTTGTATTTACTGTTTTTAGAATAGTGTAATTTGAATTTTGCTAACATTTTGAATGTAGGCCCTTTTTGATCTTGAGGCCCTAGGCTGAAGTCTAGTTAGCCTATAGGAAAATCCGGCCCTGATCACACTAATAAATAACAAAAATTGGTATAAGAGTAATTCAATCATATTCTTTTAAAGAAATTACGCAATAGCAGTAGCGTATAATGCCATTTCCTTGTCTTACAGAAATTAAAGAAACAGATTATCAAAACATAAAAAGATAAAACATAAAATTTACACACGCATATTTTTCGAGTGGTGGTATTATTACCAGCTGCTGCAATAAAATGTGCAGGATTACCAGCAGTGCATCCTTAATATTGCCAAAGTTACAGACTTAAACGTTCATCTAGACCAGGGGTCTCCAAACTTTCCAGCCTTAGGGCCATACTGTTTACTCCAGGAAGTACAAAGGGCCAAAACCATTTTAATTTTTCTACCATTATCTATAATTTCCAGTTAGTTGTTATGCTTAAGTTAAATTTTCTGCGTATTATGATTGTCATTAAGCTTTACCTAGCAAGTAAATAAAACCGAGTTATTATCATTCTGTGTTTTTTTATCCAATTTATTACAGCAACAATAAGCTATTCGCTGTCGCGGGCCGGATGGATGACACTGGCGGGCCGGATTTGGCCCGCGGGCCGTAGTTTGGAGACCCTTGATCTAGACTCAAGTGGGCATTCATGTGATGCTTATTAAAAATTACTTCACAACTATACATAGAGTTATAAAAATTATCAACATGATTACTGAATCAGTTGCACTGAAGTTAATAATTCTAAAATAAAAGAAATCAAAATATTAATCCACATCGTGTTATAGAGTGAACTCATCATCCTTTAAAAAAAAAAACTATTAAAATTCAAAGTTCAGGAATCTACAAATCTTAATATTCCACTGAAGATGACATACACCAATATCACTTGACAATCTATGGATAAAATCCTAATAGTCTAATTATAATGGTTATTTCAGTTCATGAATCTACAAATCTTAATATTCCACTGAAGATGACATACACCACTATCACTTGACAATTTATAAAAAAAATCACAATAATCTAATTATAATGGTTATTTTCATTAAAAGGAAAAAAGAAATGGTGATCAAAGCAATAATTTCATCCAATTTTATTATTCCAATTAATTATGGGAGAACTACAATTAATAATGTGATCGATTTCGATCAGGACTATCTTCATCAACAGCAAGGATAATTGGCACTACAGTATCCGCATTGGTTTGTTGTATGCAGCATATAATTTACATACATTTTCTTCAATCTAAACCATTCCTTATCTTGCTATTGTTAGAGCGAAACAAAGAAAAGCATGCAATGATAAATACATTTTGGTTTTTCTTGATCTTTGTCAGACTGATAAGTGATTGAGATGGATCAGACAAAAGAAACACTGAATTTGAAGAGAAGATTAGTCGTTTATTTCATACCAAACAATAACGAGCTGGAGATTTTGCAAGAGCAGATAAATAAAATCAAATTGCTTGACAACGTTATGAAATCTTTCTAAGCAGGCCTCGTATCGTCATCGTCATCATCATCATCTACAGTTTCTATAAAAAATTTTAAATTATGAATAATTTTTTTTTAATGAAGTAATTTATGAAATCTTTCTATTAAGCAGGCCTCGTATCATCATCTTCATCTACAGTTTCTATAATAGTTTTAAATTATGAGTTTTTTTAAAGTTTCTCAGATTTTTCCTGAGAATTTACATTTTTTTTTTCGACTCTAACTTGTTATGTAAGTAATATTTAAAATTTGTATTTAGTAAAGTGTCTTAATTTACTGTAAATAAAGAAGTAACTTTTATAAAAAACGCGCTAGCATGGATGCATTAAAAAAAGATATCGTAGGCAGGTGCCTACGATATCTTTTTTTCAATTCCTTCTATTACTTCACACTCTCCCTATATATATCTTGTTCAAATTTTCAATCGTTCATAAAATACTTTTTATTCATCCACTCAAGCTCAAATACATTTTTTGAACTTGTAGGGGATGACACTGGATGTTAATACAGTTTTTTCAAATATTAATTCATTAATTTAATTTAATTAATTAATTTTAGTTTCTTTTAGATTTAAGTTGCATGTATCTAATAATAGATGACGCCAGATGTAAGAACAACATTTCAACTTTATTTGTAAAGGACTTTTCTGCAATATAGTTCACTATATATTTTTTGTGCAATATGTGAAAAAAAAGTAGGAATCGACTTAAATTTTTTTTATATTACTTGTTTCATTCTTACTTCTGTTGACTATCAAAAACATTAACTCTTGACATCATAATACTTCCTCCATAGCTAACAACGCCAACAAACAAAATAGTCTCCATTTAAAATTACCTAAGAAGATAGATGTGGTTATTGCTACTGCTGCTACATACAAAATACATAACATCACTGTGCTTGGAGCTCAAATACCCCCTTACAGTTTGGGAATGATGTGGGTGAATTAGCGTATGCAAGCAATGAAGGCAGTAAGAAGGAAGAGTATTCAATAAGGCCAGGAGTTTAGAGAAACAAATCAATTTAGGCATGAATATTATAAAATCGATATATTATTGACCATTAGACTAATCACTATATATATAAATTTCGTTTCGTTTTTGTTCTAAACATGTAATAGTGAGTACATCAGTGAGTAGATGAAATGCCCCTTTACAGTATGGGAATGATGTGGGTAAATAAGTGCATGCACACAATATTAAAGCAGCAAAAAGGAAGAGGATTCAATAAAATTAGTTTAGAGGAACAAACTCTATTAGGTATGGATATTATAAAATCGATATATTATTGGCCACTAGACTAAACACTTTACAAATATTTATATGATAACTGAATATTTGTAAAGTGTTTAGTCTAGTGGCCAATAATATATCGATATTTATAAGTTTCATTTTTGTTTGGAATGAACAGTGAGTACAAAAGTCATATTTTCTACTGCTTTTGTAAACTTTTCCCTCGTTTTCTAACGCCAAAAGTGAATTTTGCTAAAATTTTCCCGCCTCCATCGTGTAACAATTCAATTTCAACCACATCATTCCCAAACTGTATAGAAGCATCTCAGCTCTAGGCACAGTGATGTGGTGTAGTAGTAGTAATACATGAAGTCCGAGGATCTCAGAACACTGTGCATCTCTGTTCTTGGCAAAATCCATACATCTAAAAATTGTAATATGGTTTTTAAAAACGCAAATAGCTAATTTCGTTTTTTATCTGCATAAAGAAAATTTTTTTAATATAAATGATATTAAAAAAATACGTTTTTCACTTTAAAATTGTTATTGCAATTATTAATTAATGCATTTTCATATTTGCTTGCAGGTTCTGAGACGATACTTAAAAAACAGTTCGATAGAAATTCTCTGCCCTCCCAGGAAATAATTTGGAGAATGCAGATATAGAATGAATGATGTATAAAATTTTTATTTTATTTAATAATTTTTTTATTTTTATTTTCTTTGCAGTTCTGTATTTTCTGGAATCATTCATGCCCACGCATATTATAAGTTTGAAAATGCAAGCATTTGAGAGAGAAAACAAACATCAATTATTGTTAATTCTCTTTTAATTAAAATCAGTTTTCTAATCAACGTTTTACTAATTAAATTATTCTTTTGAATCTTTACTTTCATTTAAAGAATTATGTTTATTTTATGGCTGTGAATAGTTTTAAGAATAAATTTTAAAACAAAATAAATAAATTTAACTTTTCGTCTACGATATAAAAAAAACGAAGGTTTTAATTATTTAAAAAAATTTTCAAGTACGATATTAATTTATGAAGAAATACTTTCAATAAAATTTATAATAAATCAATATTTTAACTACACGTTTAAAAAATTTAGAAAAAAAAATTGCAAAAGGTTAAAAATTTTAAAATAAATGCAAATACAAATTTTAAAAAATTAATTTTAAATAAAGATATATTTCAAAATAAAATTTAAATTAAAATACAAATTATATCAATAATAATTAAATAAATTTATTATTTATCTTATTTAAAATCTGGAATAAACAAAAAAGCATTTTCATGCTTAGTATGAGATGTTTTTGTACATTACTATAATATTTAACAGAGCTTAACTAATGAAACATCTCCATTACTACTTGTATGAATTTTATTTAAATATTAGTTTATTACTAATCATTGTTAATTTTCATTTTCAATAAGTAACAAATAATGTATTCTGTAATAACATACGAAAACAATAAATTTAAACTATCCATAGGTTTAAAAAATATGCATGGCCAAGCTAAAATGAAAATTTACTTTTAATTAATGCAAAAATAAAAAACATAGACCCCTTTGCGAAGAATAAAGAAATACAAAAAAAAAAAAAAAAATATTTGATGTACTTAATGTACTTATGATGCTATTTAATTGTCATAACATTTCATTAGGAAAGTATTAAAAATACTAATAATAATATTAATTTTTATTAATTACTTAATTCATGTGACAGAAGTTTCATGTTATACAGCTAATATTTTTTTGGAAGATAAACTTATTTTACAATGAAAAGAAAACAACGAAAGAATTTATTTTACAACGAAAAAAACACACACATTTTGATAGATAGCTGAAATTAAAACATATTTTTATGCCTATCAAATCCACTCTTAGTGTAACTAATATTAGAAAAAATCAAGGGACTTTCTTACATATAAAGGCATCACTTTGGAAATAAGCATTTCTACCCAAAGTTCAACTATTGGATCAAATGAAAGAAATGCTTCATTCTTTTAAACAATATTCTGTTAATGAGTAAAAATATTGTACAACTATTGAATGAATTGAAAGAAATGTTTCAATATTTTATTAATGAGTAAAAATAATGTACAGGTATTGGATCAAGTGAAAGAAATGTTTCAATATTTTATTAATGAGTAAAAATAATGTACAACTATTGGATCAAATGAAAAAAATGTTTCCTTCTTTTAAACAATGTTTTATTAGTGAGTAAAGAATAATGCACAACTATTGGATCAAACGAAAAAAATGTTTCCTTCTTTTAAACAATATTTTATTAGTGAGTAAAAATAATGTACAACTAATGAATCAAGTGAAAGAAATGTTTCAATATTTTATTAATGAGTAAAAATAATGTATAACTATTGGATCAAATGAAAAAAATGTTTCCTTCTTTTAAACAATGTTTTATTAGTGAGTAAAGAATATTGTACAACTATTGGATCAAATGAAAGAAATGTTTCCTTCTTTTAAACAATATTTTATTAGTGAGTAAAAATAATGTACAACTATTGGATCAAGTGAAAGAAATGTTTCAATATTTTATTAATGAGTAAAAATAATGTATAACTATTGGATATAATGAAAAAAATGTTTCCTTCTTTTAAACAATGTTTTATTAGTGAGTAAAGAATATTGTACAACTATTGGATCAAATGAAAGAAATGTTTCCTTCTTTTAAACAATATTTTATTAGTGAGTAAAAATAATGTACAACTATTGGATCAAGTGAAAGAAATGTTTCAATATTTTATTAATGAGTAAAAATAATGTATAACTATTGGATCAAATGAAAAAAATGTTTCCTTCTTTTAAACAATGTTTTATTAGTGAGTAAAGAATATTGTACAACTATTGGATCAAATGAAAGAAATGTTTCCTTCTTTTAAACAATATTTTATTAGTGAGTAAAAATAATGCACAACTATTGGATCAAATGAAAGAAATGTTTCCTTCTTTTAAACAATTTTATTTGTGAGGAAAAATAATGTACAACTATTGGATCAAATGAAAAAATGTTTCCTTCTTTTAAACAATGTTTTATTAGTGAGTAAAAATAATGTACAACTATTGGATCAAATGAAAGAAATGTTTCCTTCTTTTAAACAATATTTTATTAGTGAGTAAAAATAATGTACAACTATTGGATCAAATGAAAGAAATGTTTCCTTCTTTTAAACAATTTTATTTGTGAGGAAAAATAATGTACAACTATTGGATCAAATGAAAAAATGTTTCCTTCTTTTAAACAATGTTTTATTAGTGAGTAAAGAATATTGTACAACTAGTGGATCAAATGAAAGAAATGTTTCCTTCTTTTAAACAATATTTTATTAGTGAGTAAAAATAATGTACAGCTATTGGATCAAATGAAAGAAATGTTTCCTTCTTTTAAACAATTTTATTTGTGAGGAAAAATAATGTACAACTATTGGATCAAATGAAAGAAATGTTTCAATATTTTATTAATGAGTAAAAATAATGTATAACTATTGGATCAAATGAAAAAATGTTTCCTTCTTTTAAACAATGTTTTATTAGTGAGTAAAGAATATTGTACAACTATTGGATCAAATGAAAGAAATGTTTCCTTCTTTTAAACAATATTTTATTAG
Source organism: Caerostris darwini (assembly GCA_021605075.1). Classification (NCBI taxonomy): domain Eukaryota; kingdom Metazoa; phylum Arthropoda; class Arachnida; order Araneae; family Araneidae; genus Caerostris; species Caerostris darwini. The sequence goes on along the minus strand of BPLQ01009528.1, from coordinate 67,338 downwards.
TGAGTAAAAATAATGTACAACTATTGGATCAAGTGAATGAAATGTTTCAATATTTTATTAATGAGTAAAAATAATGTATAACTATTGGATCAAATGAAAAAAATGTTTCCTTCTTTTAAACAATGTTTTATTAGTGAGTAAAGAATATTGTACAACTATTGGATCAAATGAAAGAAATGTTTCCTTCTTTTAAACAATATTTTATTAGTGAGTAAAAATAATGTACAACTATTGGATCAAGTGAAAGAAATGTTTCAATATTTTATTAATGAGTAAAAATAATGTATAACTATTGGATCAAATGAAAAAAATGTTTCCTTCTTTTAAACAATGTTTTATTAGTGAGTAAAGAATATTGTACAACTATTGGATCAAATGAAAGAAATGTTTCCTTCTTTTAAACAATATTTTATTAGTGAGTAAAAATAATGTACAACTATTGGATCAAATGAAAGAAATGTTTCCTTCTTTTAAACAATATTTTATTAGTGAGTAAAAATAATGTACAACTATTGGATCAAATGAAAAAATGTTTCCTTCTTTTAAACAATGTTTTATTAGTGAGTAAAGAATATTGTACAACTATTGGATCAAATGAAAAAAATGTTTCCTTCTTTTAAACAATGTTTTATTAGTGAGTAAAGAATATTGTACAACTATTGGATCAAATGAAAAAAATGTTTCCTTCTTTTAAACAATATTTTATTAGTGAGTAAAAATAATGTACAACTATTGGATCAAGTGAAAGAAATGTTTCAATATTTTATTAATGAGTAAAAATAATGTATAACTATTGGATCAAATGAAAAAAATGTTTCCTTCTTTTAAACAATGTTTTATTAGTGAGTAAAGAATATTGTACAACTATTGGATCAAATGAAAAAAATGTTTCCTTCTTTTAAACAATGTTTTATTAGTGAGTAAAGAATATTGTACAACTATTGGATCAAATGAAAAAAAATGTTTCCTTCTTTTAAACAATGTTTTATTAGTGAGTAAAGAATATTGTACAACTATTGGATCAAATGAAAGAAATGTTTCCTTCTTTTAAACAATATTTTATTAGTGAGTAAAAATAATGTACAACTATTGGATCAAATGAAAGAAATGTTTCCTTCTTTTAACCAATTTTATTTGTGAGGAAAAATAATGTACAACTATTGGATCAAATGAAAAAATGTTTCCTTCTTTTAAACAATGTTTTATTAGTGAGTAAAGAATATTGTACAACTATTGGATCAAATGAAAGAAATGTTTCCTTCTTTTAAACAATATTTTATTAGTGAGGAAAAATAATGTACAACTATTGGATCGAGTGAAAGAAATGTTTTATTCTTTTAAATAATATTCTATGAGTAAAAATAATGCATTCAATGCATGAAAGTTTTATACTAGATCATTTATTTCTTTAAAATATTTTGAATGTATTAATTTTTCATTTTTTTTATTGGAGATTTAACTTAATTAAATATGAATAAGTAAATCTTGATAGCTCAAATAAATGCATTAACAGTAATAACAACACATTGTTTGATAACGAAATCACTGCACCCCATAATTCAAATGTGTGAATGAAAGCGGTCACTGCCAGTTTAAGCCAGTGCAGACGATAAAAAACAGCACAAAAGGGATCTTCGATTTGACCCGTCCGTCTTCAACAATCTGAGTCAGTCACAAGGCATCGCACGAATGCTCGCCAAACCATCTAGGCAAACATCATAAATATTCAGCTTTATATGCAAGAGCACGCTTCGAATATCACCAGGTCATACTCAAAGGAGTTTTCTTCTTGGCTAATGCAATACGAGAAAAGAAACAAAAAAACACCACACACACTCAAGCCAATGGGGTACAAAAGAAAAAAAGAAAAGAAACAAGACATAAAAAAACAAGAACAAAACACAGATAAAAATCAAATGCATACAAAAGTGTACACGTCGGCTTAAGATAATGACACTTAATCGATGATATTCCGATCTGCCTCGATAGAAGGGACGACGCGTCAAGGAAGAGATGTCGCAAAAATTTGACAGAAAGAATGACGGGGATATCAGAGAACGACGCCGGTTTGCGTCTGATTAGATATCCAAGAAGTTATCCGAACTTGGTCGATCGAGAATTCGAGTCACAGTCGATCCGTTCAGTGTTCGATTTATGAATTCAATCTGCTGATTCGAGACATACGAAAAGAGTATCAAATTGTATAAGAAAGCGATAAACCTTAGATGCGAGGCACTATCTAGTTCTTTTGTAACAATTGATGGGTTGAAGAAATTATTTGTCATTGGATTTGATGGAGCATAAGCGAAATAAAATAAGATACATTGAATATAGATAGATTTATCTATATTCAATGTATTTTATCCATTTTATTAGGCACACTAGTGACAAAAATGGATGTGTTGGAAAATCGTCATCCATCAAATGATCGTTATATAAAATGCTAAAAATGCATAACTGATATCTATTTACATCAAGTCGGGTCTATAACAATTTTAGATAAGACTTGACGAGTCATTTTAATAGAGAGTTTTTGCATACCGTATTTTGGACGTCCGTTAGCTTTTTCTCCCTACCGCGCATGCTCATAGGAAATTGTGCATGCGTATCTGTAATAATGTTTCCTATGAGCATGCGCGATAGGGAGAAAAAGCTAACGGACGTCCAAAATACGGTATGCAAAAACTCTCTAATATCCCATTGAGGTCCAGACGAGGATATGTGAAAAGGTCCGAACATATTTTAAGTTTTATAGTTAAAGATTTTACATTAAAGATTTTTAAGAATTTAAAAATATCACCCTAAAAAACGATATACAATGTTAGAAATTAACAGTAATATAATCATCCTTTTAACAATTATATAAAGGGCCTGATGGTCCTTATATAATTGATGATTGATCCTTATACCTGATGATACTCGCTCGAGTGAATTTGAAATATTTACAAATCTTCTGTGAGTGAGTAAATCGTGGCGAATTTATTTCTCTGTTCTTGTTTTTCGTTGGCTGAAGCTTTTCCATCAGTCAAGAGAGAAGTTGTACAATAATTATTAACATTTATTTGTTGTCCTATTTTTAAGTATGCTGCTATCATTTTTATAACGTTTTCTTTTTGTTAATTTTTTCATAAAGTTGCAGAAACCTTTAATAAAATAATACGCTCTTATAAATAAGTCTAAAACTTCTTAAAGAGTCTAAAATTATAATGTTTCTTATTTATGACCATGCATATATATAAAAGGGTATGGATGGTTGAGTGGCTAGCGCTTTGATACTCGGTACCACACGTGTTCGGGTCCCGGCGATGTCATGGATCTTTGTAGTGGCTCAGAATCCACTTTAAATTGTAGGTCTCGGTCTAATATATGACAGTAGAGCATTGTTTTGAGGTTTAGTCAGTTTTCAGCTTTAGTTGTTCCTTGCTAAAAGTGAAGCTGCATATCACCCTTAGCCATGGGCGCATATCACCATTAGATCGCTTGCGACGAGGTCCTTAGGACCTGGTGTAGGCTTTAATGCACCAGGGGGATTGATAACAACACAATTATATAATGTCTTATATATATTTTCTTCTTTATTAGCAAAACAGCCCTTGGTGGGCCAAGACCGTCTGCCCACTAGTAGATTTCAAGATAGGAGATGTTGTCTTTTTAAACAGGTAGGGTTGTTAGCTCCATAGTCATATGAAATCGGAACGATTTAAAGTGGATTCCGAACCACTACAAACATCCATGGCACCGAAGGGACTCGAAAACCTGTGGCACCGAGTATCAGAGCGCTAACCACTCAACCATCCATACCCTTTTATGTATATGCATGGGGATAAATAAGAAACATTATAATTTTAGACTCTTTAATAAGTTTTAGACTTATTTATAAGAACATATTATTTTTTAAAGGGTTCTGCAACTTTATGAAAAAATTAACAAAAAAAAAAGCGTTATAAAAATGATAGCAGCATACTTAAAAAAATTTTTTTTGTTCTAATGCAGCTGGCAAACACTTAGACAGCTTGGTCTTGGATGCCTTAAGGCAAGCGCTGCACAGACGTACTCACTTTGCATTACCCAGGGGGCGCGTGTAACTCGAAGATAAGCTACGGACGCGGAGTAACAATGCCCCCGCAACGTTCTACGATCATTGTAGACCGGGACCTACTTTTTTAAAGTGGATTCCGAACCACTACATACAACCATGGCATCGCCGGGACTGGAACCCGAAACCTGTGGTACCGAGCGCCAGAGCGCTAGCCACTCGGCCATTCAGGCCCGCATACTTAAAAATAGGACAACAAATAAATGTTAATAATTATTGTACAACTTCTCTCTTGACTGATGGAAAAGCTTCAGCCAATGAAAAACAAGAATAGAGAAATAAATTCGCCACGATTTACTTACTCACAGAAGATTTGTAAATATTTCAAATTCACTCGAGCGAGTACCACTTCAATCAGGCATGAGTGAGCAGTGATCTGTTTAGATGTGTTAGTTTTGATAATCTCTTTGAATGAAATGGAAAATCATACAACCGAGAAAATGTTCCAGGGAAAAAAAAAATCCATTGATTTTATATTATTTTAAAATTCATTTGTATTCATTATAAAGATGTAAAATTGTTAGTATATATTAATCCTCCATTTCAAGACAGATAAAATTTATTTATCTGTCTGGAACAGGCGTCTCCAAAGTACGGCCCGCGGGCCATATCCGGCCCGCCAGTGTCATCAATCCGGCCCGCCAGTGTCATCAAACCGGCCCGCGACAGCGAATAGCTTATTGTTGCTGTAATAAGTTGGATAAAAAAATACAGAATGATAATAACTTGGTTTTATTGACTTGCAAGGTAAAGTTTAATGACAAGCATAATACGCAGAAAATATAATAACTAACTGGAAATTATAGATAATGGCAGAAAAATTAAAATGGTTTTGGCCCTTGGTACTTACTGGAGTAAACAGTATGGCTCTAAGGCTGGAAAGTTTGGTGACCCCTGGTCTAGAATAATAAAAACTACGGGAAATCAATGCTTGTTCTGAGTTTCTCATTAATCTCATTCTCAAACAGTAATATCCAGGCTGTGGCATGGATGTTTGTTGGTGGTTCGGAATCCACGTTAAACTGTAGGTCCCGGTCTGTTTAGCCTAAAGTATGCACAAGATGACCGTAGAGCGACAAACCAAACCAAATCAAACAGTAAATTTAACATGTGTCATACATAAAACACAAGAAAGTTCAAAACTGGATAAAAATTAAATTATTACTTTTCTTTCTGATGATGGTGATGAATATTAATATGTGTATTCGGCATTTTTAAAAATTAATGCATACATATATGAATAAATAAATACAGACATTTAATTTACAATAACATACAATTCGCTTTTAATTTTAAACTAGTGTTTTCAAATGTCGGACCCTTTGATCCGTGGTCATTCATCACTAGAACGATAGATGTATAGTAAATTCAGAGTTTCCCAGTTAGCACTAAGAAGGGAGAACTACTACATTTTACACATATTGTGCCATCACAATTTGGAGAGGTTCTAGAAATTAATTAGTTTGGTTTGGTTTGTCCCTCCACGGTCATCTTGTGCACACGAGGGCTAAAACAGACCGAGACCTACAGTTTAAAGTGGATCCCGAACCACCAACAAACATCCATGCCACCGCCTGGATATTACTGGATACAAGGTTTTTTTCTTAAGATATAAATAATTTTTTTTCTTCTAAAGCAGCCGGCAAATAGATCGTGATCTTCGCCATAAGGGCTGCACCGATGTTACTCACTTTGCATTACCTAGGGGGCGCGTGTAACTTGATGGTAAGACACGAACGCAAGGTAACAATACCCCCGTAGCGCTCTATAATCCTATTAGGACCGGGACCTACTGTTTAAAGTGGATTCCGAACCACTACAAACATGTAATGTAAAAAACCACTCAAACATTTCTCAATAATTTTACAGCAATCCACCATCATGTAACTAATTCATCTTAACTGAAAATGTCTGTTTAACTGTATAAGTACGATTTATCTGAATAGTAAATCTAAAATTTACTATTTAAATTCACATAAACCTAAAATTATCTGTTGTTGTTACCTATGGCTTTATTGTATCTCAAGCCATACTAATTTGGCCATTTACCACAGAAACAAAAATAGTATATAAACAAATCAAAATTGCAAAGGGAAAAGAGCAGACGTTCTTATCAAAAAATGACCAAAAGGTCTTAAAAACAAGTTAAATGTTCTATGGATAACAATTTAAAAAGCTAGAAGCACCCTAATAAATATCCGTGTGATCAGGGCATGTTTTCTCTGGCCCTCCAGTAAAGAATACACAAATCACCATTCTGTTGTAAGTTAGAGTCCAGTCTCGAGCAAACAAGTAGATGGACCTTGTTCATTTTATCTGTTTTGCATAAAACACATACACTCAAGAGCCAAAACATTATGACCACCTGTCACCTTTCACTTACTTCTGTGTGTGTTTCCATCACACACAGAAGTAAGTGAAAGAATGATTCTTTACACTCTTCAGCAGCAGTTAAATACCACTTCCACCTGATCACGTGCCTTTCATGTCATCCAGGCGAGTTCATTGCAAAATGTAGAAGTGGTCATAATGTTTTAGCTCTTGAGTGTATATCAGAATTCACATTTCCAATTTTGGTCAGATGTTCACCTAGGCAGTCGTGTACATTTCTTAATCTAAAATTGGCAAATAGCCTCTTTGCGAAGTTTTTCCACTCATTTTTTTCCAGTCATCTCCGATTGTCTGCCAGACTTTTCCTTTAGTGTTAATAATAATACAGATAATAAATAATAATTCATTGACAATACTAATTAGATAATAGATAATAATTCATAATAATAATTTAATAATTCATAATAATCATAGAAAGGCTTTTAAATCTAAAATTTACTACTGTGTAAATCTAAATTTTACTTTATTACTAATAAAGCCTCACTAACCATTAAAAACAATTAAATAAAATTTCTGCTATATATATGAAATCATTAAAATGAATAATTATTAAAACTAAAAAAAAAAAATAGTTATTTAAATATTCTCAACTAAATTCCAATGGAAGAAAATCTAATTATTAAAATGAATAAATCCTATTTCTTAATTTAATCTTTAAATAGATTTCGAAATTTTATATTTTTGCTAGCAATTTTATTCCAATTACAATCCAACTTTAATGATTATATTCAATTTAATTTAAAATTGCTTATTTAAATTGAGTATGTAATATACACATCATTTGAATAGCAAATAAAAAATGTATGAACAACAAGCCATAAAAACTAATTTTTCATTTTAAAGTCATTATCAATTTCAATCTTATTCTACGTTATTAAACCTCAACGAAAATGAATAAAATAATTGAAACGCATAGAGCAGACAATAAAGCGGAAAAAAAATAAGACATATATTTTGATTTTATTTCAAATAGATTTAAAAATTCAGTTCCCATCTTTTAGTCAAATTGCTGTCTAGCTCAATTTTAGTCAATACAGACGAAATAAATTAATCTAACTTTGCGATATCAATTATTTTTAGTTGAATTTAAAACTTGATAATTCATATACTTTAACCGTATGAAAAATCAAAAGTTTATTTTCGCTCACTAATCATTAAAAGTTGATTTCTCAGTTTTAATAATGCATCATTCTTCTGATAATGATTCTGATGAAAATAATTATAATACTTACAACGCATAAAGGAAATAATAAGGTTAAAAAAAAAAAAAAAAAAAAAAATCAATGTCAATATTTAATTTTAAATAGATTTCAAAACATAATTCTTATCCAATTTTAGTCTATTTGCAATCCGGTTTCATAATGTTAATTAGCTTTATTATATTTTAAACTGACGGTTCTGTTAAAATTGCTTAATTCTTACTCTTCGACGTAATATTAAATCTAAAATTTATTATTCGCTTAAAAACCAATTCAATTTCTTAATTTTGAATGAAATATAGTTCCCTATTACAAACATTGCGATATTATCGGAAATTAATGCAATAATTAAAATGCATAAAGCAAATAATAAGAAAAGGAGGATATAAATCTTGATTTCTATATAAATATATTATAAAAATTCCAATTTTAAACTCGCTGTATATTCATTTCTTGCAAATTAATATATTTAAATTTTTTTTCCCCTTTATTATATGCCCTCAGCCATAAAGACAAGAATCCAATTTCCTCATTTTTAATGAAACATCGTTATTCATTATTAATTCAGATAGAAATAAACGTAATAATTAAAATCCATCAATGGAAAAACAAGATAGAAATCAAGCATATCTCTTGACATTATTTCAGTCAAAATAAGCCAGGTTGTCTTAATAATGAAGCTCCAAAGCAATGCAATGTGAAGAAAGGCCTTTGCATGCCTTTATTTTAACATTAATGATTTAAATGTATGTTACATATTTTATTTTATACAAAAGTATTTTTAAAATAGATATATTTCTAGGAGCAATAATCAACATTAAAACTTTATTCAAAAATCGAAATAGCATTAAGAATAAAGAAAAAGCAATTAACTATATTTATTTACTTCTCTTCATTAGTAATTATTGTCTTAAATATAAGGTTTATCCTATTTTGTCTTTAAAAATATAATTATTTTTTAAGCGAATATAAACTCTATCAAAATGATTAAGTGTGTATTTCGTCAGTTTTAAAAATTACAATAAGAATTCAAAAATCAATTAGTACCAAGCGAATTTAAAGCTCACATTTTCAACAGCATAATTCATGAATTTCGTCTGAATAAAAAGTAAATTTAAAATGTACCATTAGCTCAATCATTAAGAACAAATCAATTTCATAGTTTTGAATGAAACCCAGTTCTCAAAAAAAAGTTTGTTTAAAAACTGAAATCAGAATTCATAAATCAATTAGCACGAAGCGAATTTAAAACTGACTTTTTCAACAGCATAACTCATGAATTTCGTCTGAATAAAAACATTTAAAAAGTACCATTAGCTCTATCATCAAAAACAAATCAATTTCATAGTTAATAAAATATGGTTTTCAATAAAATTTTGTTTGTCCATAATTGAGAGTATATATCTTTTTTTGAAATATATATCATCAAAGATAAATTAAAACATTTGATTTTTTTTTTTTTACTTTGAAAATACATATTCAAGACACAGATCGTACTGTGATTGTATTATGCTAATTTGGATACAGTAATTAATGATACAACGTGTTAAAAATAAGATTTTTTTTCTTATTTCTGAATTGAAAAAAAGTAATAAATATAAATGTAAAAAAAAAAAAAAAAAAAAAATCTGTATTATGTTTTAAATTTAATAAATGCGTTTAGCAAAATATTTGCAGCATTAATTCATTCTAAGTCGGAGAAGCACACTTCAATTCTAAAGTGCCCAACGGTAATGAAAATGATTAATTTTGTTTTATAAAATTCATGAAAGGATGTATTTTTTCAATCCCAGATTTATTTACTACTGGGATATCTTTATTCCACATGAATTTAAATGGCAAATTAATCAGACAATTCAGGAAGGTTATCAAGTGGCATTACGATGGATATATTTCTTCACCACCGTGGACATCTAGTTAATTTTCAGGAGTCACTTACTAACATTATAATGATAAATACTTTTATTTATACAAGTAATATTAAATATTTATTTATACTTTTATTTCTCAATTGGTTATATATGCATATATAATCAGCATGCTTCTTTTTCTTTATTCATGTATAGAATCTGAATAATGTTATTTAAACAAAAAATGATATAATTTTGCTTTTTAAAATGTTTGAAAAGAATTTAGTTTTCCAAATCTCAGATTTATTACTCAGATTAACGGTAAAAGAAATAGTAAAATAGCTATCGGGAAAGACTACTTCATCTAAGATAAATGAAGATCACAAATGTCAGTCGCCACATTTGATTCATTACTTAACTAATATATAACTTGAGGTACAACAGCACATTGATTGGAAATCAATTCCCTTTGTTTTCAATAGAATGGCTGACCATCCATCAATTGCTACAGGGTTTATTTTTTAACATGCGCATCCAAACTTCCCCTCCGCAAGTCAGAAGCAATCCTTCACCAACGTCCTGTGGCGTTCACCCTTCCTCTCTGCCAGAAGTCGCATCGTCCGTTGAACCTGGTGAGGTCGTTGCATTTTGGGGGGACTCCACTCGGCGAAAAAGGGTTGAGATGACGAGAGGGACAGGGCAAGGGGCCGGGGGTTCTATTTGTAGTTTCCGGTTTCCCATCGTCCCAGCCCAGAGAGAGAAAAGGGTTCAAGATCCAGCATGGAAGGATGGTGGCAGGATGGGATATAAAAAAATAATAAAAATAAAATAAAACCAGCGGGAGACAGAAAAGATAGATTTCTTAAAAGCGACGACAGGACTGCCTAATAAGTCTCGCCGAGACGAAGAAAAAAGTCAATTTGTCGAGAAAGCCAACGTTTTACATGGGCTGCCTTTCGTAGATTTAGTAAGTGACTCCCCGGAAAATTAACTAGATGTCCACGGTGGTGAAGAAATACATCCATCGTGGTGCCACTTGATAACCTTTCCTAAAAGGGCTGATTAATTCGTCGTTTAAATTCATGTGGAGTAAAGATTTCTCAAAAGTAAATAAATCTGGGGTATGGAAAACTAGGATCATGCACTTTAATAAAAACAAAATTAATTGTTTTTGTTTAGATAACATTATTTAGATTCTATACATGAATAATGAAAACAGAAACATGCTGATTATATATATATATATATAACCGATTGAGAATGTATAAATAAAACATGCATAAAGAAAATTATTTATTATTATTATACGTGTGTTATTATTATAAATAGTAAGTGACTACCGGAAAAATTAGCTAGATGTCGACTGTGGTGAAGAAATGCATCCATCGTAGTGCCACTTGATAACCTTCCTAAAAGGGCTGATTAATTCGTCGTTTAAATTCATGTGGAGTAAAGATTTCTCAGTAGTAAATAAATCAGAGGTTTGGAAAACTAAATTCTTTTCAAACATTTTAAAAAACCAAATTAATCATTCTTGTTTAAATAACATTATTCAGATTCTATATATGAATAATGAAAAAGAAGCATGCTGATTATATATATATAACGATTGTGAATATATAAACAAAATTATTTATTATTATTATATTAGTAAGTGACTACCGGAAAATTAACTACATGTCCATGGTGGTGAGGAAATATATCCATCGTCGTGTCACTTGATAACCTTCTTAAAAGGGCTGATTAATTCATCGTTTGAATTCATGTGGAGTAAAAATTTCTCAGTAGTAAATAAATCTGAGGTATGGAAAAATAGGTTCATGCTTTTTATAAAAACAAAATTAATCATTATTGTTTAAATAACATTATTCAGATTCTATACATGAATAATGAAAAAGAAGCATGCTGATTATATACATATATAACCAATTGAGAATGTATAAATAAAATTATTTATCATTATTATATTAGCAAGTGACTCCGGAAAATTAACTAGATGTTCACGGTGGTGAAGAAATATAGCCATCGTGGTGCCACTTGATAAACTTCCTACTGTAAAATTGCTTATTAATTCGTCGTTTAAATTCATGTGGAGTAAAGATTTCTCAGTAGTAAATAAATCTGGAATTGGTAAAATAGGTTCTTTCCATACATTTTATTCAAAACAAAATTAATCATTTTTGTTTAGATGATTAATCATTTTTGTTTTTCCGCAAATGAAATTTAATTAATTCAGACATTTCAAAAATCGCCGGAATCAGTTTTAGCGTCTGACAAGGCCAAGCGTAACTCAAGCACTAATGAATATTTTGACGTCACATTTCACACAGTTGTCAACGACAGTGCCAGCAACCTAAAAAAAGAAGAAAAAAAAAGGAAATTCCATAAGCCCCGGGAATTTTAAATTAAAATTGGTCTTACTTTTTGGACACAGTAGTATACAATATAACCGATTGAGAATGTATAAATAAAGCGGATATAAATAAAATAATTTATTATTATTATTATGTGCTATTATTATAAGTAGTAAGTGAATCACCAGAAAATTAACTAGATGTCTACGGTGGTGAAGAAATATATCCATCGTAGTACCACTTGATAACATTCCTAAAAGGGCTGATAGTAAATTATTACTACTGATTTCTCAGTAGTAAATAAATCTTAGGTTTGGATAAATACGTTCTTTTCATACATTTTATTAAAAACAAAATTAATAATTTTTGTTTAAATAACATTATTCAAATTCTATAATGAATAGAGGCATACTGTTTATATTATGTATATATATAACCATTGAGAATGTATAAATAAAACCATCTTGAATAACAAGATTTAAGTGCAGAATACCAACTGCACTGTTGGTAGATTAAGTGACTGACTCACAAAAAATTAATTATATTTTCATGAGGGTGAATTATACTCATCATTTTGAAAAGTTTCCTTTTTCAGACGGTTAATTTATGCATTGTTTAAATTCATATAGAACGATGATCCCATAAATACATTTCAGGTTGGAAAATATATTTTTCTTTGCTACGTATGCTATATAAAATTATAAAGATAATTATTTAATTATATTCAAATTGTACTGTACACAATGAAAAGTAAGATTCCTACAGTTATTTTTCTTTGCGATAATTATTCATGAGTCTCAATTACTCAATTACTTTATTGTTTAAAATAACGTTTTAAAAATATTCAACGTCATTTCAAAATAATGGACGTTTATCTATCTTTTATTAGTATTATGTGTGCCATTACTTTAAAAAAATAAAACATTTAACGAAAAACAACATCGTTAAAAATAATAGAATTAAAAAATATATATATTGTTAAGCATGAAAATTAAGAACATATACAGTAATCAATTTTAAAATTATACTTCCACTTTTATACATGTTTATACCAATATTAAAAATTAATCCAAATTTTTATAGAAATTGCATGTCTATACAAAAAGTCCTGACTGAAAAAATAGAGTTGATAGATAATGTATTAAAGATGATAAAAATTAAATCCCTCATTTAGATAATAATTTTCAGAAATCAATTATTATATTGCGGAATAATATAAAATAACTGAGATATTTTCTAAATGCATCAGAAACACAATTGCACAAGTTCAAAAGCAGTTCACAATACTGACAAATTTCCAATTATTCATTACAATTACAATTTCATTAAAAATTTTCAGGGGGTAAACAATGTAGATTGTATATAGTTAAAATACAAATTTATTATATTCATATATAATAAACTAATTATATAGAAAATTTATTCAGCCAACAATAACAAACAGATCAAAATGATTTATAACCTGCACGCGAATGCAAGAATGATTATATTTGTCGACAGTAATAAATTAGATTTTTCTGTAAGAAATATTATGTGAGTCTTATAAAAAATGCAATAAAATTAACATAATGCAACTTAAATCTACTCTGCTTTCTTTTTGACTTTTTATTTTAAATATTTGTATTATACTTATTTCAGATATAACGGAAAATACTTATCAAAACTACTGATGAATTAGAAATAATTATTAATACAATACATTTTACCATACGCCTTAAAGACGAAAACAATAATTAATGTACAGCTTATGTTTGTGCATTTTTATTGAAAGTGGGTATAAAACTGCAATAAACAAAAGAAAATATACTGTTTCCTCATAGGGTGCCTAGAGCTCTAGTCTGAAGTGACTAGAGCTCTGCCTCTCGGTTCTTCGGACTTGATTCCCGGCGGTGCTATGGATGCTTGCAGTGGTTCGGAATCCACTTTAAACCTCGGTTAGATCCCGGTCTAACATGACTGTCGAGCGTTGGGAGTATAGTTCACAACCCTACCCCGTAAAAAGAAAACGTATCCTGTCTCGAAATCAGCCATTAGACAGACGGAATTGACCCACCCATGGCTGTTGTACCAATGAAGAAGTGCAATAAGAATAAAACAGAAATTTTCCATTTAAAATCAACAATAAAAATTAATTTGAAATATGACGCGTTGTTGTTTCTTTTTGTAATACAATTGGTAAAAATAATTGTAGTGTAAATAACCAATTTATAGCAATTAAAAATTATATTAGTAAGAAATGAAATTTCAAAATAATTAGTTGCTGAAAGAAATCTAGTTATCTATGAAACTTCATTTAACCATATTTATTAATATATATAAGAAGGTTTGATTTGCTTTACATATTTCTGAACAAATTTACATACAAATTAAATATTGCTTTGCTTTATGTATTTGCAGTTACAAAGAGTTGCTTTGCTTTACATATTAATGAATATATTATAAAGGTTTGCTTTCATAATTATTCTGGTAACGTAATAAAATTAAAACAGAAATCTTCCATCTAAAAGGCAAGATCAATACAAATTAATTTAAAAATAGACGCGTTGTTTTTTTCTTTTGTAATACAATTGGTAAAAAAATTGTAATGTAAATATCTAATTTACAGCAATTAAAAATTATATTGGTAAGAAATTAAACTTCACAAAAAATTAATAGTTTAAAGGAATCTATTCTTCTGTGGTATTTCATTTAAACATATTTATGGATATGAACATATTTACGAAAGGTTGCTTTCAATAAAAATGATTGCTTTTGTTTTATATATTTATGAACAAATTTATGTACAAATTAAATATCGCTTTGCTTTACATATTTGCAGTTATAAAGAGTTGCTTTGCTTTACATATTTATGAAAATATTATAAAGGGGTTCTTTCATAATTATTTCGACAAAATTAGAGCAATAAAATTAAAACAGAAATGTTCCATCTAAAAGTCAACAACAATACAAATTGATCTGAAATATAACGCTTTTTTTTAACACAATTAGTAAAATTAATTGTAGTGTAAATATCTGATTTATAGCAATTAAAAATTATATTGGTAAGAAATGAAATTTCAAAAAAATTAATAGTTTAAAGAAATCAAGGATTAGGTATTTCATATAAACACAAATTAATACATGATATGTACACAAATTAATTCAGTTAGATACAAATTTATCTCTTACACAATGTATTAAGAACTAGTTATGAAACTATCCATGGACGGACGATGTTAAACTCATAATTAATTATCTTTGAAAATATCAGATAAAGAGAGTTTCCTGCGGTTAAGAATATACGATGTACAGTAAGCTCTTGATAAACCCCTCAAGTCCAGTATCTCAAATAAACTTTGCAAAAGATGGGAGGAAATGACATGAAGGAAGTTTAAATTTTTAAAATATTTTTCAGTTGTTGTTACTGTTGGAAATATTTTATTTAGTTTTTAGATAAAAATAAATAGGGAATATTTCAAAGAAGAAAAGTATAAACATGCATTTACGTAATATGAGTGCATATGACCCGTTTATTCGTTTTTGATGTTTATTCATAATGATTCATTTATCACATATTCTGGATGCATAAATTATAATTTCCGATTCGCTATAAAAAAATGTTTTTTTTTAAAGTTCATTTCATTTTGAAAGCATTGAAAGTGCAGTTTTCAACGTTTGAATCTTCTACAGCGATTAAGTGTTTAATAAATTAGAATGTAACAACCTTTAGCAAAAAGGAAATAATTATCTAATAGACTAATAGTTGTTTTTGAAAACATTATGATCTTTCTGTTCACATTATGTATAATAATGTTATTTGCTTAATTATTACAAAAAATGTAAAAAACCTTTTATTTTTATGTTATTTTATTTTTTATTTATTTTTCACAAAAGTTGTCATTAAATCGGAATAGCAAAAGTTTTTAGTAAATCCAACAAAATTTTTACTTTCTGTGGTAATTACGGAAAATAGTACTTTTTTTTAATCCTATAGCCCGTCTCCGACCTCTCGGTCATTAGTCGACGAACAGCCAAAATACAGTAAAGGAAGACAAAAAAATCACTAAAGGCATTGTTAGTAACCCAAAAAGGGAAACGATTAAGAACTGTAGGGCATATTCTGAGGTGCTCTCTAGTCATGAGCACATCATAGTCGCAAAGTGGGCAGATAACCGTAGTAGCCAGTCCTATTCTATACAGGTTATTCTGTGAATAGTCATACCCGTGACAAGTCTAAATCAGGACTCACAGAAACTCGTACTAGTTGACATCTCTAATAAAATGTGTGTTGTGTCCAACCATCATTAATTGAGTCGGTTGGTGGAATCTTACCAACAAATATTAAATTTGAAATAAGATTAAAAAATACATAATTCCATTTTCTAGGAAAAGGTTTTCTTTTTAGATAAAATTCCACAACCAAAAGCAACTATCCTTATATTTTTACATAATGTTAGCATAATTTGATGTTTAATATAGCTAGAAAAATCTTAAAATATCCTTTGTGATGGTTAGCAACAAAAACAAAGCAAAAGCGTTGATGGCAGTTAAATATAGTTCTATGACAGCTCCAAAAAATAACAGGTTAGATTTACATTAATATGTTGCAGTAAAATTAAGTGCGGTTCTGATTTTCCATCAGTTTTAAATTATTTTATTCAAAGACAATAAAAAAATGTTGCTAAAGTAAAGCCTTTAAAGTCATGCAGAATCAGGCAGTGTCTAAAAATCAAATGGAATTTTTTTGTTAGTTGTCAAAATTTCAGGCAACTAAATGTATTAATGCTTAATACAAAATAAATAATATTTTTTTCCAATTTTTTTAAACATGTAGAACTTTTTTTGTCTAATCTCATAAACGATGTTGAAGTTGAGACTGTAAATGTAATGAATTAAAATAAGCATTTTCTAATTATCTCAATCTTGGATGACACATCAAATATATTTCATCGAATATATTTTCTCGTTGTTATATTTGTCTAGTTATCTTTCTAAATTCCTCCATACATTTTAGTTCTAATGGTGTCAATAAGTTAATGTCTAAACTTCAGGTCAAGCTATAACAAATCTACTAATCAAACCTCATTTGTAATTTAATTAAAATAATTCTAGTAAACAATGTCAAATATTAAATTAAAACTCTAAAATATGGCTAAACACAGTATAATTTAAGAACGAACATGGCATGCTATCGAATTTGTCATTGTAGCCATATTAAATGTGCTACTTAATGTCGAATAGCATTCTTTCACGGTAGGGAACATTGCGATTCTAATGGAGAATTGCATCTGAAAATATTTAATCCTTCACAGACGAATATTTATTTACAATTAATAGTCAGGGTGGCCAACCCGCGGCCCGCTTTGAAAAATTTTCTGCCCCATGAGATTTATCACAGTTTTACAAAATATATTTACGTTATAATGGCCAAAGTAGTGAAAACCAATATATTAAAAAAATATATTATTTGTGCATCAATATATTCAAAATTTAACTGTCGAAATTATGAGAAAAATTTACTTTGATTTTAAAATATTATTCTTGTGTAAACAAATATCGCATTAGTAAAATAAACATTTTTTTTTAATGATTTATTTTTTTATTATTTCGTTTATATTTATATATTTTTTATATTTCATTTTTAGTGTTATATATTTCTTTACAATGTGCATTTTGTATCATTCTTATTATATTATCTACGTTTACATGTGCCAACGGCCGTACCATGCTGAATATACCGGTTCTCGTTAGATCACCGAAGTTAAGCATCATTGGGCGCGGTCAGTACTTGGGTGGGTGACCACCTGGGAACACTGCGTGCCGTTGGCAAATTTGGGACTTGAATGGCCGAGTGTCTAGCGCTCTGGCGCTCGGTGCCACAGGTTTCGGGTTCGAATCCCGGCGGTGCCATTGATGTTTGTAGTGGTTCGGAATCCACTTTAAGCCGTAGGTCCCGGTCTTCTATGACTGTAAGAGCGTCACGGAGCAAAAGTCAGGCTTCTACCTACGGGTGCTCCATCACAACAGAAGCTGCTTCCTTCCCCTTCAAACATGAGTCCATATGGGCTTGTGGGCTTGGCCAGCCAAGTGGGATAAGAAACAACAACAAAACACGTTTACATGTAAGAATATTAGTAAACACAATAATAACAACTCATTATGTTTCAATCTTTCACTCCAAAAAATGTCTATAGTGGGTCTAAATATGATATGGGGATATATAATTTTGCATGCGGCCCGCGAAGTTAGTATGCATTTCCAAAGTGGCTTGTAAGATCATTTGGGTTGCCCACCCTTGTATGAGTCATTTATCAGTGAAAAATAATTAGGTTCGTATGGTTTATAAATTAACATAAAAATTACACACTTAAATAATTTCATCTTTTTTTTTTACATTGAGTTAAAATTTAATCAGAAGCTTGATCTATAAATAATAATAATTGATAAAAAAATCAATGCTAACTTAAGAGGAAAAGTGGATGTAGCAAAGGCCATATTTTTAATTTTCTCTAATACTCTTGTAACGTATGTTTTTTGTTTTTTTTCACATATAATTGAGCAAGATAAAAGCTACTTTTTATATTATTACTTGTAGAGATTAGCAAAAGAACTAATTGTTTCTTATAGTAAAAAATTTACCTCATATAAAAATAAAAATGAATGAATTTCATTTGAAAAATTGAAAAATAAAATATAAAAAAAGAGTAAAAAATTGTATTGAAAAAGAGACATATAATAATATAGTAAAGATTTGCAAATGTGTATTCAGTAATATAAAGTTTGAAAAATATAGAGTTTCGGCCAAAAAACCGTACAAATATCCAAAATTTAAAATCAACGAACTTTACTGTCAATATTCGAAAAGTTATCAATCCTTGCACAAACAATTCTATTTCCTTTTAATATCAATGTGCAAACCATAGTTTGGTACCTTAAAGATGCATTTCCTTCTTATTGATTGCCTACTCGCTTGTGTCAAAACAAAGGTAATGAACTATGTATTAACCAGAAGACCAACCTGAATTCCGAGTCCCACAGTTGAAAATAAGTTTTTTTATTTATTTATTTTTTGTCCGTGCAGCGAAGCGATAAATTATTTAAAATAGGGCTGATGTACTATGAATAATTCAGGGATATGTTTAGTTGTGAGTATCAATACTCAGTAGGAGAAGTTCAGAAATCTTTTTATTAGAACATTAATCTCGTTTTATGAAGTTAGACTCCCTTACTTGAAAAGTATTAATTCAAAGATTGCTAAATTTAAAGACGATTTTTAATGTTGAGAATTAAAATGTATACACACATAAAAAATGGATATCACAAATTTATTGGACATCATAAATTTGAAGAATATGTCAACACAAAAAAAACATGCAATAATTATGATAATGAAATCTGCCTTTAGTCATGAATAGATTAAAACCGGTACTTACGTATTAACGGTACCTTGGCGACAGACTTGGCGGTTTTTAAGTGTCGCCAATCTTTATTATTTGGAATAAAAATATTTTGAAAGCATTTTGATTTTAAATGAAGTGTTTCATATATATTTTATTATTTGGAACAAAAATTTTAAGTGTAGATTGGCGCCAAATCTGTAGCTGCGGTTGGCGCGTGTGCTCTTTATTGGCGCAACTGTCGCCAAGGTACCGTTAATACGTAAGTACCTTAAAGCCACCTAACGATATTTTTCTAAAAGTTGTTAACTGAAAATGGGACCTCATGGAACAAAAAAAATCAGAGGGACAAAGTCGAAATTGTAGCAACCATTGTACCAATTGTAGTAGCCATAGATCGAAGTAGTTTCACAGCGATTTGTATATAAAGCAATCATTAGGCCTGTGTTCATACCTGGGTCTGAGACCTGGACTTTGACCTTGATCTAATCACAGACTGAACAGTTGGCCATCTTTGAGCGAAAAGCTCTTAGAAAAAACTCCGGTGTTGTGAATGAGAATGGTTTATGGTGACATCGACATAATTTTAAATTATATAGGTTATTTAAGGAGGCAGATATTATTAAATTTAATCAAGATTGGTCATTTGCGATTTGCTTGCTACTTAAGCAGAATGGACCATCCTTGACATTTAAAATCTTCAACTATAACTAGAACTCTTCTAAAATCTTCAACTTCAACTATAACTATAACTAAACTAGAGGAAGGCCCAAGTTGCGATGAACCGATTATGTGGAAGTGGATTTTAAAATTTCTGGAGTTACTTACCTGGAGAACTATCGCCATGCGGAGATCGGAATGAAAGAAAGTTGTGGGGTAGGTCTTGACACAATATTAACTGTCATGTTAATAGAAGTTCAAAGCGATTTGTACACGGAAAACGGTCCCTCATAAAAAAATTTCACTGGCCTTTGGTACCACAGTTTTGAATACTGAGGTGGCATATATGTTTGATAATGGTTTATAATCTACGTTAAACTGTAAGTCTCAGTTCTAAGTAGCCTAAAGTGTACACAAAATGACCGTAGAACCACAAACCAAACCAAATCTCAGAAAAATGATAACAAAAAAAATCATTATAATCGATAAGTTTAAAGCAACGGCAATGCTTATTTATTTATTTTCACAGAGATGCCAATACATGCGCTAAAATTTATTGTTAAAAGAAATTTTTTTTAAATGTTCAGAATCAACTAGCTAAAATCGTAAATTTTAAAAAATTCTCTACTTATAAATAAATACCATGATAAAATTGCATTTTATGAAAAATAAATTTAAGTAAATAACATAGGGAAAAGGATTCTTTTATTAGAAATTTAAAAGATGCCAACAAAAATATTAAATAAAAATAATAATTTAAAATAGTTTCTAAAATTAAGACTTTTTTTCCTACCTAAATTATATGATTTTTGTTTTCCTTTTTCCTTATAAATAATAACCACATTTATAATGCCTTTCGCAAAAATAATTGGAATCCAGTTTTATTTTATTATAATTAGTATTTCGGAAAATTATTATTATTATTATTTTTTGGCAAATAATATTTTTAAACTAACCTTTACATCTCGTAGCCAAGAAGAAGAATTATTGTAATAAATGCTTTAGAAAGCTTATATTTTTTTAAGCAATAAAAACATCCTTTTTTTTTAAACAATACTAAGAATGCAAATTATTTTCATACCAAACAGCTACTGATAATAAAATTATATGCCTGCTTATTTAATCTAAAATTTTGAATGTCTTATTAAAATTAACAATATCCAATTTAGCATATGATAAATAAAAATTTACAAATGCTAAATTATGAAATGGAATATTCCTAATTGTTAAAAAAAAATAAGATTATAAAAATAATTATTATTTATGTTATTATTACGATTAATTTTTTGTTTTGATACTATTCTGCAAATCAAAATAGAATGAATTTCTAATGATAAGTTATATATAATAGGACTAATTTTGTGAGCGTAATTTTTAAAATATGAAGACTGCTGGACTATATGAATAATGAATAATGATATTGTATACGTACAGAAAGATAAAACTAGAATTCGAAACTTTTTTTTCATACGCTATGTCAAAACAAGTTCTTCATTAATATTTTTGAACTCTAAGAGTTCCATCAACTTTCCCAAATAAAGGGTATTAAAATAAAGCAAGCAGTTAAAAAAACACCAAAAGACTTCGTGTTGATTATTATGGACATCAAACAATTAACAATAACTATTTATTTGATGACAAATTTTGAGATATCAAACATCTCAAAAATTTGTCATCAAGGAAATAGTTATAAAAGTTTTCTACAGAAACACTTTATTATTATTAAAGATTGTTATAATATCTTAGATAAGTGTGTTACGAAATTTAATACAATAAATACTGTAAAGTATTTGTTGTTATACTGTTATTGTATTAAATTACGAAATTTAATAACAATGTCAATTACAATGATATTTCTAAAATATGTTGATATTCAACTAAACTTCAATGCTAAATACATCGTAGATCTAAAATAACGTCAGTACTTTGTCTAAGTAAAAGATTTAAAAGGATAAAAAACTTCAAAATGTCTAATACTTCATATGCAATCGTAGTAGTAGACATTTTGAAGTTTTTTATCCTACTGCATATGCAATTGTAGCAGTAAATAACAAATCCAGTTAAATTTTAAGTTAAGCTTGGTCAGGCCCCTCCTGATGGCCAACTGGGTGGCCCTCTGGCCTTTGGTACCACAAGCTTCAGATTTCGAGTCCTGGGGGTGGCATGGATGTGTGTTAGTGGTTCGGAATCCAAGTTAAATTGTTGGTTCCAGTCTGATTAGCCTAAAGTGAGCAAAAAATGCCTGTAGAGCGACAAACCAAACCAATCTACAAGATAATACATGTTAATCGTAAACTCCTTTCTAACGTATTCCCAAAGCATCGACGAAGACATTCCTTAAGGACAAATAAATTGCAGAGAGTTAAATGAACGAAACGTTTTTTTCTCATAAATAGATACATTTTTTTTTTTATAATTATAATTATTGGAATACTGTCCTAATATTCAATGTTATTTGTAACACTATAACAAAGTCAAGAAGACATTTGTTCCAATAATTAATTTTGTAACTTATGATCGTGGAGACATATATTCATTAATTTTTTAATACTTTTATTTTCTATTAATATTTGATTTAGAACAGTGGTATTAAAAAAAAACCGTTAAACTGTAGGTCCCGGTCTAATTAGCCCGAAGTGTGCAGAAAATGACAGTAGAGTGACAACCCAAACCAAATCAAACCAATCTCGAACTTAAATGTATTTCGTATTAGAAAGAACAACTCTAACAATTACTACTGATTAGGATTTACAGATTTAGGTTATGGGAAAGCGAAAATTCTCTTGGAGGCAGATCGAGGTTTACTGAATGTGTTTCGTATGACATCGAAATGGAAAGTGTATGACCCATTATTTTTCCAAAAAGAACACTGTCACCGATTGGTTTTACTTTGATATGCCCTCTGAATGACTAATTCCCCAATTAGAAGAAGATACCACCGAATATCTTTTTCAATTTTGATTTTATCGGCATAATTAGCACAAAGTATGCAGAAAATGACCGTAGAGCGACAAACCAAACCAATCTCTAAGTTAAAAGTGTTTCGCATTAGAAAGAACAGCTAAGTAATTCCAGTAACAGTAAGAATTCCTGATTAAGGTTTACATGGTCAGGTATTTGGAAGCGAAAATTCTCTTGGTTGTAGAACGAGACTTACGGAATATGTTTCATATAATATCGAAATGGTAAGTGTATGACTCATTATTCTTCCAAAAAGAAGACTGTCACCGATTGGTTTTACTTTGATATGCTCTCTGAATGGCTAATTCGCCAATTAGAAGAAGATAGCACCGAATATCTTTCGCAACATGGCAGGAAGACGGATTGGGCAAGATAATGCTTTCTGAAGGTGGCCTCCTAGATCATTCGACTTGACTGTCTGCGACTTCTTTTCTATGGTGTCAGATAAAAGATAATGCTTAAGTACAATCCCCACTTACCAACCTGTATGAACCGCGACTTCGTATCGCTGCTGTCATCCCGAAAGATACGTTGGGGCGCGTGTGACATAAGAGGGAATCTCGTTTTGATGGCACGAGGTACACATATTGAATTTCTGTGAGGTAAATATATATTTTTTGTTTTTTAATATTCGAGAATTACTTCTCTATGTCGCCATTTTTTTTTTCGCACGATTATCGAGATAGCCACCCAATCAGTTTGTAAACACGGAGGATTTCTATGGTCAGCCCATAATTTTGTGTGAAAAAGAAATTTTGTTAAAATAATGATACATAAGACATATTTTGATCCTTGGTCAAAAAACCCATATAAATATTTTTAATTTATCACAAACGAACATTTAATGATGATAACTGTAAATATATATGGAGACATATATATTTACAGGCATAATATAAACAATATAATAATATAAACAATACGGAGACAAAAATAAAAAGAGAATAGCCTACTAGTGATTTGCAACAATAAGCTAGTCACCAGTACGCTAAACGTTGAAAACTTAAAAAACACTTTAATTTTATTTTCATTCATATTTCAAAAACTTATTAGTTTTTATGTAGTTTTTTTAAACAATATTTTTGCTGTTTTTATTTGATATACATTATCAATAAAAAAAAAATACAGCGCATTAATATATAAGCAAAATTTCTTCCACGTTGGGAACCTAACAAGTTCTTAATCAAATTTCAAATCTTGGTACCATCAAGTGGGCTCAACGACATACAACAACCCAGGATTGAAAATCCGAATCCTCGTATTCGATTCACGAAACCACAGAACTAACCAATCTAATTACCCTTCTTTTTTCTACTCAATGGCACAAACAAATGAGATGATGGAGCCACTACAAACAGTTCCAAGAAAAGAAGCACCGCTCTCTCCAAGAAGGCAAAGAGTACGAAGGAAGAAAGAAAGAAAGTAGGATGGGGTGAGGGGGGGTTCTAAACGTGCCTTCGGATGCATATAAATCTGAGACGAAAAGTCTTCTGCAGAAAGAAAAGAGGCCCGAGCTGGGGTACACGAGGCTGCCTCAGTCCGTGAGGCGTTCGAACAGGGGGGTGCTACTCTCGCCCGAGGACGGTTCACTGACTTTTCACCTTGAAAAAGTACGCAAGTGTGTGTGCTCGTCTTGAAGTGGAAACAGAACCTCTTGGGAAAAAAGGGTTCTCTCGCTGAGGCCCTTGCTTCTGCTGCCTGTGCATGAAATCGTTTGGGAAGAGGTGGGTTGGGTACCCTAATTTTCTTTTGCCCAGTCCGTGGTCTTTGAAGGTCAGCAATTGATTTGGTCCCTCTGAGGTTCGTTAGTGGTTTGTAGAAGTGTAATTGCCTTTGCAAAAAATAGAAATGGTTGTTTGGTTTTTATGGAGTGGATCTATTAGATGAGTTAAGAGTTGGATTTGGATTACATAAAGCTATTGAAATGATTTGAGCATGGAATTATCGTTAATATGTTTATCATTTAAGAAGGCAATTAGAGCAGGCAAAGATGGAGATAGGCACAGTGAAATGTGTACACGCCCCAAACGAGGTACAAGCTTATTATTATTTGCAGTCATTAAACTGATATGATGAACATGTACTGATATGCATTAAGGCAACATGGCTTCGAATTAAATCATGATATTTTAAAATAACGCAGAGTAAAAAACAAATTAAAGTACAGTAAACTTGCTAAGTAATTAATGGCATAATACTGTGATGCGTGTCACAATATTTTAAGAGTTGGATTTTCATAACACTGTTGGAATGATTTGCGCATGAAATTTTCGTTAATATGTTTATTGTTTAAGAAGACAATTAGAGCAGGCAAAGATGGAGATATGAACAGTGAAACGCGTACACGTCCAAAGAGGAGTACAAGCTTATTATTATTTGCAGTCATTAAACTTAATGAGTTGATATGAGTTATGATTTAAGGCAACATGACTTCAAAGAACAAAAAAATTAATATAGATTCAAATAAAAACCACAAAAAGATTCTGTATATGGATGGGGGGCATTTTAAAGCAATGCAAAGTAAAAAAACAAATTAAAGTACAGTAAAATTGTCAAATAATTACAAGAATTTAAATAATTAATCGTATAATAGTATGATGCGTGTCAAAATATTTTGAGTTGGATTTTCATAACGCTATTGGAATGATTTGCGCATGGGATTATCGTTAATATGTTTATTGTTTAAGAAGACAATTAGAGCAGGCAAAGATGGAGATATGAACAGTGAAACGCGTACACGTCCAAAGAGGAGTACAAGCTTATTATTATTTGCAGTCATTAAACTTAATGAGTTGATATGAGTTATGATTTAAGGCAACATGACTTCAAAGAACAAAAAAATTAATATAGATTCAAATAAAAACCACAAAAAGATTCTGTATATGGATGGGGGGCATTTTAAAGCAATGCAAAGTAAAAAAACAAATTAAAGTACAGTAAAATTGTCAAATAATTACAAGAATTTAAATAATTAATCGTATAATAGTATGATGCGTGTCAAAATATTTTGAGTTGGATTTTCATAACGCTGTTGGAATGATTTGCGCATGGGATTATCGTTAATATGTTTATCTTTTAAGAAGGCAATTATATGATGTAAATATGAAAATAAAGACAGTGCAATGTGTACACGCCCAAAGTGGAGTCAAGCTTATTATTTGCAGTCATTTGACTTAATGTTGCGCTTATGCGCGATGAATTAAAGTAATGTGACTTCAGAAGAACAGAAAAATTATCATAGAACATTAGATAAAAAATACAAATAAAAGATTTTATATATGCAAGGGAGACACTTTAAAGTAATGCAGGGTAAAAATCAAATTAAAGCGCAGTAAAATTGGTAAATAATCGCAAGAATTTAAATAATTAATCGCACAGTACTGTGATGTGTGTCAAAATATTTTAAGATTTTCATAACGCTATTGGTTTGATTTGCGCATGAGATTTGCGTTATTATATTTATTGTTTAAAAAGGCAATTAGAAGACGCAAAAATGGAGTAAATTAAAGTAATTTTTAAGGACAGTGTATGTTGTTTAGTGAGTACGCGTTTAGTATTATTTGCCTTCATTTGACTTAATGCGTTGATATGAGTTATGAATTAAGGCAACTGACTTCAAAGAATAAAAAAATTAATATAGAACATTAAATAACAAATACAAAAAAGATTCCGCATTTGCACGTGGGATATTTTTAAGTAATGCAAAATAAAAAACAAATTATAGTAGAGTAAAACTGTTAATTAATTACAAAAATTTAAATAATTAATCGCACGATACTATGATGCTTGTCAAAATATTTTTATTTAATAAATTAATCGTTTTATTTTTATGAATCAAATCAAATCAAATATGAATATGTATATTCAATCAAATATGAATCAATGAATAATTCAGCAAATCTTTTCATCATTATATGTTGATAATTATTTAAATAATTAGTTACAAAGAATACATTGAATAAAAACTTTCTACTAAGGACTAATTTGAATTATTTTCGAGTAATGATAACAGCTTCGCAAAATAAAAAGTAATAATCACACAAGTTGATATTCAATGAGATCATTTGTATCATTTTAAACAAAGTATCAAACATCATTTATTAGTTTTTTAATTGACAACTACAGATTCTTCAATTACTAAAATAAATAATGAAAATATTACAAGATAAAAACTCTGTACTTCATAAACCTACGTCTTAAATTGTTCATTTAAGCATTTTAAATGTGAGAATACTTTTAATCAATGTTTTATAAATAATATAAACAATAAAACAAAAAGAAAATGAGTAACAGGAGATCCTTTTCCGTAAATGACAAAATAATCAAAAACCTAAATAAAAACTATGTAATAAAAAGGAAGAAATGTATAATCTTGAATTTATAGCTGCACTGTAATCTAGCGCGGTTCAACATAAAATTGAATTTCCATACCACAATCAGTTTTTAATTATTTGCATTAATTCTGGTATACGTGTAGTAAAAAAAAAGTAAAATAAATAAAGTTTAAAAATAAATTCGCAAAAACAATCTTTAGTATGCACTCAATATACATTTAAAGATACATTGTATTTATATTATTTCTCACAAGTGTTTTAAAAATGCTATAATGTAATACATTTTTCAGTCACAAAAATTATGTACATAGAAATAATTATCTCTTTTTTATTATGTGTTTGCATAATTTTTGAAATTCGTATAGAAAAAAAAAAAAAAAAAGTAAAGTTTAACAATAAATTCTCAAAAAATACCTTAAATATGTACATTTAAAAATTGTATTTATAGTGTTTCCCAACTTAATTCCTCATAAATGTTATAATGATATATAATAAAACTACCTATTAAAAAAATTAATTATGTACATAAAATAATTATCTCTCACACTCTCATCTTACATTATATATGACAATACTTCTTTTAGAAACATTTACATATGCGGCACCTATTTTCCAAGAATGAAATTAAAAACCCTCAATATCAGATGAAGATCTTAAAAACTTTTTACGGATATCAGCTATTTTGATGGAAGCTGGCACAGATGAATTAATTATCTAGAAATAACATTAATATAACACAAATCGCTAACAAGCCCAATTTTTTTCCTTTTTTTTTTTATTTAAATATATAAATAAATAATGAAGTCTGGATCATTTTAAAGAGCATTTATTTATTTATTTATTTATTTATTTATTTTTTCTTTTTTGTTTTGTTATTTTTAATATCTAACTAACAAACGAATATTTTTAAAAAATTCTGAATAATGATGAGAATGTCATGTGGCTTTTATTTTTGTCAAAAAAGAAAAAAATTTAACTAGATAATTTAAATTTATGCAACTGTGACAATGTGTGAAAATATATCGATATTAGTTTCCCCTAAAGGAAGTTTTCCATGTTTACTTCATACAACTTGTAAATAACGGGTTGTTACCGCTAAAGATCCTCTCCTGATTTCCCTGTCACTGGGTTGTTCATGGTATATGTAAGCGGCAATAAGGCTTACTGATGTTCAACACACACACAAATAAAATAAAAAAAAATCTAAAGATGAATCACAAAAAATTGGAAACTAGATGATTTAAATTCATATACGGTGAAAAATATTCAAAAATATCGTAACATTTATGTCACTTTTGCATCTTTATTTTGTGTACTGAAATTAGAGCCATTATTTGCAGAAAAAAAATAAAAATAAAAATAAAAAGACTATTTTTAAAATATGGAATTTCAAGGTATGCAAAACAAAACATTTTTTTTTTATCAAGAAAACCCTAAAAACCAATTCAATCCTATTTATCTTTATTTACTAATAAATTTCATAGTTTGCAAAATTTGCACCCAAAATATATCTTTATTAATAAAAAAAATGCTAAAAATGCTTAAAAAGCCAACTTCCGAGCCTCAAGCAAATAATAATATCTTACCCTCAAAAGAAAACCTTACATGAAGCAATTACTACACTCCAAAATAACTCGTGTACTTTTTAGAACACGCCACCTCTATAAAAATCCAGCCTCTAACCCGAAGGCACTTGACCCAGGGATGATTATTGGGGTGGACCAAACGAAAATTCCCTGCATGTGTGGGAGGAAAGTCATCTGGCAAACGAACAGTACGATTTCTTTTCTTCTTTTTTTAATTATTATGATTTGGGATTTAAGTTGTCCGCTTTTTCTTGAGATGCGTAGGGAAGTTCGTTGTTAAATCGGTCGTCACACATATGCCGTTTTTTTTCTTCTTTTAAACTAGGAAACCGTTACATTTCTTTTGTGAGTAGTTCACTTGATAAGCATGTATGTATTTTATTTTATTTTTAAAAAAAATAAAGAAAGGACTATAGCTTTTTGATTTCCTGAAAAAAGAAACAACGGAAATGTGTAGCAGTGTAGTAAGTGGAATCCGCATCTGCAGAGTTTTCATTGATCAGCAGTTTTAACGAAGAAGATGTTATGTTTTATTTAATTAAAAAAAGTTTAATTACTTTGAAATTAAATAAAACATAGCATAATTAAAATTTTTTTAATTAATATCTTGTTATGTATTTTTTTTTTTTTTTTTTTTTTTTTTTTGAAGAAACATTAATAAAACTAAATCCTTATTCTTTAATTTTTTTTTTTCCTTTACCTTTTTTATGTATGTAATCAATAGATTATTTTATCAAGTTCTTGCATATATATATATATATTCTTTTTCAAAGCTTGTGTGAGTGTTTTCCAATAGATGGTATTAATCTGCATCCAAATTTCACCAAAATTTACACGGATATATCTAATAAAAAGCAAAGTACAAAAGAAAAAAATTTTCGAAATTGAATCAATAAGTATTACAAATTGCCTAATTTGGAATAAATTATCTTTTATGCCAATTGGCGACTTTTCGTGGTTGGTGAATTTTTTTATAGTTGACATTTTTTTTTTTTTTTTCATGCTGTTGTACTTCCTAGTTTTCTATCCCTTCTTCTGGCCGTAATTCTTCATTTCCCCTTCACTGTATGTTCAAAATTTCATAGATATTAGGGTTTCTAATCTGTCCCAGTGTGAGGTTGAGAGAAAGAGATCGTTGTTCTTCATACTGGTTTTTATTGTTTTATTAAATCTGCAATGCCGTTTAAGAAAATAAAATAAAATACTCAGTCAGACCAGAATTGACTCTAATCGAAGCTTAATTGACTTAAATCTATAGAAAATGTGCAGATATTAAAGAATCGGAATGAATCTAACGGAAAGAGAATGATCAATGCTAATGAGCCAAAGAAAGCGTAGATGCTACCATGAACATATGGGAATCTAAATTGAAAGACTTAACAAGATTTATTTGATGTAGCCATGCAAAACCGGGTTATATATGCCAGTATGTATATACTTATATATAAGATAAAGAATGTAATGTAAATAGTATATTATAATCTTTGCATATAAACAAATATACATTTTCTTTTTTAGTAACTCATTTCATACATGCATTTATATAATTATATACTTTTGCTATCATAAAGTAGTTAAGAAAGGACATAAAAATAATTTAAGAACATTCGGTTTTAAAAACATTTAAGTTGACCTTTAGATAACAAAAACATTACATTTCTTAGTTAACTTTTATGCGTCTTTGTAAAATGCACAATTTAAAATATCCACTGATTGTTTTGCTTAATAACTGTAGTTAAATAAATACATTTTATGTTCAACATAAGATGATTATTACTATCTTCATCATCATTTCCCCCGCAAATCAACCTAAGCCGAACTAGCGGCCAAGAGACATTTAGTTGTTAGTTCGAATCCCCAGCCCCAATCTCCTTAGCCATTGTCTTCAGAAAAGAACAGACTCGATGACGACTTGGATAGAGTGTGTTAAGTGGGGCCAATAAGATTAAGCCTTCAACTGGGCCTTAACTATGCTATAAAACTAGCGTCATGATGTCACTTTAGAAGGTTTAATAGCTAACTAAAAAAAATTTCTGACTTCTTGATATTGTCAGTAGCGTTGTTGTGTCTTGCATAAGTTAAGTTATAATTTTGTACTTTTGATTTCTGATTAAAATTGCTTTATTATTATTTCACTATTAGAATTTGTAATTGTAGCGTTCCCGTAAAAAGAAAAACATCTCATGTTTTGGAATTTGTCAGTAGGCAGACGGCCTTGGCCACCATGGAGCAGTTTCTTGGTTTGGTTTGTCGCTCTACGGTCATTTTGTGCACACTTTAGGCTAATTAGACAGGGACCTACAATTTAATGTGGATTCTGAACCACCAATAAACATCAATGCCACCGCCAGGATTTGAACCTAAAGCCTGTGGTACCAACGGCCAGTGAGACTGCTGAACCAATGAAGAAGAAGATTTGTAGCATTAAAAAATAATTTTTTAGTTAAAAGTTAAGTTTTAATGTAACTTGATTGTATTGTTTACATGTCTATTGTAAATGAAATTTTAAAAAGGGAGGAAGAAATTTTTACAGGCTGGTGTTTAAAAGATTTCATCGAACTTTTGATAATTTTTGGAAAGAATTTGCTTCAAACTTGCGTATAGAATGGCTCTGCTTTATAAAGATAAAAAAAGAATCTACTTTCATTTGCAAGATAAATCTGTGTAATGATCAAGTTCCACTGATATAAGCTTCGTATTAAATGCGTAAAAATTTGACTGCATGGTACGGAGATATAACAATGCATAGTAAATGCCTGGATTACAAGAGTACAAGATTTCTTGAGGATCTTAGAAAATTAAAAGCACTAGAGAAAGGTGAAAAATATTTTATTATTGATGCTATAGTTGAACAAATAATATTTGATTTGAAATAAGACTGTGTATTTAAAATTTTTTCTTCTGTTTGTTAATAAAAAAGATTTCAGTTGTCTCAAAGCCTATTATTCTAGAAAGAAATAAAAACAATAATTTAATTAAACGTAATTGAAAAATTTTATTTTTGCCTCATTTTGTTTATTTTAAAATATATATATAATCTTTTTAATAATAAAAGCAATATAGACAATAATAGCCTTATATAACATTTAGACAAAGGCTGTATTACTTAAAGCAAATGGAAAAAATTGTTTTTTTTTTTTAATTTTATTAAATATTCTTTCAAATGTCTTAATATTTCATATAAGTCTGCTAAAATATTATAGGTATGACTGGTTATTTTTAAGAAGCTACTACTATTCAAGCTTTTATGATAACATCAACGTTTTCTGAACATAAAGATATAATTACAATAATGTCAGAGAAAACCCAAACTTCTGATGTATTGTATTCAAAAATTCTAAGAGACTTAACCCCTTATTAAGGACCCAGTTGCACTGTTTTGTGTTTCATTTTAGATAACAATAAAAAATATGTTTACTAAAATGTGTAACGATAACTGAAAATGCTGTAATCAAAATCCAATTGAACCATGGAAAAAAAATAATTTTTGTTTGATGCTGATCACTCGAAACCTTTTAGAAATAATTGGACGAAGCAAACACCAGAAGACCAAACTCTTTATTTCCTCAATCCAAATGATTTTTCAAAAAGTTTGTTTAGCAAGTATTCAATCTTTAAAAATATATTTATGAATTTGAGAAAGCATCAGTTGCAAAAATTGTCCATGTTTATTTGAGAAACAAACATTTTTGTTTGCTTTAAATCTGTTTCATAACTGCTTTGTTTCATAAACATAGCTGTTTTGAAGAGTGAATTCAATGGAAAAAAGTTTTTTGACTCAGCAAATATGTATTGATTTTGTATTAAAACTGTGGAAAACATTTAAATATCCTCAAAAAAAGCTTGAAATTGAATGAATGATTTCTACGAAAATAGAAAATATTATTGATAAAAATATGTTGTTTTTAAAAAAAGATTTTAAAGATTGACTTTTGTCGTGAGAAAATATATGTTTTTTAAAACTGCCAGAAAGAAAAGAATTGGGACTTCCTGGCAGAGAGGGTCTGCTTATTAAAAGAGAGCCCTTTTCTACTTTTCATTTTGCAACTAAATCTTGTTGTTGTGTCTAATCCTCAATGTTCTGCGGCCTGATAGCCAATTGACTAGCGCTTTGACTTTGGTATCACAGGCTTCAGCTTCGAATCCTGGTATTGGCATGGATGTTTTGTTAGTGGTTCGGAATCCAGGTTAAACTGTAGGTCTCTGTCTAATTAGCCTAAAGTGAGCAAAAAAATGACCGTAGAGCGACAAGCCAAACCTCAGTGGCCTACAGTGCGGGAAGAACATCCCATAAGTATCTACTCATAGGTGTAGGGAAAGGGGCAGCGTCTGTTGCGATGGAGCACCCGTAGGTGGAAGTCAGCCGTAATTAAATCTTTAATAGAATTACTAAGTTACGTTTTTGAAATATATAATGCAAGGTATATTTTAATAGAGAAATTTCAAACTGATCATTATAGAGGATGGATTTGGACAATATCAACAAATGTCTGAAGGGAATTACAATGCGTCTTATCAGCAAATTTTTAAATCCATCATTGTTCGACTTGCATAATAATTTTTTTTTTTAATTTATCAGCCATAAATACGGAATTATATTTGTAGATATATCTTTATTTATCTTATTTTATATCTTTGATTTACGAAACTCGGTTTATCTCTACAAATGATGTAGAAATTTTAACTAAATATTATTTATTTGAAAAACTTAGTAAAACTGTATTAGTTTGGGTTAATTTTAGCTAATATTTGTAGTAATAATGGGTAGACAAAGAAAAAAAACTAGTGCCTGAAGAAAATTAATGAGGCACAGTTAAAACTAGAAGTCCATCAGAAAGCAATTCATTCATCATTCGTTATTGGGCTAATAATTTGTAGTAGTTTGGACTAATATTTGTAGTAATGATGGGTAGACAAACAAAAAAACTAGCGGCTGAAGAAAATTAATGCGACGCAGTTACACCTAGAAGTCCATCAGAAAAAAAATCCATTCATCATTTGTTTGTGGGCTAATAATTTGTAATAGTTTGGGCTAATTTTAGCTAATATTTGTGGTAATAATGGGTAGACAAAGAAAAAAAAACTAGTGACTGAAAGAAATAAATGCGGCGAAGTGACACCTAGAAATTCACCAGAAAACAATTCATTCATCATTCATTTGTGAGCTCAGAGTTTGTAGTAGTTTGGACTAAAATTTGTAGTAATAATGGGTAGACAAAGAAAAAAACTAGCGGCTGAAGGAAATTAATGCAGCACAGTTACACCTAGAATTCCATCAGAAAGCAATTCATTAATCATTCGTTATTGGGTTAATAATTTGTAGTAGTTTGGACTAATATTTGTAGTAATGATGGGTAGACAAACAAAAAAACTAGCGGCTGAAGAAAATTAATGCGACGCAGTTACACCTAGAAGTCCATCAGAAAAAAAAATCCATTCATCATTTGTTTGTGCGCTAATAATTTGTAGTAATTTGGGCTAATATTTGTTGTAATAATGGGTAGATAAAGAAAAAAACTAGCGGCTGGTGGCAATTAATGCAGAGCAGTTACACCTAGATGTCCGTCAGAAAACAACACATTCCTCATTCATTTATGCGCTAATAATTTGTAGTAGTTTGGGCTAATATTAGCTGATATTTGTAGTAATAATGGGTAGACAAACAAATTAACTATCAGTTGAAGGAAATTAACGCGGCGCAGTTACACCTGTCCACCTGAAAACCATTCATAATTCGTTTGTGGACTAATACTTTATAGTTGTTTGGGCTAATATTAGCTAATATTTGTAGTAATAATGGGTAGACAAAGAAAAAAAAACTAGCGACTGAAGGGAATTAAAAGATTGGACACATCTATTCGATGAGAAATCTTAAAATAATTACATAATCTACTTAGGCTGGAAATGGAATAAGTAAAAGCAAATTTAAAATATTTTTTTTAAATTCTACAAAATTATATAAGAGCTTCAAATAAAGGGATAGTGATGTAAGAGATGGGTCATTCCCTTGAAATTTGACATTGATATATGGACTCGTGCCCACAAGAAACAATTTAAGGATCCGCCCTAAAAACGCGCTCGCATCCAACGGAAAATTTCACTTGATTAATTACAGATCACGTCTAAAGAGTGTTCATAATGCTGTACACAGCAGTGGTTATTAAATTTTTATGAATTCAAAGACTCTTGCATTACGACAACGATTTTGTCATGATTTTATACTCTTTTTCTTTTTACACCACAGGCAAATAGAATATTTATCTTTCGCAAAATAATCATTCACGATCTCATGTTAGATATACGATGTGTCAAAAATCTTGGTAGCCAAGAATTACTATTACAATAGTGTTTATTGAAATGTATGGAAATTTTATACAGCACTGAGTGAAAATTTCATTATTATTATTTTTTTTTAATTTTATCGAAAATATTCTGTATATAATACTTTTAATGTAAATAATATTATTTGTTAATAATGGTTTAAATTGAAGCTGTAAACGTACATTGTATGAACCAAAAGTCGATGTACCTGTTAACTTTTTTTTTTCTTTCTAATGCAGCTGGCAAACACAGACAGCTTGGTCTTTGGATGCCTTAAGGCAAGTGCTGCAGAGACGTACTCACTTTGCATTACCCAGGGGGCGCGTGTAACTTGAAGATAAGCCACAGACGCGGAGTAGCAATGCCCCCGCAACGCTCTACGATCCTATTAGGACCGGGACCTACTTTTTAAAGTGGATTCCGAACCACTACAAACAACCATGGCACCGCCGGGACTGGAACCCGAAACCTGTAGTACCGAGTGGCAGAGCGCTAGCCACTCGGCCATTCAGGCCCCACCTGTTAACTTAAAGATAATTCTTCAACAAATGTAGATATACTATACATATACTTGTAATTATATATGAACAGAGTTCAATTCATGTTCATTTCATTTTACAAATAGAGACACAGATATCGTCTTTTTATCATAGGGTTCTCGTTAGAGAAAATGTGTTTTATCGCTTGTTGAGCTTTATTTCAAATTTTATAATTTATTGATCTTTATTTCTGTGTATTGCGTTCGGAATGAAATTCAAGCCAAAAAATAAGCCAATTAACCTGACAATATGAAATTTTGTGAAGACTTTTAGAGGAACAGCTGCTGCAACGGACAGGAGTTCAAAGTAGTAGAAAGGATTGCAGAATATATCAATGAAATAGAATTAATAGCAGACCATTTTTTTCTGGTGGAGTTATTTAAAACAGCGAGTATCTGTAAATAACCCCACAATACTGAGGATCTTCGAGATAATACACGATGAAGTTAACGCCCTTCTACAAAACATTCTGCAATGTGTTTCTGCCAATATGTAATCATTTTCCGCTTTTTTCTCTATTTTAGTTAACTTTTTTCGAAGAGACTAACTCACATGGAAGCACGTGAGCGCTTATGTAGAGTGAATACTATCTTCAGACTTCGTTATACAAAATAATTGTGTTTATGATAAGTTCTTTGATCATTAACTTTTTGATTTTCTTGTGTTTTTGCATAGATATGTATGTGTAATTTTCGTCCTATGCATGCATACATACACATTATATATATATATATATATATATCAGGAAAATCCAAAGCATAAGAAAATCAAATAGAGAATGAAACTCATCAGAAACACAATTAGTTTGTATAACAAAGATTGAAAATAGTATTCACTCTATATAAACGTTCACTCGTTTCCATAAACTTGAAGATATATATATATGTGTGTGTTACATCTTTTTAGTGTTATAAGCACTTAAATAATTTTTTAATTCTACATTCTTAAATAGCGTAATTTAATATAAAATGATATAAATAACTTTCTATTTTTATGAACAATGCTGTTGAAATTATATTGTTAGTAGGGCAATTATGTAAGCATACGCAAACTAAAGCAAGGGCATACTTTCCATATATTTGTGACACGTAAATGTTTTTAAAATTTTTAATATCGTTCTTTGTATGTTATATATGGTAACATTGACACACTTTGTATTATTATCATTGTCCAAGTAAATATTAGGACATACGATAAAATAATTGAATTAATAAATAATTCTATTTCATTTTTCCTAGTCCTGTTTATTTAAAAAACATACTATTTATCATAAAATATATAGTTATTCTTATATATAATTCTATAATCTAATTCTTCTTATGACTAATTTGCTAATAAAATTCAACAATAATAAATCATAGATTAGATTTAATATATTTGGAATAAAAACAATTATCTGAAAACACAAATGTCTCAATAATAAAACAACAAAATGTTCATGCACAACTGAAATAATCATATTTCCTAAATGAAAAAAAGAAAGCATAATCATAATTGTCAAAAAATTCTGTAACGATCTTAAAATTTCATTATTTAAACCAGAGCTATTCAATCATGTAAAGAATGTCGTTTGACATGAAAACCCACAAAACATTGAGAAAGTGAAAGTACTTATTTTATTTTTTTTTTAAATATTGATTAAATAAATTCTATAAAAATAAAATAAAGAATAATCATTTTTTTTTATTCCAGTAATTAAAAATTCTTGATCTGGCTTAAAAAATTTCTGAATTTAAAAGAAAAAAAATTGTATGCTTGAAACTTTAAATTAAAATTATTTCTGATGATCGTATCACGGGTTATATATTAACTCTTTAAGAGATCACAATTTTTTTCCAAAACATTTTTTTTTTTTATCATTTTTTTACTAAAATCCAAAAATATTGTTAAAATTATGATCAATATATTTTTATACCATTTTATTAATTTTTTATTACAGTAATTCAAGGATTAATTTTTCCATTCGGATTAGAATCAGAATTACAATCTTTTATTTATCGACAAAATTTTCAAGTACTGCTATTATAAATAAAAATATCATCACTTTTATTCAATTGTAAAAAAATAACGGAATGCAAATGTAAACAACAAATATTAAGTAACTCTTCGACAACCTTTTAGGTAATGAAGGACATCAAGTCAATTGTTTGTAAAAAGCATGAAATCGCAACAGAATGCCAGTTACCAAACATACAATATGAGTAAATTCGCTTTTTTCCCTAGAATAATACAAAATAGTCCAAAATACACGTTGCAGTCCATAATTAAATACTAATTTTCGCACGAGTTAACTCGCGATGCTTCCAGAAAATACACACATGAAATACGAGTATATGCTCAGGATAATTTGTCAAGATATTAATTACTTTCCATGCTTAACACTTATCGTTAGAATTAGCGTATTACGTGTACGGCGTAATATACTAATTTTAACGATAAGTATTAAGCATCCTCTTTGTTGTCAACCAAATGTGGGAATCAGGGAAGCCAATAGATGGGACAAACCTGAATCAAACAGTTAAATAAAATTTTAGAAATCTGATATTTGCTTATTATCGTCTTCTTAGAAATCTGTCTTGGCTATTATTTACAATTTTTTTTAATAAAATAATTATATAAAGAAGTGTAAGAATGACAGCCAAAGACAGTCTGCCAACCTCAAAACACCGCACCGCCTTCACTCAAAGAGCTATACAACGATCGCATTTCACTTAACTCTTCGTCTCGTATTTCAAATCAACCTGCTATTGGGAAACAATCTGCCTTTTGTAACGTAATAGCGCCGTTCATGTCTTGTGATTTGTCTTACCTCATAACAGGTGCACAGGTAAAAGAGACTCGCTCGCTAATAAGCAATTAGCATTCCACAAACCTGTAGCATTTCTGAATAAATCAAGCAGCAAGAAAAAAAATTTTATTTTTCGTAATACATAACTTTCTCCATCCAGAAATTCTTGGAGAACATTTCAATTACTATTATTTTTTACTTTATTTTGCATACGTAGCATCATCTGCAGAATAGCAATTACCGAATTCTAATCCAAACCCAAGTTCAATGTAGTTTCGAAACCAGGTTTTAATGAGTTTAGAAGATTCGACGCCCGAAATCGGATCCAGAATGTCTTATAAATTGTATTTATTTAGAACACAAAATGATGTATAACTGGGTGCACAGTTCAAAGTTCGCACGCGCCCCGCGTTGTCATACGTACATTTTACATAATTATATCCTTTTTTTTTACGAAAGATTTTCATATTTCTGATGAAAAGTTAAAAAAAGAGAGAGAGAAAAAGAACATGATCCAGCATTTTAGGACCTGATGGCCTAGTGACTAGCGCTCTGGCGTTAGTGCCACAAGATTCGAATCCCATCAGGTACCATGAATGTTTGTAGTGGTTCAGAATCTACTTTAAATCGTAGGTTCCAGTCTAATATGACAATTGGGCGTATGGGCTGACAACTCTACACCATAAAAATAAAATATTTCCTGGTTCGGAATCTGCCAGTAGGTAGACGGCCATGATCCAACATGGACTGTAGTGCCAGGGAGTTAGTTAAATAGATCCAGTGTTATTTATTAAAAAACCAATCATTTAAATATTAGACAAATAATTTTCTATTTCTGCAGAATAAAAAATAATATCTTTTGTTAATATCTTTCTATCCTGGATACATCAGCTTAATTTTTTATTTCTATGGTACTGAATCAAACATGGTACATTTTAACATAGTTCAAAATAAAGTAGTTGTGCTTATGCTAGTGTGTATCAACTAACATATCTGTGTATCAACTAACATTGGCGTTTATTTGGCATGAGTATAAAAAAATAGATAAATTAAAAACAACTGATCTATCACTTGCAGCTTGGTTACTTCTACAAAATTCGAACCAAACACTTGTTGTTATTACCAATCCCCCTGGTGCAGGAAAATCTATACTAGGTCCAATAGACCCCGTCGTAGGCGACTGGTCCAACTAAGAGTAATATGCAACTTCACTTTAGCGAGGTACCATGAGGACTGAAGATTGACTAAACTTCAAGACTGCGCTCTACGATCATATTAGATCGGGACCTACGATTTAAAGTGGATTCCCAACACAACACTCGTGGCACAGAGCGCTAGACACTCGGCCATTCAGGCACAAAATCAAATACTAAAACATTGATTAAATTAATGACATATCAAACATCCCATTCTTTCTTTCTTTATTTTTTTTACGAAGAAGTGAAAAATAAATGTTAAATTATTTTTCAATTATTATTAGTGTATATTAAATAACTGTTTTTTTATTGTGTGTGTACGTGCGGATGGCTGCCAAATGTGAGTGCATGCGGCCCATGGCCTTCACAAGCAGGTGAATCTCTGATGCAAAATCTTATACAATGTACCGTCAAACTCCACCCTATCCATGCGCCATGCAAAATGAATTTACTTACCTCACAACAGGTGTGTAAACAGACTCACTAATAAGCATATTAACATTCCGCAAACCTGCAGAATGCCTACATAAATCATCAGCCACCAAAAGAAGCTACATTTTTATTTTTTTACATAACTTTCCTTCATTGAACCTTAGTAATGCCAGAGAGTTAATTAGATCTAGTGTTATTTATTAAAAAAGTAAACATTTAAATATTAGACAAATATTTTTTTCTATTTTACTGCAGACTAAAAGGTAATATACTTTCTCAATAACTTTCTAACCTGGATACATCGTAATTTTTTTTTATTTCTATGGTACTGACCCAAACATGGTATATCTTAACATTACTCAAAAAAGTAGCTGTGCTTATGCTTGTGTGCGTCAACTAATATTGGCGGAAACATTTATTTGGCATGAGCATAAAAAAAATAGATAAATTAAAAGCAACTGGCGTATCACTTGCCGATTGGTTACTTCTACAAAATTCAAACCAAATACTAAAACGCTGAATATCAAACATCCAATTCTTTATTTGCTTTTTTTTTCTTATCACAAAATGACAAATAAATGTTATATTACTTTTTAGATATTATTAGTGACTGTTAAATAATCGTTTTTTGTGAATGTGCAGGCGACTGCCAAATTACCGAGAGTGTAAAGCATGTGAATTTCTGATGTAGAATCTTATACAATGTACCGTCAAACTCCACCCTACTTATGCGCCATGTAAAATGAATTTTCTTAGCTCACAACAGGTGTGTCAACTCACTAATAAGCATATTAGCATTCCAGAAAACCTGCAGAATGCCTACATGAATCATCAGCCACATTTTTATTTTTTTACATAACTTTCCCTCATCGAAGTGAACTTGTCGATGATTTTTTTTTTTTTTTTTGTCTTTGTTTAAGCGCACATAGTATCACCTGCCAAATAACGATTATCGAACTCGAAAACCCAAACCCAAGAAAAACGGCTCAACGGACACGAAATAACGAAGCCACCCAGAGAAAACAAGAGGAACTTCGACTACTCCGACAACGACGCCCCTTGTAATAACAATTCCCACGTGACATCCACAAAAATTAGCGAAAAGAAATAAAAATAAAAAATAAAAATTCCACCTTTTAGGAAAGGCACCTCAAGCGTTGACACCCTCATAAGCGAGCGAAATAATGGTGTTTCCTCGACAAAAAGGCTGCGGGCGCACTGGCAAAATAAAAAAAAAGGGGGCGCACCCATTTTTTCGGGGCTCTTTCTCGTGGGCGTCGGTCCAGCTGCATCGTTAAGACGGTTTGACTTTAGGGTTGAAGGTGGTTTGGAGGTGTGTTGAAACGGCAACTACTGCAGGTGCCACGGGACTGTCACTGGCCCTCGTGCTCATTTATCAATATTTCAGTCGCTGCTCTCTGTTCTTTCTTTCTTTTTGGAACTGTTGTTACTCGCATTAAATGCCTAACGAGAATAAAAGAGCGCATGCAGTAATGTAATTAGGTTTCCGATGCAAAAACTCAACAGCATGCTCATCATGCGTGAAATATAGTGAGGATTTATAAATAATGATGCAGCATGCGAATTTCAAGTAAGAGTAAGACATTATTTTTTGGGG
This sequence comes from Caerostris darwini, assembly GCA_021605075.1. NCBI lineage: Eukaryota > Metazoa > Arthropoda > Arachnida > Araneae > Araneidae > Caerostris > Caerostris darwini. The sequence continues at coordinate 25,637 of BPLQ01009528.1, read as the reverse complement.
GGAAAAATAATAAAGATGACAATGTTTAATGAATATCCTTTACCTTAAGTGTCAGTTTGGTAAATTCCGAAAGAGTCTCACCTTCTACTTTCTTTAATCGCAATGCTTCAGTGAGGGATGCTTATACTAAAGCTCCGAAGAACATTGTGAATGCTGCCTTATTTTGAAATTTTTTTAAACTAGTTTAAATGTTTTTTTTTTCCAAACTCAAGTGTTCCCTTCAAACAAAACAATTTAGTTTCATAAATTTATGTTTTACTGGATTTTAGCATTTAGAGAGTTAGCCGTAATAAATTCTTGCATTACGCATTTAAACTTGTTTATTAGCATTTTGCGTTAAAATAAAATAATAAACAGACGTCGTAACAAGACACGAAAACACTATGTGGATTGATCATTTCCCAATTGCTCGTTCTTTATGAGAATCTACAATGATCGTTATATAGTGTACATTTACTATTGAACATGTAATTTTTAAAAAGTAAAAACATTTAAATTGTTTCGCGTACAGAATACAGAAAGAAAATAATAAATTATTATTATTTTTATTTTTTAATAAAATAATTTTTTATACTGAATAAATTTTTTAAAAAGTGACAAATGCTGTGTTTAAAAAGAATGCTCTAATATTACATAATAATGTCGATACGCTATACAATTTCGAAATAAATTTCAATTTTCGGCATAAAAAAGTATTTTTATAATATTTGCATGATATCCAAGTATATTTATAACAATGAAAAGCAATTTTATGTTCCCAATGATACTGAAAAACAATCATTCATACTTTATAAAAAGAAAATATTTTCATTAAAAAAATACTGCAATTAAATGCTGGTTAATTTAATAAAACATTGCTTTAAATTATAAAAATAAATATAATTTTTTATTAAAAATAAATATGGTGGTCACAAAATATGCTGTGCGATCCAAATCTCTAGATTCTGGGGAGGAAAAAAAACGTGAGTTACATCAACATGAAATTAAATAGATCACATCTTAGCTTATGAAACATTTAGTATAATTTTTTTTTTTTCAAAAGAGAACTTACTTTTTATAAACTAAATTGGGGTTCCGAATCAAATGTTACAAAAAAAATATCAAATAAAATTGTCTTTATTGTTTTAAGAATTTAAAGAACACAGAAACAATTTGAGTATTTTAAAAAAAAATTCATTTTTTTTTTCTTCTATAGCTAAAATAAACCATTGATTCAAAGATGAATTACATGATTGTTTTGGCAAGATAGTAATAAAACAAAAAAATGTTTTAAAACAATGGATGTTTTAAAGAGTACATAATTCAAATAGCAGTTAATAACTAGTACTGTGATAAATAATCTTTAATTAAACTGATAAAATAGCACGTGACGAAATTTTCAATTAAATTTATAACAGAAATTCATCGAGGAAAAGATTTTTTTGGGTGATCAAATGAGTTGAATACAAATCAAATCAAATGAATTGATTATAATAGAAATAGATCGAATTTTCGAATATTCAAAAAACTTAAACTGAGATAAGACCTTAAGTAAGAATGATTTTAAATACAAAACAAAATTTGCTTTTAAAAATTTACCAATTTATTTAAATTGTTTAAATTATGATAATCAATAAAAATAAAAACTGTTCTTGTATGTAAATATATTCATGTTATTTGATTTCGGTCAACAAAAATGTTATCTTTATAAGTCTAAATTGACCGGGCGATAAGTATATACTTTTAACAATGAAATTTTAAAAATAGAATTCGATCAACATATAAAACTCTTAGTTATTGTATTTTTTAATATTTTTATAACAATTATAAAACTACGATATTTTGGATAAATAAATTATACAGATTTATTGATATTTTATGAAAATTTAAAACGAAAAAACTAGTGGTGAAAGACTGAAAAATAAAAGACTTTAAACGAAGAGTATTTAGGCTAAGACTTTAAACGAAAGTATTTAGCCTAAATGCAATATACACACATTTCTCATATTTACATATCAAATAGTTTCAGCCAAAAAAATTTAAACACTGTTATATTTTGGAGATTTCATGTAAAACTCAGTAATTGCTTAAATTTGCAATATATTTTTTTAATATCATACATTATAAATAACTTTAAAATATTAATTTAAAAGTTTCATTTATTTTTGACAGAGCCCAAAATTCACATATAAACACTAAGTTTGGATATAATCTATTATAGGAAAAGAATAAAACTTAAAAATTCTAAGAAATGCATTTAAAAAAATCTGAAATTTTATATACATAAAGAAAAGTTAACAAAAAAGTAACGTAATGTAATACGAATTTTCATGTACATATACAGCAAACAAAAACCTACATTCAAAATTTTACAATGAAGTAATAATTAGGTTTTTTTTTATTTAAAAACTAATAAAATTTGAAGAATCAATCTTATAACATTTGATGAACAGTAGATTGTGAAAAATATACATCCATAAATTTAGTAAAAATTAATTTACAAAAAAGTTAATAATATCATGATAACAATGGCTTACTATTGCATTTGATAATATTTTGTAAGAATTTCAAAGTTAATCTTAATAGATAGAATAAAATAATTCACATTTAATACAAATATAATTATTTTCAGTATATGTCGTATATTACAAGGGAAAGATTTTAACCACGTAACAACAAAAAAAGATGGAAATTACAAAAGTAGATAATAATAACCATAAAAAACCACACTATAGAAAGTGTCAAAACTTTTTCATTAAAAAAACTAAAAATAAATTGAAATAATACTACTGAAAATCAATGCGTTTCAAAATCATTTTGAAATTATTTCTTCTACATTACTATTATACAAAAGCATCGACTATTGAAAAATTAATTTTAATACAGGTTTTTCCCCCTCGTTGCCAGATTAGAATTTTTAATAGTTTTAATTATAAAGTGTAGAAATCGTTTAAAAAAATATATAAAAAATTTTAATCAAGTACTTTTTTTAAAACTGAGAAATATTCCAACGCCATTATTATTAATTTTTTTTGAAAATATATTTTTTGTTCTAATAGATCAAGGTCTGCTATCCTTTTCAATTAATTCTAAACAAACGGCTTTTATAGAGCTAATTATTCAACGAAATAGAATTTTACAGTGCATTAAATTTAATAATATATTAAGGACATAGAAAGAATTTAAAAGACAAAAAAAAAGTACATAAATTAACTCAGGAAAAAAAAATTTCAATTATAAATAAACATTTCGTAGCTTGAGGGAACAATTAACATGTTTTTAAACACATCAAAAAAAAAAAATTTTTCAAATTTTAACTTTTAAAAGAACACATCAACCGTGAAATATAAAAAGAATTTATAAATTTAAAAAGAACGTATCTAATTTTCGATCAGTAATAAAAATACAAATTTTGTTTAAATAATTTTTTTAATATATCATAAATACAGCATATGGAGTTATTTATTATATCTAAAAAAAAAATAATAGAGGAAATAATTTTGATATGAAAACAGAAATAAATACTTACAATGGTAACGCAAAGAGTTCAGAGAGTAAAATAAAAAATTTTAAAACATTCCAAAATTTGAGAGCTGGTTGCCATGGAAACGCTATAAATTACTTTTGGTTAATATATCTCTTAATTATTTTTTAAAAATATATTATCCAAAAGATAATTAATTTTTAAAGTTAATTTTTTTTTTTAATATTATCTTTAGGTGATTTACTATCTACTGTTTTAAATAAAATACAAATAAAAATATTTTGAAAATTATTATTTTGAATAATATTAGGATATTTTGAAAAAAAATTCTGAAATGCATTCGAAATTTTTTGTTTATTTAAATTGTCATAAATTTTTTATCAAGGCTACAGGTACTTGTCACCTTCTTCTTCAAAAAGAGAAAATTTTACATTCCTTTTAATGTTTTATTATATATAATAACGAAAAAAATTACAAGTACATCATAATAAAATTCTTTTCTTAGCTTTCACAGAACCGCTCTTAATAATATATTGCATTATATGTTACCATTTAGAGTTTAGAACATCGTTCCCTATCACTGTCATTGACAAATTTTCCGATAATGTGACATTTCTAAAGGAATAATTTTTGCATAATTATTAATTTCTGAAATGATCTCATCCCAATAGCTGACACTTCTAGGAAATATTATTCTTAAAAACTCGAGAGGCAAAACATTTTAATAATTTTGAAAAACATACTTTAGAACACCAAACAGAAAACAAAATTTTGAAATGAATATATATGATTCCAAAATCATATTTTAAAAAATAATCGCTTGTTTTTAATATGTTTATGTTTTATTTTGTAAAAATAGTGAATCAAACAGGATTTGTTAATATTTTTAACATACCAAAAAATTATTCTTAACTTTGCATCACCACCATCGGCGCTCTAATAACTTACGCCAGCTCTATAAATCTTTAAGTGCAAGATTTATGAGTTCGAATATCAAAAATCCCCATTTATAGAATTTCCTCATAGAGTTATTATTAGTAAGGAATCGTTAGGTGCGTTCGCAGGCCAAAAGAATTGGCATAAATATTTTCAGGTTTAATTGTTATATATAACCAATGATATTCAGTAATTCAATGATCCTGTGCCATACCATGGGATATCATAAATTCAGTATTTGATATCAAGATATATCCGCAATATAAATTTAAATAATATATAACAAGATTTTGAGAAAAGCAGAGAAATCACAAGCTGAATTAATACAGTCTGACCATATAAAATGCAATTTTAAATACTTTTGCCCTAAAAAAATATGGAAAATAAATAATTCATAAGAAAAATTAGTATTGATAAACAAATAAAATTGTATTAAAGGCATGTAATAAGATTAAGATTTAAAATGGCATTTTTTTTTTTTTTTTTTTTTTTTTTTTTTTTTTTTGACAACGTAAAATATAACAAAAGTTAATAAGCAGTGTGATTGACAGCGGACTTTTCAACGATTTCTCTTCTGAAGTTCTCAAGAGTAGATATGATTATTTTAAGGTTAATTATTTGTTTTTAAAATATGCCTTAAAAATCTCTTTGTGACTACACAAGCCGACTCGAAGTATATTTTTGAGGTATATTTAACTAGGAGATAAAACAAAGTTTAGAGAAAAATAGTGTAATAAAACAACAACATAAGAATAAATTCAGAAAAGCAAAAGAAAATAGTGCATTTAGACTTACCATCTTTATAAAATATAAATTCGTATCTACATACGATATTATGTGAGCATTTTTAAAGTGCGGAGTCAGTTACGTTAAGTTTTCGGGTACTATTTTTTCTCTACCTGAACACATGAGAAATAGAGTGATATACATTTAGATGTTAATATTCACAGCCATAAATAAAATTCATCAGACGCTTTGTAAAAATTTATATTCATATTTTCGCAGACATTTTTGTTATTTTTTTTAAAAGAAATTGAATAACTTTAAAAGTTCTTTTCCATTTGAATTTCAAAATCCAACTGAAAAACTTACATTTAATTCAAAACCCGTTTAAAATAAATTCCGTTTGATAATATCTCCGTAACATAAATAAGAAAAATAATTAAATAAAATAAAAGTGAAATTAAATAAATTAATAAAATAAAAGGTATAACTCACGCGTTAGTATTTTTCATTACGAAAAATCATGGTAAAAATAATTTCTTTTACCAAATAGCCACAATAAGAAATGTAATAAAGTATCTTGAATGAAATGGGCTTGACACTGCGAAATTTTGTTAAGGATTTATGAAGTAAAAATTTTAAAAAATAATTTGGTAAAAATAATTTCTTTTACCAAATAGCCGCTAAAAAAAAGTAATAAAGTTTCTAGAAAGAAATGGGCTTGAAACTGAGAAATTTTATTAAAGATTTATGAAGTAAAAAAATAAGTTCGATAGTGTTACATTTCAGCAAAATAATTATCATACATATAATTCATTAATTTTAAATTCAAAATTAAAATTTTAATGAACGCATTAAGATGTTTATCTTAATGCGATCATTAAATGTAGGCAATAGATAAAATTAAGTAATTTTGTAGAGAAAAAAAAAGTAATTCAATCTTCAAAAGAAATAAATATTACTTTTCTAAAATTATAAAAATGACCACTACCATGATATAGCAAGTATAGTAGAATTGTTTTTTTTTTTAATTAATAAAAATTAAAAAAAAATAATTCCTCACATATATTTTCCAAGAAATAAAATTAATAAACCTTTACAAGAAATTAAAATTGAATTTTGAATTCATTCTCATGTGTAAATTAGCAAAGTTTAGAGTATAGATATTAAAAAAGAAAATTGAATGAATATACACTCAAGATCCAAAACATTATGACCACAACAACATTTTGCAATGAACTGGCGCCTGGATGACGTGGAAGGCACGTGATCAGGTGGAAACGGTATTTAACTGGTATTAGGTGGTGGTATTAATCCATGCCAAAGCGGGTTGAAGCTGTGTTGCGCGCCAGAGGTGGGTCAACTCGTTATTGACAGGTGGTCATAATGTTTTGGCTCTTGAGTGTATATGAAACGAATATAGCCAATATGTTAAAGCAAATCATTCAATAAAGATATGATGAATGATATTTTTTTAAATAATTTACTTATTCAAACCAAAAAAATATTATTATTGCTAAAAAAATTTAGTGTAAAACAAAATATCTCAACAAAATCAGAAAAAGCGTTATTTATTAAATCAAATTCAAAATCACTTCTTACTAAAATCAATAAATAATATAATCTGATTGTTTATATTCCCTATATGAAACTACTAAAATTCCCCCCCAAAAAAGTCATAGCCCACAGTTAATTCATCAACACTAATAGGGAAAATATCAGCGGTATACCGACAAGGTAATATTTTAAACTATTTTTTATGAAAAACACAATGGACAAAACGTCAAAACACTGGAAATCGCAAGAATAACGTATCTATAATTAACAACGAGTTTGTGTCTTTTGTACAGGAAAAAAAAGGTTATTCGGCATAATGAAAATATATAACACTGTAGCTCGCCTGGAGTGAGATAAATTACGTAGGTTTCTAGAATTTTGAAAGAGAAGCTACAACTTTTTATTAATAAGTAATATTTTACAACAGAAATTTAAAAAACATCTGCCCAAAGCAGAGAATGACCTACATTGTGGGCACGTGTATAATATATTTTTAGGGTTACACATGTAAAGTTTGAAAAAAAAAAAAGAAATTTTTTCACGACAAATGAAAAATCTAGATCATTATTTTAAAAGGTTATTCAACAATAAGAAAATCATTTAATCAATACTAAGGATAATGAAAAATAATATATGAATTTTAAAAAATGAATTTAAAATAGATCAGTATCAGAATATTCTTACAGACTTTTTAAAAATTTTAAAAATCAAGACGAGAAAATTCTTAGATTTTAATTTTAATCTATAAGAATATAAATTCAATAAAATCTTTAATAAAGATTTGATTAAAATCAATAAAGGAATTTAATCACGAAATATTTACTAAAAATGTAAAAAATAATGTTTGCAATTGATGGTTTCAAACTTTACAACAATATTAATATTGTTAACAATTATTATTAATTGTTATTATTGTTAATAATAATTATATTGTTATATATATTATATATTAACAATATTACTGTTAATATATAATATATAATATTATTAATTTGTTAATATATTAATATTATTATACTAACAATAATATTGTTAATAATTGTTAATATAATAATATTAACAATTATTAAGAATAAATGCAAAACAATGTTTGCATTTATTATTGGCAAATTAAGAAGTAACAAATTAAAATATTATTTTCTAAATAAACAGCTATAGAAAATAACGAAAAGGAAGTTTATTAAGAAAATTTATTAAGTGCAGTTTATTTAACTAAGAATTTGCTAATATAACTTAACTTAGAATTGCTTTAACTTAGAATTTTTGCCTATATATTTCTAGAATATAAGCAATGAAGTTTCTAAAACATTTAAATGAAAATTTTACTATTCAAATATTATAAGCAATTCAATAAGTGAAAAGCAAATATAACTAAGTATTAATTTTTCTTTTGTAAAAAAAATTGAAAAATAATAAAACATTAAATTTCTGCATTATGCGAAATAAAAAACTTGATATACGAGAATATAATAAAACGATTTGACAATTCGCGAAAGTAAAATAACATTTTATAATTTAATTTATAACTCTTTGACAAGAAAACCTTATTTCGGTTTCTGTCTATACGAATTTTTTAGATTACACCTTTTTTGTAATATGAGAGACTTTTATTGACTTTAAACATATTTAAAACGAACATAAAATAATCAAAATCTAGAAATCGAAATACAAGTTTAAAACGAACATAAAATAACCCAAATCTAAAAATCGAAATACAAGTTTAAAACGAACATAAAATAACCCAAATCTAAAAATCGAAATACAAGTTTAAAACGAACATAAAATAAGCAAAATCTAAAAATCGAAATACAAGTTTAAAACGAACATAAAATAAGCAAAATCTAAAAATACAAATACAAATTTTTCAACATTTAAAACAATGGTTTATTATTTCTTATCCTTCGTTACTCAAAATATTTATATTTTATAGCTATAAAAATATTTATTGTTTGTAATAATATTGTTAAAATAAAATTTGTTTAAGACCATTATTTTTTTTTCTTAAAAAATAAAGAAAAATTTTAAAAAGATTCATACGATATTTTGGGATTTAAAAAAAAATAAGGAAAGAAAAGAAAAGAAATTCCAGTATTTGAAAAATTTAATTTTAAAGGAAATTATGAAAAATATACTATTCGTTAAAATTACTACGTCATCAGTTGATGACGTAGTCATTCTAGATAATAGAGAGTTTTTGCATACCGTACGTTAGTTACCGTAGGACGTCCGTTAGCTTTTTCTCCCTAGCGCGCATGCTCATAGGAAACTGAGCATGAGCAAAAACTCTCTAATAATTCTGGCAATGAATAAATTAATTGTGTTTCTTGATAATGAATAAATGCATTAAAATTTATTAATTTATTAAATGCATAAAAAAATTATTATTATTAAATTTATTACTTATTATTTATTTACCATATTATGAAATGCATTTTATTAAGCATAAAAAATAATATAACTAAGCATGAAAATTGAACAGTATAATTAAGCCTCATTTCTCGTTATAATGCATATGTAACTGGCATGGATAAGCAGCAGTATTTCTCACGTTTTAATACTTACTAAAAAAATAATCAGTTGCATTCCTCTCGCAAACATTTTTCATTATTAAAATTCTTAATATTTTATTTATTTTAATTTATATCAGCAGTATGAGAGTCCAATAAAAACATGTTATAGTAATATACCTGTTAAATAGGGAGCACTTGTAACTAATTCACTAAGTGGTTAATTAAATAAAAATGTACGAACTTAACCGAATTGTGACTAAATAGCATTTGTAATTAATAGCGAGATGATAAGTGACATCTGATGATAATGTATACCCAGATAAGCTTACTTCTGATAATAACTGACATGGATAAGCAGTGGTTCTCACCGTTTTAACACTTAATAAAAAAATCAGTTATGTCCTCTCCAAACCTTTAAAATTCTAATTAAAATTCTTAATATTTTATTTATTTTATTTTATATTAGCAGTATGAGAGTAACAGAGATTTTTAATTCACAATTTTAATCGACTAAAATTATAAATGGTTGTATTTAATTGGTGTTTGTATTGATTTGTAACAATAAATACTAAATATTTAAATTGTTATTTCAAAAATAAAAACAATTAACGTAATAAGCCATTTTATGAAATGTGGTGGCTCTGCTTAAAAGAAAAATTATTCACCTGTCGTATGATCAGAATATAAAAACTATAATAAGTATTTACTGAATTTGTTTAAAGCTATTTTCTAGTATAATAAGGATAACTCAGATTGTATAATCCCATATATTCTACTGATAAAGCAATTTAAAATTTATAAAACGTATTAAAAATTCGAAAAAACTTTGAAAATATTTTAATTTTTCGTGCTGTCACTATATGCACACAACAAATAAATCAAAAATTTAATTATTCAAAGTCATCAATAAATATTTGTTGAAAAATTGATAATAACTATGAATACAATTATCTCAAGGACTATGAATGAAATTTGAGAACAATTAACTACGAATACAATTATCTTAAAATATATTTTTCAGGGAAAAGAATAATTGAAAATTTCAAATTTAGAAAGGTAAAAAATATTTCAATTTTGATATGCTTTATAAAACTCAGATATTAAATAAAAGATGCACTTCATCAATTTAATAAATGGCGTTTGATTGTTACAGAATAGGTACTTGATTTATATTTTTTTTTTCTATATTTCTGTTTGCCTTTGTTCAATCGTGATTGCATTAAAGGGCAAGAATTAAAAATACCAACAAATATTTTTCAATACATAAAAGTCTGGTTATGCATCGCATACAGGAAACAATAGCCCATTTTACTTTAAGTTACAATACAATAACTGAAATAAAAACAATGATACTCATTTATAACTTACAAAAAAAAAAGAAAAAAAAGAAATTTTCAATTTCTTTCTAACAGTAAATTAAATGAAACAAAATATAATTGCTGCATATAAATTAAAATAAAAACATAATGTTCTTTGAAAAAAAAAACCGAAGCAACCATACAAAATAACTTAAACAATTTGGTATCAAAATCAGCATTCATGTGTATCGCGGAATATTAACATTTTTTAGGAAGATCAAAATTTTTTCTAATTCAAGATGAATTTAGAAAAAATTCTAAACATAATAAAATCCGAATCATACATACTGTTTAAGAATATAAATATTTATAACTCAATAATTTAGGTTATAAATGTAATTAAATATTACTTACAATTAAATTTATAGTAACTAACATTAAATACTTAAATATAATTATATAATATAATTAATATTAAAATTTAATTATATTAATACTAATAATTTAATATATATACTAATTTAATATTTAATAATATCTAACTAATATTAAAGTAATTAAATGCTACTTTTTTCCTATATATAAGCTTCTTCTAAGTGCAGTTTTGTTCAGAAAATTAAATTTCTTATCTATATCCAAAATAAGCAATATTATATTTCTTTGATGATTACAAAGACACGTTTATTTTGAGCAAATGATATCAGAATAAATTTTATTCAAATATTCACAAGTAAATGAAGTTTATATTAAATATCAGTTAAAATAAAGAATCCAGTCTATCAAACTATAATAACAATCAACATAAAATACATTTAATGGAATGTCTGATCTAGATAAACTTAAAAATCAAAAAATGATCATCCTCAAATAACGAATTAAATAAAATTAATTATTGCTCTTATACATAAACTACTAAAAATGCGCACAGCATATTCATTAAATATAACAGCTTATTTAAACGAATATTAAACAACTATTAAAACTTTTGCGGTTGATACACATTTTAGCTTACCATCCTATTGCCCGGAGATTTTAAAATGTGAAAGGACGCATTGTCAATACTTAATTTTCCCGCAAAATATTCAGGCGGTTACAGTTTTCCATTTTAATTAAAATAATTTTAGCATATTGGTCTAGACATGGGTCTCTCTTATTCAATGGCGGTCTTCCATGAATAATCTTGTTACTCAGTGGGTGGGCCATTACCTCTTTTTAATATTTATGAAATCATGCAATGACATTTAGCTTGATTAACAATAAAAATTGCTATGCTTGCCGCATAGCTAATTAGAATTTTCGTGCACTTAACTAAAACAGTGCAGACATAGCTCCAGACAAAGTATAAAAGTATAATTTTATGTAACATTTTATTGATACATATTAAAAATTTAAATAGGTTTTCAGTTAAAATTTCTAAAAATAACTATCGTAACGTTTAAAGCCTACGCCGTAAACGAAATTTACATTCCAAGTTTATATGGTATTATATTATTGTAGCTAAAAATTGTAAGCAAATTTTGCAATGGCAATTTTAGCAATAATGCAATGGCAAAGATTGAATGCTTTATTGCAACAAGCATTTTAATAATGCACATAGAAAAAAGTAACTTAAATTGATGTTGGACATACATACATCCAGACAAAGTATAAAAGTTTGAATATATGTAGCATTTTATTGACACATATTAAAATCTTAAATAAGGTTTGATTTAAAATTTCTAAAAATAACCATTGTAATATTTAAAGTCTTCAAAGAAAACGACATTTGCATTATTATTATTGCTACAATTGCATGCAAATTTTGCTATGGCATTGGCAAAACAAGTAAGCAATAATTTTGCAATGGTAAAATTTGCATGCATTATTGCAACAAACATTTTGGTAACGTGCATAGAATATAATAATTTAAATTGATGTTGGACACGCATAGCTCCAGACAAAGTATAAAAGTATCATTTTATGTAGCATTTTATTGATACATATTAAAATCTTAAATAACATTTTAAAAATTTCTAAAAATAACTATCGTAACATTTAAAGCCTGCGACGTAAACGAAATTTATATTCTATGTTTATAGTGTATTATATTATTAGTGCTTAAAATTTCACGCAAATTTTGCGATGGTAATTTTAGAAATAGTGCAATGGCAATTTCAGAAATAATGCAAGGGTAATTTTAGAAATAATGCAATGGCAATTTTAGAAATAATGCAATGGCAATTTCATGGCAATTTCAGAAATAATGCAATGGCAATTTCAGAAATAATGCAATGGCAATTTCAAAAATAATGCAATGGCAATTTTAGAAATAATGAAATGGCAAATCAGGTAAGCAATAATTTTTCAATGGCAAAATTTGCGTACATTATTGCAACAAATGATTTTGATAATGTTCATAGAATAAAATAATTTAAATTGATATTGGAAAAAATAAAAAAATAAAACATGTGATATTGATTGTAGAAACAATATTTATTTCATTATCCCCCAATTCCTATGAAATAAACAGAATTTAACATTTATTTTAATGAATAAGTTTCATTTAAAACAATTTTGTTAAAATTCTAATAAATATTTTTAAAATACAGAAGAAGTGGCCGTAATAGTAATACACAAATCATTTTTATCAGTGTACAATTTTTTTTATACGCACAAAATTTTAAGCACAATTTTGAGATAACTGTTGAACAATTTTCTTTCATAAGAACTTCAATTTATATTTTAAATTTTATAAAGTTTTATTTATTCAGTTCTTTTTATTTATTTATTTATTTTTTATTCACTTAATAACCATACAGCGTGGTAAGAGACATGCATTTTACATGCTTTTTGCGGCGTAAAAATATTAATGATTTCAAAAAATTATGTTCCTGCTTAATTTTATAAACAAACAAAACTTAATAAACAAAATGTAAGCTTTAATCTAATACAAATAATTGAGAAATAAATTATTGTTTTATGTATTACATTAAAAAAAAAATACACATGTTCTACAACAATAATGAGTTAAATATTAAAAGATAAATAATAAAATTCAAGTATATAAGCAAATTAACAGGAGGGAAAATTTCGGAATTAAAGGGAAAAAGGGAATTTATAGTCAAATCTCAGGAGATTGAATTTTAAGTTTATTAAAATTATCCCTGTAATATAAAAATAGAAATCTACTTCAAAAAGCGAAATCAACATAAAAATAAAATTTATACTTTAAAAGTAAGAGCAAAACACACACATTTAAAACAAAATAAATGTTTGGTTAAAAAATTATAAGGCTTCATAATTAAACATAACAAATATTTATTGTTAACTAAAATGAATTTTCATTTTATTCTCGCAAGATATTTACTGTTTTTGAGATTTTAGTGGAATAAATCTGATTATTAAAAATAAGGAGTTTTATTAAGACACAAATATAAACAAAGTCGTCTTTTAAATAATTAATGAGCAAAAACAAAGAAAATAATAATAACATTTTTTCAAATACAAAATTTTTTGTATTTTTGCCTTTTTTAATTATTATATTGAAAAAAAGGTTATTATTTCTGCTTAAAAAGTAATAGATTTAAAAATAATTTAAGAAAATTTGGCATTTGTATTGAAATTTTCAAAAATTAATTTCAGTAGAAATATATTTGAGAAAACAATTTTTTTTTAAAAATATATACATGATTCATAAATTTAAATAATAAATCAAATATACTGCTAACATTAAAATAAAATTTTATATTGCATAATTAAACAAAAATTTTAAACGAACACTGCATAATTCTGATATTTGAATTATTTATTATTTCATCTATTCTCAAATGAATATTAGCATTTATTTAAGTCATAAATTAAACAGTAGCACATAAATGTTTCCAATTTCTAATAAGTTGTATATAATTTTATTTACATATTGCTAACATTAAAATTTAATTTTTTTATTACATAACTTAATAAAAAAAATTTTAATGAACACTGCATAATTCTGACATTTGAATTACTTATTATCTATTATTTAATCTATGTTGAAATGAATATTAGCATTTGTCATAAATTAAATACTAACACAGAAATGTTTCTAATTTCTAATGAATTGTTTGTAATTTTTTTTTTTTTATTTTCAAATAAAATAATAAAACAATCCTGAAATAAATTAATCATTTCTAAAAATTCAGACTGGTAAAAATAGATGTTTGACTAAGACAAAAAAGTAGGCAATTAAAATAAGATATTTTGATGTATAAAAATAACTTATTTTAAAAATTTTAAAAAGTACATGTACAATTTCTATTAATTGTCTTTACTATACGTTACATTTTATTATCTTATCGTGAATGATACACCCCCTTCAGTTAATCAGTCACTTTAAAAAATTTCAGCAATACATAAAAAATAAAGCATATTAATATACAACTATATAAAGTAAATAAATATTAAGAAACATATTTTGAAATTTAGTTAAAATGAAACATCTAAATTTCCTTCTGTTTTATTTCAATAACATTTTTTCAATATGAGAAATGTTCAAATACATCATCTAGTTTTTCAGACAAAATTTATCTGAAATCGATTTGTGGAAATAAAAAATGTGTCAAAATTTTCAGAGAAATATATGATTTTCTCAGATATTCTTAAATCATTAAAAAGAATGATTTTTTTTGGGGGAGGCTAGTATTTGCCTTAAGTGGAAAATAGAAACTAAATAATATAAAAAATATCTTTTTTAAAAATGCCAAATACAGCTTAGTCATCAAAGAATTCCAAGTCATCATCGGTGTCTTACGAATTTTAAATAGAATTAACTGGTTGTCTTACAAATTTTAAAAGAATTTTTAAAACTTTTTCCCTATCGAACTTTTAAATAAAATTATAAAATTTTAAATATTGAAAAAATTTATTTAATAAAAAAAATGTATTTTAAATCAATTTCTTTGAGATACATTACAACAGAAAAATTTGATGTTTGTCATTTTATCCAAATTTAAAAATAACAAATTTTAATTTTTAATTATTTCTTTTTCGAAACATTTATTTATTACTTTAATTTATCTAACGTCCCATTTGACTTATATCTAGGATTTTACAGCTATCTATAATTAAGAAAACGAATGTGATCAAGCGAAAATGAAAAATAAATAATTGCAAATATTTATCTAGTTATAAAATTTTATTTTTTATTTATTTATTTTTCGGAATATTTATTGCTTACTATTAATCTTCCTGAACATTTATTACTTAGCATATAAATTTTATTTACCTAACGTCACATTTTACTCATATGTAGGATTTAGAGCTCTCTATAATTAATAAACGAATGTGGTCAAGACAAAAATTAAAAAAACAAAATATTATTTTTAAAAAAATTGCAAATATTTATCTAACTATAAAATTACAAAAATACAAAACAATATTATATTTTGTATGAATAATATGAAGAAGAAATTGGAATAAAATATTTAATAGAATATTCTATTTGAGTTTAGCTATGGCTTTTAAGACTGAAAAATACTGCATCAAATTTTTTTATACAAAATAATTCCTTAACATATTAGTTCGTCTGCAATTTTCGACATTCTTAAGAAAAGTCCAAAAAAAGCACTAAGAGCCAAATAAATTTCTCAATCATTCTTAAATCCCTACTAGTACAGAGGGTGGGGGAAGTAAAAAAAAAAGAACGGATGCTTTTCTCCCGCTGACACATGCATTATCTGGAACGAAATTAAACAGCACAAGAGTACAAGAATACCTTCTTCAATCTCGCACGATACAAAAGAAAAGCGATGAAGAAGAAGAAGAAGAAAGAAAAAGAAAAAAAGAATTGAGTAAAACGTTTCATCATCAAGGAATTCCAAATCATCGAATCGGAATAGTAGGGAAACTGTCTGTCTTACGAATTTTAAAAGCCTTAAAAACTTTTTCCCTTCCAACTTGTTAAGGGGGAAACCTTAAGCCTTATGAGGGAAAAAAGAAATAAGGATGGGGAAAAAAAGAAAAGAAATTGTCACCCATTAGAAACTCTAAAACCTTTTAAAAAGAAAAACTGGCGAAATACTTCAACATTTAATGATCTGGGCTTGAGGGACAAACCTTATCTTCTAATTAAACCGAAAAATAGATATATATGGGAGAAGATGTAGAAGAAAAAAAATATATATATAATGAGAGGGAGTAGTAAGCATACACACACTTTGCAAAGTAGATAGGCGGAGTTTTTAAAACAAGCTGTTTTAAAATGCAGAGAAAAAAAGAAGAAAAAAAGGGTGAAGAAAAACTGAAAACCGCGCATGGTACGAGGGAGGGGGGGATTTAAACCCAGGGTGGATCCACTCTTGCAACTCCCACTCATGTTCTGAAAGAGGTATCATCCTATTGATTTGGGGGCGTTTCGCCTTTTTTGAAAAGGTGAAAAAATAAAATTCGTCTCCGGGTACTTTTTTCCAGACCACGCCCCGTGGGTGGCATTAGCCAATTAAAGGAGGACGATCCGCGGTCGCCATGGAGACCAAGAATGGTCGCATAAAAACCGGGAGAAAACGGATCCGGGAGAAGATTTTTTTTTTTTTTTTTTTTATGTTTATTATTTCATATAAAAATTTTTTTTTTTTTTTTCCTCTTTATTTTTTTTTTCTTTCAATTAGTGAGATCAACTTTTAGATGGGTAAAAAAAAAAAAGTCTCTGGAAAATATTTTACATGGTGAACATATTATGGTATATTCTCCAAAATTTGTTTATTTTTTTTGTCAGTGATATTTTTTTTTTTTTTGCATTATTATTGAAAAAAAAGTCGAAAACATAATCAAGAAATTCCAAACACACACACTCATATATGCAAATATTTTTCTTTTTTTTTTTTTATAAATTTATTTTTGAAACTCAGTTCACCAAACCATAAGCTCATTTTTAATGAACTAAAAATTCTCGACGGAGGAAAAAAAAAAATATTGTGACAAAAAAATAATACTTTAAAATTAAAGCGGAGATTCATCAGTTATTGGATATGAGTTTCTTATCCAAATAAATGATTTTCAGCACGATGATATCAAAATACACAAATAATACGAAATTGTTCTGAAGAACATTCGACTAATTAAAATATTTCGCACTGATTTTTAAATTAATTAATCTTGAGTGTCAATTAAAAATATAAAAGTAATTTTTGTGAAGATTCATTTTGAAAAATACACAAAGATTCATTAAATTCCAGATAACATTAAATTAATATCAAACATTAATATATTTTTAATGAGTTAGAGTAGACAAACAATTGAAAATAATTCTGGCCTTTTTTCAAATTGTTTCATGTATAAATGAATGTTTTAATACTATAACAATAATATATATATATATATAGCGCATTTTTAGATTTTGATAAATAGAGGTTTTTTTTAAGTGATAACATAAGTCTATTTGGAAATTAATAAGAGGAGTTGTCAACAAGGGTTTATTTGTAAAATAAAGAAATATTACACTTTTTAACAGTAATGGAACAAAACTTATAAAAATAAATTAATTTATAATGTATTATGTTAATTTAACATTAAATATAAAAAATGAAGGAAAAATAAAATTATTTTTAATAATATCAAGACACAATTGAAATGGACTACATGAAAGCAAATTGGATTCAATTATTATAATAATTACAGTAATGTCATCAAATATATATATATATATATATTTTATATATATATTATATACAGATTATATTATATTATATTATATATTAGATTATATAGATTATATATATATATATATATATATATAGTTTCACATTAAAAAAACTATGTATTTTTAATTTGAAATTTATATTCAAATTTATTTAAATTTGTTCAAATTTCTTTATTTAATATGTTTGTTAACATAGGCAACACGGAACTTTTTATAATCAGAAATAAATAATAAATTAAAAATAAATTAATTTATAATGCATTATATTAACATAACGTTAAATATAAATAGTTTAGGAAAACTCAGATTATTTTTAATAATATCAGGATGTTTAGGACATATATATTGTATTATATATACATATAATATCAGGGTTTTTAATAATATCAAAATGCATGAATACATATTGAAATTAATTATAATAATAATTAAGCTAACGTCATCAAACATTTCGATATATATAAAAGAAATCTATCTGAATTATTTATGAAAGCATGTTTAATCCAGCATTCTCAGATTTACATTAAAAAAACTTAAATGAATAGATACTTATATTTTAAATTTTAAATCTATATTTAGATTTATTTAAATTTATTAAAATTTCTTTTTTTTTAAATATGTTTGTTAATATTGGCAAGAATTATTTTATTGCCTTGTACAGAGATTTAAAAAAAAAATCTCTTAGTAAAATCTCTTTAAAAAAAATCTCTCTAACTCTTTGTTATTTATACATTGGTGACATGTAAACAAAGTATTAAAAGTCATTTATCAATATAATTAGTTACATAACTCATTTAAATAAATATAAACAATTTTTACCTTAAAATTAATTACAAATTCATCGTTTTAGCAATATGTTAAAATGATGCATTTACCAGTATGACGAGATGCACTTTTGCCCCTGTAAAGTTAGTTATTCAACAATTGTCTAGCTCACACCGTGAAGTATACGAAAGAGGAACTGAAGGAGTATGATTATTGACTTCATACCAAAACAATATTCAAAAATTTTTTAATTAATTTAACTTTATTGTGTTTAATTAATAAAAAATAAATAATTCACTTAAAAGTACATTTAAAAAAATGAGGTTTTATAATATTTAAATTTGTTAATAAAATAATGTCTAATAAATATATTCATTACATAATGAATTAAATAATTTTAAATAGAAGTTTATATAATAAATATTCAGCAACGAAATAATATTTAAACAGGAAAATTTTTCAGGTACTGTTTGTATAATGAATCAAATAATTTTCTGCATAATGAATTAAATAATTTTCTGCATAATGAATTAAATAATTTTCAATAGAAGTTTATATAATAAATATTCAGCAACGAAATAATATTTAAAAGGAAAATTTTTCAGGTACTGTTTGTATAATGAATAAAATAATTTTCTGCATAATGAATTAAATAATTTTAAATAGAAGTTTATATAATAAATATTCAGCAACGAAATAATATTTAAAAAGGAAAATTTTTCAGGTACTGTTTGTATAATGAATCAAATAATTTTCTGCATAATGAATTAAATAATTTTCAATAGAAGTTTATATAATAAATATTCAGCAACGAAATAATATTTAAAAAGGAAAATTTTTCAGGTACTGTTTGTATAATGAATCAAATAATTTTCTGCATAATGAATTAAATAATTTTCTGCATAATGAATTAAATAATTTTCAATAGAAGTTTATATAATAAATATTCAGCAACGAAATAATATTTAAAAAGGAAAATTTTTCAGGTACTGTTTGTATAATGAATAAAATAATTTTCTGCATAATGAATTAAATAATTTTAAATAGAAGTTTATATAATAAATATTCAGCAACGAAATAATATTTAAAAAGGAAAATTTTTCAGGTACTGTTTGTATAATGAATCAAATAATTTTCTGCATAATGAATTAAATAATTTTCAATAGAAGTTTATATAATAAATATTCAGCAACGAAATAATATTTAAAAAGGAAAATTTTTCAGGTACTGTTTGTAAAATTATTGTAGTTTTACAATTTTACATAAACACTTAATTTAAAAAATAGAGCGATTGTAATGGTTGAATTAAAAAAGAAAAGTTTTTCAGCATAATACTATAAATGTACCAACAGTTATTGTAAAATATAATACACTGCTAGTACATTAAATATATCTGGTTTACAAGAAAGAAAATTTTTATTTCACGTAAAAAAAAATTAAAACATTCTAAAGAATATATATATATTTTTTAAAAGAAAAAGAAAAATTAGCATAATTACGTAATTCTTTTAAAAATTTAATGAAATGTTTACTATAGAATTTTACAATAAATTATAGAATAGAATTTTAGAAGAAATTACAGAATTTAATGAAATCTTTCCCTTCCTTAAAATTCGTACCACAGAAATGCTTATTTTTCCGTATAAAATTATTTTTAACTGTCTATTAATTAATCTTCTTCGTCTTCACTGGCGCAACAACCCCATGGTGGGCTAAGACCGTCTGCATAATGACAGATTTCGAGACAGGAGATGTTTTCTTTTTAAGCTGTAGGGTTGTCGGCTCTATGCCCAATGCTCATAAGTCATATTAGACTGGAACTTATGATAGTTAAAATATACCATTTTAAAGTGAATTCCAAACCACAACAAAAATTTTATTTTAAAATATATGATTATGTATTTACAGAAATATTTGCTTCCCTCAAATATTATTAAAATTGCACAAAATAAATACTCCCAATGTATTTTAAAGTAGATACTGTAATTTTACAGAAAGTATTAACTATTTTATTGCTTTGTATATACTCATTAACAAATTTTAAGTTATACCACTTGACCAAAATAATTAGTAGAATGCATTCTGCTCAAAGAATAATAGTAGTAGAGCAAAAGACCTATATGTATATGGCACGGCCGGAACTTGAACCTGAAGATTATGGCGATGAGCGCCAGAGCGCTAGTCGTTCAGCTATCACGCCCCCATAATTAATCATAGTGGAACAAATAAGAAAAACATAAATTCTGTCTTTGACAATAATGTATGAAAGAATTTTGGATTAAACATGGATAAAGAAAGATTTTTATTTTATGATACTTTATTTTATTTTCTAACTAATTCCATTGCTTTCCAAAATATTTTATTATTAATACTTTTCATGTAAAAAATGAATTCAGACTGCTTTATTTATTTACACTTTCACACTTTTTTCAACACTTAATTCGAGTCCTTACAATAAATGCAGAAATCTACACTCGTTCTTAAATGTTTTCATAATGAGCAAAAGCAATTATTTTAATTTGAAAAGCATGTTATAAAAACCAGTTAATATGAACGAACGATAATAATTTTTGTTATATTTAATAAAATTTAAAAAATATATTTTCCAGGATGCTTTTCTTTTTTAAGTCAAGACTTTTGGAGAGTTTTTTTTTAATAGCGTTTTAGAGAAATTTCTTTTCTTTTCAAAGACAATTTATATTTGCTTAACACGGGCATTTATTGTTTAGGTATTTATATAAATATTTTAAATTTATTTTATACAAACGATGATTACTGGTTGAACAATTTCATGAAAATTTAAGCAGAATCCTTCAACGAAAATTTGCGGCCTAATGCCCAATTGGCTAGCGCTCTGGCCTTTGTATGAAGTAAATATGGAAAACTTTCACTAGGGGATCTAGCCTTTGATACCACAGGCTTCAGGTTCGAATATAGGCGGTGGCATGTATGTATGTGAGTGGTTCAGAATCACTGTAGGTTAAACATTAAACTGTAGGTCCCGGTCTCATTAGCCCAAAGTGGGCAAAAATTGACCGTAGAGCGACAAACCAAATCACGGAATAGTGCAAAAAGTAATGTTGAATCTGATATCCCTAGAATTGGTCATTGGTTTGTCACTCTACGGTCAATTTTTGTCCACTTTGGGCTAATGTGACCGGAGCCTATAGTTTAACGTGGATTCCGGACTACTAACAAACATTCATCCCACTGCCAGAACACGAATCTGAAGCCTATTGTATCAATGGCCAGAGCGCTAGTCAATTGACCATCAATGCGCCTTATTCCATGAAGAATAAATACCATGAGAAATTAGAAATTTCTTTTTAAATGTTTTTCAAGAAAAGAGAAAACATCTGAAGCTTTAAAGAAATAAAAAATTCTTCAGATTTCTGAAAGTACTAGAATTTCAATAAAAAAAATGAAGTTTATGTAAGATTAATAACAATGCATGATAATCCTCCGTTGTCTTTCTTTTCTAATCAGTCTTCCGTATTATCATTATCATAAATATCAAATATTCGAATACATAAATTCAACTATTCACTTACTACCATTATAACAACAACCTGATTTGATTAATTTAAACAAGGTCACCACAATATTCACTGATTGGTGTTCGTATTTGTTACTTTTATTACCATATTGAACATTTAACAAAAAAAATTATCATTTTGATGCGTATAATGTAACAAAATTAAGAAATTTAAAGATATAATAGATAATGACTTAAATAATGTCAAACGTTTCAACGTTATCATTTGACAAAAAAAAAAAAAATTAAATGCGTAAAGAAAAATATTAATTTCTTTAAACTTCATATTTTTAAAGATTTAAAAACTTTCTAAATATTTAAAATTTAAAATTAGCTTTTATACAATTCCTCACATTGTAATTAGACCTCGTAATTATAAATAATCGAGCAACGTCGTTTATTTGAGTTTACCATTTAAAATGGTAGCAATTCTCTACAACGCGGGTTTTTTTTGTTTTTTTTTAATTGTCCGATAGTCAATTTTAAAACATTTATTTTTAATTTTAATTTTAAATAGAAATCAATGTACAATAAATTGGAATAATTATCTATTTATATTTATTTTAATTAAAATAATATCCTTTACTGACAAATTCCACTTCATAATTTTGAATTACCATTCCTTAAAAATGCATTTAACATTCGAAAGTAAATAATATTGCTGTTTTTTATCCCATCTTAAGGTTGTTGTTTCGAATGGTAGATATTAATATGTAAGTCCAAGATCCCATGTGGTCTCATGAAAGGAGGCAAGGGGAGTCAGCTTTTGTTGTGATGGAACACCCGTAGGTAGAAGTCCAACTTGGCTCTGTGATGCTCACATGTTACGGGGTAGAGTTGTCAGCCCTATGCCCAAAGCTCTATAGTCGTATTAGACAGGGACCTATGGTTTAAAGTGGATTTCGAACTACTACAAACATTCATGGCACCGCCTGAAAATGAATCCGAAAACTATGGCACCAAGCGCTAGTCACTCGGCCATGGGATCTGAAAGTAAATAAGGTCAGCAAGAATAACACGATTTTCTGTCTCCCTATAATGAGTAATTACTGTACTTTAAAAGCTTTCATGCATTCCTAAAGTAAAAATTCTTCCTAATGATTTATCAAACATAATGACAGATTTGATATTCTTTAGAGAACTTGGTTCAACCTACAAACCTTGATCAACAAGACAAAGCGAAGTATTACATCTTGTGCGAAAGTTTTGAGCACCACACATCAAATCGGTAACAACATCAGTTTGGATGTATTCTGAAACGCAGCCCGTTTTGTTTGTTAGTTTTAGAGGGAGAAGAATCATCACTCGGCCTTATGCCACTATTTGATCACACTTTAGGGGATTTATAAATTTCTAAAAGGCGAATGGTTTTTTTTTTTTCTTAAGGGGAGATAAAGAGGTTTGTTTTTTAGGAATTTATATTGCAACTGCAGACGACCGAGTGCTTCAAATCTGGACAAGCCTTTAGATATGAAAATGATAAGCCTATAGCGACCTATTATTATATTTGGCACATGAATTGAAGAGCTCAGTTCAAAAAATAATAAGAGGGTAGAAAAACAAAGTATTCCTGTCCCATCCAGGGATAAGTGCGATAAATCTATCTAAAGATTGGGAATTTCCATCACTCTGATTAGTTTAGTTTGTAGCTCTACCTCATTTTGTGCACATTTTTAGGCTAATTAGACTGTGACCTACAGTTTAACGCGAATTCCGGACCACTTACGAACGTCCATGCCACTGCCAGCATTGGAAACTGAAACAATGTGGTACCAAAGCTAGCCAGAGCGTTGGTTAAGCAGCCTCATCATTATAAGAAGAGAAGATAGAGTATTTTATTAAATTACCCCTGGACGATGTTCATTTTAAATTGAGGTGATACCAAGATAGATTCTAAAAAGATAATCAATAGTCATAAAGATATTATTGACTATTGATTATCTCTTCGAGATAATTATTCTGCCTTTAATTATTCCAGAGTCCTTATATTAAAATATTAACAATGTAATCTCTATAGTCCCAAAACAATTTTTTTTCCTACTAAGTTTGTAATAACTTTAAATTCAAATATGAAATAAATTTTAAATTAATTAAAAGCAAACAACCAGCAATCCGTGAATAAGAACATAGAAATAACTCTGATATATTCTCAGTTTTGTAGCTAATTTGTTATTTTTTTAAAATCTACTAGGGGATGACAAATCTTTACTGGACGCACAGTGTCGAATGGCTGAGACGCCATGGACGGGCGTTGGCTGAAGGAGAAGAAGGTATTTTTTTAAAGAAGAAAGGATCAGAAATAGTCTGTCTTTATATATATAAAGACAGACAATTTTTGATTCTGGTTTCTGACGAAAAAAAATCAATGAAATTCGGATAAAAACAAATTGAACTTACAAGAAAAAAATGAAATCTGCTCGGCAAATTTCAACTTATCATGTGTGAACATTGGAGAACGAATGAATAAACTCAGGAATAGGCCAATGTTTAATAATGCACGAGATATATGAAGCTATTGATTGGAATACTACAACAATGGCCAAATTCAAATAGCCATATTAATATAGCAATGTTGAATAGATCAAGAACTTCATGAAGAATGAATTGTCCAAGAATCTCTAAAAGAATATACAAAAATAAGATAAATGTCAACGCAAATTAAGAACGAAGTATTTCAAATTCTACAAGAAACGTTATCACATTCAATACCCAAAAGAACATATCAAAGCTTGAAAATTCTAGGCATACATGAAGAATGAAGTATTCCAAATACAATAAGAAGCATTATACAGCTCAATAGGCATGGGAAAATACCAAAAGTGATAAATATGAAGAAGGAATTGATCAACGCACTACGAATACTAATAGCCATTGGATAATGTTTAAAATCCCAAGCCAAAATGTGAAAAGTGCTTCAAAACCAGACTACAAAACACTTCAAGTAAAAAGCCAAATCCTCCAGAAAATTCCTGAGGATTAACGTTATTCATGAAGCATTTCAAGAGTTAAGGGGGCCCAAACTACCATTTTCCGCCAAAATTTGCAAATTTGGAATATCACTTTATTTGCTCGCTGCAATTTTTGGATTGCGCCACGAACCACTAACCAGGACAACATCATGTTCACGCATGATAAAAAATCCCGTACTTTTCAATTTTATGAAATACGAATACAGAATACATATGCATATATTTAT
>BPLQ01009524.1:0-77508 GCA_021605075.1 Caerostris darwini | reverse complement strand
ACACTGGCATTGAATTAATTGAAATCCTTATGGCACAACAGCGAGTTTAAAGATTCGGCCTCACCAAACAAATAGCTTCACAAAATGGCCAACTGGAAGTGATTAATGATGGCGAAAATAGAGCGGAAATGTTTAGAGATAAACCAATCTGTTCTTGGATAAACAAATCTAAACAGAGAAGAAAAAATGCATCGGGTTAATCGTGTACACAGAGAAAAGAAACATGTTTGTTCACTTTATCCGAAAAACCATTAGCAGTTTTCTGTCTCGTCCACACAACTATTTCGCAATAAACAATTGGGTTTTTTTTTTTTTTGGTGCTTGTATTTTTTATACAAGAAGATGTTGAATTCACGTAGCGAACTTCAAAGAATAATACAGCATGCAAATTAAAAAAGGGCGATGCAAAAGTAGGACAAACTTTAAAAATTAAGTATTGAAATCTGATATACATTTAAAAAAATGTCTTTGCACGGAAATAAAAAATAAAGCCTTTTTTTTTTCAAATACTTGAAAAAAAAAAAAATAAATAAATAAATAAAAAAATTACATAAATGAAAAATAAACTCTAAAATTGTACATTTTTTTTACCAGGTTGTGCTGGTTGTTAGTCGATTTCATAAATCCGTGCATTTATGCCTTACTGTTTATCACTTCATTTTCGATTTTCCTTTGTTTATTTTTATTAAAAACTATAAAACTTCAGAACACTGTGTTGGGAAATTGTATCACAAGGAAGTACAGACTTGTGAAGGCTTCATACCGCCCATGTATCCACTGTGATTTGGTCGTGGGCCGCAGAAACAAAACGAATCAAAACAGAAACACCTAAAATCATCTACAAATAGAGATTTAATTTTTTTATATACAAATGATATAATAAAATAAAACAGTAATTAGATTGATCAAACAATTTAATAAATTGTTAAATAAACAGCAATTAAATTTGTTATTGGGTTTGATTTTTTTGCGATAAAGTACAAAGTTAATAACTAATTAAGCACACGAGTTAATTAATTTAATTTTGTAAAAATGCTTCCTCTTACGATTTTTTGCAGCCTGATGGCCAATTGGCTAGCGTTCCTTCCTTTGGTGCTTCAGGATCGAATCTTGGCGGTGGCATGGATGTTTGTGAGTTATTCGGAATTCACGTTAAACTGTAGGCCCCAGTCTAATTAGCCTAAAGTGTGCACGAAATGACAGTAGAGAGACCGACAAAACCTACGACTTTTACTCCTATGCATTGGCGAGAGTGGCATTCTGTGTAAATGTGGCATTCAGGAGAAATGGTCAGTTGGCCTACAGACTCTTTCCTGGAGAGGGAAAAAAAGAGATAAAATATTTTACTTATATTTGAACACTTACTATTTTTATTGATCTGAAGGTGTATCTTTCCTGCTTTAAACTGTCACCCAAATATAAAAAACCTTTTTAAATAAATATTACTAAATTATGCTTTTTAAGTAAAAGGTACCACTACTACACCGCACCACATCACTGTGCCTAGAGCTGAGTTGACCCTTTACAGTTTTGGAATGATGTGCTTGAGAAGAAGTCTGATTGGGCGCTATACTGTCCTATGAGACCTCACCTACAGGCTTAAAGTGGATTCGGAACCACTACAAACATCCATGGCACCGCCAGGAATCTGAACCCCAATCCTGTGGCACAGAGTGCCAGAGCGCTAACCACTCGACCATCAGGCCCCCCGAGTAAAAGGTAACTAGATAATCACATGCAGTCTGTAGGCCACTGCGTGTGCATCTTTGTTTCGTGAAGGGATACAGGATCATTTTAATATATTTTGTGCCCATCCGGTGTCTGACGCGAAAAAGATTTTCGTATGAAAATCTCTCCTTTGAAATCTCATTTCAAATAAAGCACACTCCGAGTATTTAAATTAAAGCAAATGTTTCCACAGGGTCGTGGATTAAACTGGACGGTTGCCATGAATAACGGCGACCCGAACAACAGATCCCCCCCTCCCTTAAAACAGCAACTTCCAATATTCCTCCTCCGCGGAGGAGGAAGGAACTCTTTTAATGTGATTACGCGACGGACGCCTCCGCCTCCATTCACAGTACTCCCCGCAGAGGGCACCCTCAGTGGATGCGAGGAGTCTTAATTAAATCCCTCATTGGAATGCTCCCAGAGTTTTAAAGCCTCGCGATAAAAGCGGCGTCCGTCGGAATGAGGGGGGCTCTGATTTGGGTAGCGCGTCTTTAATCGGGTCTCTGAAGCTGGGAGTCTTATTAAAAAAGCTCCCCTGCACTGGACTGCTACGAATTGTTGGACACGTTACAAAATGTCGAGTCAAAAAACAAAAAAAACGCAGAAGAGACATGAATTAAAATTTCTTACAAACTTACGATGCAGCCACGATTGCTTTTTTAACACTGGGTTTACGGGGCATCCGTCCTCTCGAAGGATTTCGGACTGGATGAACAAAGTTACCAAAAACCATTAGTGTTATTCTATGAAAATTTCTGGCATGCAAGTGGCTAGCGCTCTGTCCTTTCGTATCACAGGATTCGAATCCGACGGTGCCATGGAGGATTTTGAGGGATTCGAAATCCATGATAAACTGCTGTTCCCGGTCTGTTTTGCTCTCTTGTGCACAAGATAACCGTAGAGTGAAAAACCAAAACTTTCCCATTTATGACTGTAATTATAGCTGAGTTACAAAAACCATCAATTGTTATTCTTTTCCAATCTGGCGTGGGCCCTCTTGGTCGAGTGGATGGATGTTTGTGAGTGGTTCGGAATCCACTTTAAACTGTAGGTGCCTGTCTAATGAGCCTGAAGTGTGCACAAAATGACCGTAGAGCGACACACTAAACTATGCAAACGTGACTGATTTAATGAACTTATATTAAGTCTGTTGAGACTGTAATTGTTTTTAAGTTAAATGAGTCATTTGTTCTTAAAAAAATATGTGGTTTCTTGTATCGGTAAATTTGACGGATATTAGTAATTACAGGTATAGAATAATGTTTGTAAGCCTAGGGTTAATTTCTATGAGGTTTCATTTGGCTTTTAGTAGTACAGTCATCCCATACTAGTTTTAATATAGTGTTCTGTCTGACATCTGAGAAGTTAAGTAACGAGATTCATTAAAAACATGTAACGACATGTACACGAGATTCAATGCTCTCTTCCCCACCTCCCTTGAGAATTAATTCCATTCATACACTTTGTGCATACTATCACTGGAATGCAAGTAGGATACGCACAGTCATTGGAAAGCGAATTCAAATGCATACTATCAATGGAAACCAAACGCTGAGTGACACACTCTGAAACACTGAGTGACACACTGGACACTGAGTCGAGTAGTATGCATCTTATCAATGGAAAGCGAGTCGGATGCATACAAGAGACAAGAGACAAGAGCAAGACAAGAGAGTATGTAGTTTTATGCATGTTATCTACGGACAACACGTCAGGCCATTTCGCTTAAAATGTGGAATTTACTGAATAAAGGAGTAGGCAAAAAATAACCGACATGAATAAAAACAATTGTTATTTAAAGTATGTATACTATATTCGCTTTTAGATCTCGACATTATGTATCTAATCCGATTAATTTAAGTTTAAAGTAAAGCACTACTAACCATGAACTTATAACTGAATCGTCTCGACTGGAAAACAATAAAATAGAACTGTAACTTAATTTGGATCGAAAGGATAACATCAAGCAAGCATAAAAACCAAAAATGGCCCGATTCATCAAACCTCAACAGCCCTCCATTCCAGAAGAATGGGCAATTGAGTTTTGTCGCTAACGGGAAAGAAAAAGATTTGTAATTTTTGTTTATTCAAGATATTATTTTCCCTCCACCCACGAACTTGTTTATAACAGCGGTTCCATGGATGTTTGTAGTGGTTCAGGATTCACTTTAAACAGTAGGTCCCTGCCTCATAGGATCGTAGAGCGTTGTCTTGAGGTTGAGTCAGTTTTTGCTCTCGTGGTTCCTCGCTAAAGTGAAGCCATGGATTATTCTATCGGACCTGGTGTACGTTTTCCTGCCCCAGGGAGATTAGTAGCATCACCTATAAAATGAAAAAAATAGCAGTGATGTCCATTAATTGCTGTAAGTGTAATTAAAATTCGAATGTTGAAAAATCCCACCAGACTGTAAGACTGGCGAATATAGAGGCTCATACGTATTATAATAACGTCGCAGTATCTGTTTCTGGAAATAATTATTGCAACGTCTCTAGTGAGAATTGAGTCCATTCATACCCTTAGCGCATACTATCACTGGAATATAAATGGGATACGTATTATGATTGGAAAACAAGTAACAAATGCATACTATGATTGGAAAACAAGTAAAAATGCATACTATAATTGAAAAACGACTCAAATGCATAGTATAATTGAAAAACGACTCAAATGCCTACTATCACATGACATTTAGTTGACTAGTATGCATGCAATCAGTGGAAAATGAGTCTGATGCAAACTATCACAGGATAAAAGTGTATATATTTTTATGCATAGTATGTACGGACACCATTTCAGGCAATTTAGCTTAAATCATTAAATTTTATTAAATAAAAGAATAGGCAAAAATAATCTACATAAATAAAAATAACTATTATTTAAAGTATGCATAATAAATTCGCTCATTAGATCTCGAGATTATTTATCTAATCCAATTATTTTAAATTTAAAGTGAAGCACTATTAACCATCCACCGTATAACTGAATCCTGCCAACTGCAAAAGAATAAAGTAGAACTGTAACTTAATTTTGAGTCAAAACCGAGCATAAACACCAAAAATGTTCCGATTCATCAAACCCAACAACCCTCCCTTCCAGAAGAAGGGGCAATTGCGTTTTGTCACAAATCGGGGGTTTTGACAAAAATGAATAGAAGTTTGAGCTCCGTTAGATGGGGAAAATGAGTGCGAATATCTGATTTCTATCACAGCAGATTCATACTTTGAAAGGCTATTCAATTACCTCGCACGATTTCGTAAAAGTTCATGTAGGTTAGGTTCATTTAGGTTTAGAGGGTGGTGGCGGGGGGGGGGTGAGACCGCACACATAATTGCCCGAGTTAGCTTAATTGAGTGGACCTGACTCACGCTTAATTTGCGGGGAAAAGTGCACCGAGAAAATCTAATTAAGCTTGTTGGTTTATGGAGGGGGTAGAGAGTGGGGGTGTATTATGACTACAAGTTAAGAGTTATTGGATGGA
This sequence comes from Caerostris darwini, assembly GCA_021605075.1. NCBI lineage: Eukaryota > Metazoa > Arthropoda > Arachnida > Araneae > Araneidae > Caerostris > Caerostris darwini. The sequence continues at coordinate 72,298 of BPLQ01009524.1, read as the reverse complement.
GGGATCATTTTCGGAGAAAAGGGATCTCGCAGCTGAAATATAATTTAAAATGTGTGTTAAGCATTTTGGAAGATACCGTAGATTTCTGAGTATAAGCCGAGGAATTTTAAAATATTTTTTTAAATCGAAATGACGGATTATATAATATATGAATACTTTCATGTCGCAAAAAACGTAGGTATTTTTCCTCGTTAGCTGGCTCAAGCGATACATCTCCAAATATCAACTCAATGAAACAATTTTTTACTAAAAAAATTTTAATGGAATGAGTTTAGTGAAATTGAGCTGTTTTATTTTCGAAATTGTTAATATTGCTGGTTTGTGGCGCCATTGCCAAAACGAAAAAACGCTTATGTAGACACGATCTATTCCCAACTAACTGAGAAAGAAAAAGAAAAGAATTGAAATCTCTGCTTATTTAAGATATTTTTTTCCTCGATTCACGAACTTGTTTATAAAGAAATGCCAATCAAACTGTAGTGTGACATTTGACTTCTAGGAAATTTCTCTTTTCTTTTATCGCGGCCTGGTGGCCAATTGGCTAGCGCTTCAAAATAAAATTGTCTTTGCTTTCACTACACGTTATTTTAGGACAATTTAAATTAATTTTTTTACTAAATTATGTTACGTTTCCAACCCATATAAATCTTTCAAAAAAATTCTATATTTTTTCCTCGTACAATTTTAATTTGCAAAAAACATTTTGAGTAGCCAGTTTTATAGAACTGGATTTTCTTAGCATTCTGTAAACCTTTAGCACAAAAGTTTAATAGTTTTAACGTATAACGCACAATTTGCACAGCCAGAAAATTACTTTTATGGCACCTGTTCTATTGATCAGTCCTTATAGAACGCATATTAAATGAGAATCCAACGAAAAATGATTAACTTTATACGGCATTTAATGAATCATTAGCCACTCAGACAGGAGTCATAAGCAGAGTCGTCTAATCATCAGGGCTAGACTGTCTAAATTGACTTATGCTCCTCAACACACTAACTACAGGTGGCCCTATAGTACTTACACCAGCCACGCGGCCGACTCCCTGTTATTACCACGGTCCAGTGTTGATAGTAGTGAATGCTGGGGATGTTTGGGCCGCCGGCACCTCACTTCACCCCCAAATTGATTGAGCCGAAATGCAGACGGGGTGCTTAACTGCAACCATGACCCGCCATTGCAACTGTTGCATAAATTGGATGCTTAGAATTGAACTGCACTTACACGGCACATTATCCCCGCTCTGCTGTCTGCATGGATAAATGGAGCGATGCGAGGATTTGTGTCCCATTACAGCTGTTTGCGTTCCCAGAACACCCCGCGATTACTAAGTGAGTTCGAAATGTAATATACAGGGTGATTATAATTAAATATAATTCAAAATGATGTAAAAAAAGAACCACTTGTCCCATTTGAACTGTAAGATACTTGAAGAAAGAGGCAAACGGTACGACATCCAAAAAAAAAAAAAGTTCCGAAGTGTATGAATCGGGGCTCTGTAAGTGGCCTAAAGAAAGTGTATTCGACTGCCAGTGATATTTTGTATCGACTGACAACGTATTCGGCATGAGTTGCACATAAAACCTACTGTATGCTTTCGTGGAAAATTATATAATTTTCTATGCATTAATCTAGGTTTATGAAAGGATGGAGTCCAAGGCGTAAAATTGTATTTGGAAAAGCGTAAAAAATCGTGAAATTTTTTTACCGATTTAAAAAAGATTTCCAAAATTATTATTTTTTATTTTGAAGAATATTTTTAAAAGTCTGTATTAAAAGTTTTAAATAATTTTGATTAGTATTTCAAAGTAGTTAATTTCAATAAAGTAACTACTTTGAAATACTTAAATCATCTTAATTCCCTTTCCGGGCCACGCAAAAATAAGTAAATAAATAATTTTAAAATTCTAATAAACTGGACAGTCTATATACAGGTTGCCCATAAAAGTTAGAAGTTAATTTAAGAACAAAATGCAAAAGCTGCAATTATAAAAAATAAAAAAGAATTCCAAACGATTTTTCTTTTTTTGAAAAAATAAAAAAAAAGGAAAGGATTCCGAAAGATTTTCTTTTCTTGGAAAATAAAAAAAGAAAGAATTCCAAACGATTTTTCTTTTCTTGAAAAATAAAAATAGAATTCCAAACAATTTTCTTGACCATATTTTCATTTTGGAATAAAATTGTGTTTGCTATTATCCCACGATCTTTTATAATGATTTTAAAATAATTTCCTTCTGAACTGATTTTTTTGAATAAATTATTTAATAAAAGTTATTTTGTAAATAATTATAAAGTACAAAAAAATTTCGTGAAAGAAAAAAAAAAAGTGATCCAGGATACTAAAAAAAAAAAAATCCTCTGCCTGAAACAATACCCATCTATACTATGAGTAAAAACCCATCTCTTATTGCTTTTCCTGAACTGCAACATACAAAGTTCAAAGAAGGAAAAAACAAACAGTGTTCATCTTTCTACTTCTTGTACTAAATGCACTCGACACATAATCTCTTTAATTTCTGGGAAGATGTTCGATGTTCCAAGGGATCCCCCCCCCTGCATCAGCCCCAAAAGCAGATGATGAAAGACGCTCCAAAGAACAAACAAAGAACTGATCAAGAGATTACTTTTCGATCCGAATCTCGCACGCAATCCAAAAGAACAACTCGCATGTTCACCTTTATGAAATGATCTATTCACCTTCCTTTTCTTCGCACTTTCTCGGAAACCCAGAGTTCTCTGGAGATGATAGAAGAGTTTTCCGAGAGAAGGATTAATTATGTATCGAGCAATCTTCTTAGATCGTGTTCCTTTTGGATTCGTTCCTATGAAGACACCAACGAAATCCTGAAAGTTCTCATATCAAGGACAAAATTTTGTTAGATCATGCATCATCTTAAGCAGTAAAAATGATTCAAAATGACTTATTCAGAAGATAGTTTACCATTTATACCGCAGTAATCTAGTGAACAAGAGAGTTTCCCTTAGAAAAAAAAAAACTCAAATGTAGTCAACTTACAATACATTTATAATAATTTTTACATTGTTTATTTCAACGGTGGAATTTCTGTTCCTTTTATCTACACCTCGAATGGCCAACCGAAAGAAGAACATTCTATAAATGATATTTTTAAATGTGTTCTGAAGGAAAAATATTATATTAATAAAAATGTTTGTAGTATGCCGAAGGAAGATGTATGTTAATGAAGATGTATGTTAATGAAAATGTCTATAGAATGCTGAAGGAAGATAAGTATGTTATCGACACTGTTTATAGTATGCCGAAGAAAGATTAGTATGTTAATAAAAACTTTTATTGTTTACTGATGGAAGATTACTACATTAATGAAATTCTTTAATGTGTTCTGAAGGAAAAATATTATATTGATAATATGTTAAGGTATTAAGTAAAAAATTAATATAAATTATCCTAAAAGATCATAGGGTGAAAGCAAAGATACATTTTACTTCGAAGTAAGAAAAAGGTTTATCAAAAAAAGAACAATTTTGTAATTCTTTATTTATTTTTTATTTTTTAAGAGATATATCTTAACTTCTATTAAACGTGCGTCAAAAATAATAGTCTCGCTATTTATAGGCTTCTGAGTATACTCTTTTCTGGGAATTTGATGAGGTTCTGTTATATGAAACTGCCCCCTAAAAATATTTTTTGCCAAATAAAATTCTGCGGCAGATAAATAAACCTTTTTCTCAACATAAAGAAAAAACAAAACGATTATTGGCCATTTAAAGTAGTCAGACTTAAAAAAAAAAAGTACACAAACTTCGTCATCTTAGAGTGCTAGTAGCTGTGAAAGTCATGAAGTTACCCAAAAGAATCAAAAACGCTTTACATAAAAACCATATCAATAATGAATTGCAACATTCAGCAAGATTTTATCCCTCCATATAATTATGGGGATTAATAATCATACAGATTCAAAATATCACTGGCAGCCGAATTCACTTTCTTTATGCCGCTGACATATTAATACACTTTGGAACTTTTCTTGGAAGTCGTACCGTTATCCCCTTCTCCGAGTATCCCCAGTTCAAATTTGAGCTCATTGTGACGAGTGCTTTTTTTTGACAGCATTTCAAAGGTTGGACTTTAATTATAATCACCCTGTATAATACATTTCAAACTCTTTTCGAAATCAATGGGTGGTTTACGAACGCAAACAGCGGTAATGGGACACAAATCCTCGCATCGCTCCATCTATCCACGCGGACACCGAAGAGCGGATAATGTGCCGTGGAAGTGCAGTTCAATTCTAAACATCCAGTTTATGCAACAGTTGCAGTGGCGGGACATGGTCGCAATTCAGCACCCCGTCTGCATTTCGGCTCATGAATTTGCGGGTTGAGTGAGGTGCCGGCGGCCCAAATATCCCCAGCATTAACTATCAACACTCAAGGAAGATAATAACGGGGAGTTTCACTGCGTGTCTGGTGTAAGTACCCTAGGACCACCTGTGAGTGCGTTGAGAAGCATAAGTCAATTTGGACAGTCTGGCCGAGACCCGGGGCTGTAATAATTAGACGACTCTACTAATGACTCTTGTCTGAGTGGCTAATGATTCATTAAACGCTATTCAAAGTAAATCGTTTTTCGTGTGATTCCTATTTAATATGTGTTATATATGGGCTGATTCATAGAACAACAACCATAATAGTTATTCTCTGACTATGCAATTTGTGAATTATACGTTAAAACTATTAAACTTTTGTGCTAAGGATTACATAAGGTTAAGTGAAATTCATTTATATAAAACTGTCTCCTAAAAAGTGTTTTTGTCAGTTAAAATTGTATTAAAATCTCCCGTGTCATACTTTTCTTAAAAATTGCAACTTTGTATGTTTTCAAATCGTTGATGAGTATGTTTTTCCGTCGCGTCTCTAACAAACATCATAAAATCAATATTCATGGATCTGGGGCCATAAAACCTTCCGCTCTCTCGCTGTTCTAATGTAGAATGCATAAAAGATCTTCCTATTTGATTTAAATGTGCCTTCCAAAAAGAATGCTCCGCACAAATAATGTCATCTAAGGGATAATTCGGATATGAATAGTTGTGCTTTATTTCACGCGCTATCACTACTACTGAAATTGAGAAATATGGATGCATTCACAGAGATCGGATCAAAATTGCATTCTGTGCACACACAATCCGGGTACTTTGTTACCATTCTGAAAATAGCTTGGAATATGTTTTCCTTTATTTTATTGCCCTCTGAAATTTTTTTTTATAAGTTTGAATTCTTGGGTTTCCTTCCTCTTGAAAAAGTGCTTTGAGGAAATAAAAAGATGTTTTATTGCGCACATTTGCGTCATTCAGACGCTTCCTTTTTTTGTTCCTTAATACTTTAAGTTGCCATTTCGTTTGTGGGTTTAGAAATGCTTTCAACGCCTTCTATATCGTTTCAATAGCAATGTCATTTTAACGTTAGAATTTTAATTTTTAGGATAATTATTTTCTTTCCCAAATTTTGAATCCAATACACATCTCGTACTTTTTGGAATCACTTGACAAGGGGACTATGGTCGAGTGGCTAGTGCTCTGGCGTCCAGTACCACAGGTTCCGGGCTCTAGTCCCGATGGTGGCATGGATGTTTGGAGGGGTTTCGAATCCACTTTAAGCCTTAGGTCCCGGTCTAACAGGATCGTGAGAGCGATGAGGGGGGAGTGTGACTCGCGTCCGTAGCCTATCTTCCAGCTACATGGGATCCCTGGGTATGCCGAATGAGTAAAAGCGGTGCAGCCCTTGCTTAGGGCGTTAAAATTAATTATCTCTGGAGTGCCAGCTACATTAGAACAACAACAGAATCCTTTTAGATGAGGATTATACTCTTTGTTTTCTGCTACCCACCATTCATTCGGATTGCTGTGTAATTTTTCATTTTTGTTACTAATCCCCCTGGTGCAGGAAATCCTACACCAGGTTCAACATACCCCGTCGCGACGACTGGTCCACGGCTAATAAGGGTCATAGGCAGCTTCACTTTTAGGGAGGAGGGCTGAAGATTGACTCTACCTCAAGACAACGCTATACGACCCTATGAGACCGGCACCTACGATTTAAAGTGGTTTCCAAAACACTACAAACGTCCCTGCCACCTCCGGAACTCGAACCCAAAAACATATATATATATATATTATTATTTTGATTTTGATTATCAATTCGCTGCATATATTAGTAATACGTATAAACGATTATTATATTTCTTTGTCTTTGTTTCTAATTTTAACTGTTTAAATACGCAAATTAAATAGTGTTATAATTAAGAAAAAAAATCGCCAAATTTCATGCTGTGTCATTTCTTCGTCATCCCATGAGCTATCTACAAAACTCATTTTATATTGAAAATGTTTGAATCATATTATGACAGCCTTCGAAATTTGGATCTAATCATTCCAAAGCAAATCTTAGTTTGAAAATATCGAAATTTTCAAACGTTTTTCAAATATTTATACTTTTGGCATTTTTTTTCTTCAAGACACTTAACAACAACAAAAAGCTCAAGAGGTAGAAATGGGAAACAATTCATTTATAACTTCGTACTTTATGCTGCCATCTTGGGAAGGAGGACCGATATACCGGGTGGTATTTCACTGGTGTCTGAAGGATATCTCTCTTCCGCGATGGTTTCATTCGAAACAAATCCGCCCAATAAAACCCCTGAGATAGATTCCGGAGCAAATGTGAGAGGTTAAACAAAGATTCCGTACAATGAGAGATTAGACTCCATAAAATGGAACAGATGACACATTTGTTATGAGATTGGGTGTCACTGCTGTGATTCGGTTGCAGTTGAAAATGGATTTATTCGTCAGAAGCAAAGATACGTCCAATCTTAAAGGAATTGGACGGAATGATTCGAGTCTTATCTGCCCGTTCATTATCACTATAGACGGCATCCGATTATGTGTTCAGGGAATTATGGAGTTCGAATAAATATAAATAAATTGGAGTTCGAATTCAATTTCACATTGAGTTCAGTTTTTCTCAAAGGTGGTATTCCAGAGAAATATGTATCAAGATATTAAAATAAATATAGGTTGCCTTTTTCTTTCCAGTTTTCCCGGTCAAAGACGGCTTTCATTGTAAACAAAAAAAAACCCTTTTCAGATTGCTTTTATTTCTCCTGTTACTCACCTAAAATGTTCCAAATAGCGATTATGCGCTAGAGAATAGTTTAGCTAGGAAAAGTCACTTCGAGGGTTGGCTATAAGTGTTAACGTCTATGGGATTTTTTCTTGTTAATAACAGATTTCTAAGACATATTGAGTACAACCGCGAGGTTTGATTTTTATAAAAGTCGTTGCCGTGTGTTGCTCTCCTTTTCAAAAACAGAGTTTTTTGGCGTTTTGAAACTGTGTTTGGGTCTAAAGAAGCGGGAATTACAGATCCCATAATGATACTCGGGAAGAATTAAGGGATGCGTATAATTCTTATTAAACCAGGCACACAGATTTGCAGAGAAAGTTCTGCAAATCAGTGTGCCTCAATCCTCTCAGTGTGCAAATCAATGTAAATCAATCATAATTATAATCCGAAATAGAGAAATTTCTACTTGATTTCATTTCTGAAAATAACAATAAGAAATTATTCATTTATACTTTTCGGTAAAGATGTACATTGCATATATATACAATCTCAAAATACAGAGGGTGTTCACACATTTTTGTAATTTTCTAACGTGTTCTGTCTGATAGACGTTTTGTTGAACATTCAAATTATTTTGATTTTCAAGATAAACAAGTAATATAAAAAAGATTGTAAAGTCAATTCCTACTTTTTTTTAACATTATTGCAGAAAGTCCTTTATAAAAAATTTTCATTCATTTTTTTTAAAGTTTATCTCGCGCCATCTAGTGGTAGATATATGCAATTCAAATCTAACAAAAAACTAAAATTAATTAGTTAAGTTGAATGAATGAATTAATATTTGAAAAAATTGTATTCACATCCAGTGTCATCCGCTACAAGTTAAAAAAAAATGTATTTGAAGTTGAGTGGATGAAGGAAAAGCAGTTTATGAACGATTGAAAACGTGAACAAGATATATATAGGGCGAGTGTGAGCTAGTAGAAGGAATTTAAAATAAAAAAGCTTTCCTCAAAATGCCAAGGTTGATTTCGTTTTCCTCCACCTCCCACAATCTTCCAGAGTTCATCCGATTATTAGATTGTCAACTTGAACAGTCTTTTTGGGGGTGATGCTTTTACGGATGATTTAAAAGCCCACATAATCCACAGCAGATGTATCGAAGAACTTTTAACGGGACTCAATTTAAAACAAAATATCCTCCATTCTGGTCCAATTTCTCAACTTTTCTTACTATAGAGCAGTAGATGTGGTTGTTAATTTTATCCTGATGGTACTGAACATAGTGAAGACTTTTTGGGCAAAGGGATGGCATGTCTTGCTTGAAAATAAGAATTAAAACACATTTTTAATAGTCATTCGAGTTCATTTTGACATTTTGTTCCACTTTCCTTGCTTAAAGTTTTTCTATATAATAGAATGTATCAATATTCATTACACCTTCAGCAGAGGTTCAAACCTTCAGCAGAGGTTCAAACCTTCAGTCTTCTTTTCTCTGTAATGAATCGTTCTTTTTCTATTGCGACTATCTAAGTCTCATCTATTGTGACTTTATGCTACCGCTATGACCTTTGCTACTTTAGGTACGAATCCTAGCAGTGGCATGGATGCTTGTGGGGTGTTCGGAATCCACGTTAATCAGTAGGTACCTGTCTAAGTAGTCGAAAGTGCGCAAAAAATAACCGTACAGTGACAAAACCACATCCAAATTCATTTCTGACTTGCTGAATAATTTTCATATTACAATTCGCTTTTAGTCTTAAGGCTGTAAACATGTTTTGGTGTCATCCGCTGTATGGCATGTTTTTTTAAAAATTATTTGAAATCAGATTTTATAATTTTGTTTACAGCTTCTATAGAAATGTTTCAAGACTTTATGATAGTTATTTGGAGCGTCGGAAGGGTCTCTGAAAACAGAAGTTGCAACTTTGGATACATACGTACCTTTTTTGTGTAAGTATGTGTTTACCCTCTTTTCTCAGTGAATTGTAATTTTTTTAAGTTTCTGTACTATTTCTAATACTTGTATCACTAATTTTACGCATAGAAATATTAAAATAATATTTTCCATATCTTTTGTAAGAATCGAATTGGAATACGTGTTTTCGTAATGTGCAAGAATAGGGCAATCCATTGTTTATTTTCCAGCGACCTATTAAACAGATGTGGCCAACCCGCGGCCCGCCTTGAACATTTTTCCGGCCCGTGAGATGTATCACACTTTTACAAAATATATTTAATTTATTATATAATAACGCCAAATTACTGAATTTGGCGCCGCGCCAAACGCCAAACGGCGTTTATAACGCCAAATTACTGAAAACCAATGCATAAGAAAAATACGCTATGTGTGAATCCCTTTATTCAAAAATGAACTGTCGAAATGATGAGAAAAATTTAAAATAATATCCTTGCGAATATAGGATAGATATTGCCTGCTTTATTAATGATTTCACAGAATAATTAAATTATAGTTTGCGAACTCATGATGCGCGCTCATCTTGGAACATCTAATATAACAGGTTGTAATACGAATATAAAAATGTCTATATTGGGTCTATATCTAATAAGGGGATATATAATTTTATATTGCGGCCCGTTAGGATGCATTTCCAAAATGGGCCGCAAGATCATTTGGGTTGGCCAGTCCTGTATTAAAGCGAATAATCATTTTAGCGATGCACACGATCATTCAATTCTTTTCCGAACTAATGCTATTCAGGTTTTCTTTTTTACTGAATTCAGTTGATAAAAAAAGTCAAATCACCAGAGAAATAGAGAAACCACATCCGAATCTCCTCTGTATCTCTCGATGCTATGAAATGGGAATAATATTGTTTCCCAGGGTCTCTTTTATTCGCATCAAATCGGGACCGTAAAAAAGAGATAGGACTCGAAAGAAAATATCGGAGGTGAAACAGAGTTCCCCCGTCTGAAAGATTGCCCGGGTTTGATGTATTGCGAGAGAGAATATCGAAACGACAGAGAGATTGCCCCCAACAACTTTGGAATGTTACTGTTGGAGGCGAAATCAATGAAACTCGAATCAGTACAATTGCATCCAAATTTATGGGATGGCTTTTTAAATCCCTCTGTAATACATTACATACATGAGAATCATTCATGCCAGATTAAATTTCATGCATTCTATTCGACTACAATTCCAATCCATAAATGTTCAATGTGAACTTCAAGATGAAATGGTTTTTATGCATTCTGTATAAATTCGTTTTTCAACCTCTAGGAATCGAATTACATTTTCTGTTTGCAAACGAACCTTGAGAGCCTAAAGACCGAGTGACTAGCACTCGGTATTACAGGTTCGAGGTATTACACGAGTTCCCGACGGTGCCATGGATGTTTTTCAGGGTTCGGAATCCACTTCAAACAATAGGTCACGGTCTCACATGACTTTTGAGCGTTAGGCGTAGGGTTGACAACCCTACCCAGTAAGAAGTCAGAATTTCCTGTCATGAAATCTGCTAACAAGCAGTCGGAATTGGTCCACCAAGGGGCTGTCCAGCCATTGAAGAAGAAACGAACTTTGAGACGCAAAACCTAGCTTTTAAATGAACTTTTCTCTGATACATCTCCTAAAAAGTACTATAAAATAATATTCAATCTTTTTTTAAAACAAGGAAAAAAAAGCACATTTACCATTTTAATTGACTTTTTCACTGCTTAACATATAAATTTCAGTATTTCCATGAAAATCAAGAGGGCGGAAAAAATCTTCCTGTTCACCCCCCATTCATTTGCTAGAAAAGTTATTAAAGTTTATATCTTATTAAGAAAGAAAAATGTAATCGATTTCCCATAAAATTTAGAATTGAATGCAAGGACAAAACGCATCATACAAAAATCTTATCAAAAATAAACTACAGAATTTCAAACCTTTTTTTCTTTTTGAATAATCTCGTGGCCTGATGGCTAATTGGCTCTGCCCATTGGTACTTCAGGATTCAGGTCCGAATCCTGCCGATGGTATGGATGTTCGTTAGTGGTTCGGAATCCACGTTCAACTATAGCCTAATTAGTACAAAGTGTGCACAAGATGACCGTAGAGCGACAAACCAAGCCTCGGCCCATTGGAACATGAAATCTTTTCGGGATATTCTCGAATCCCTTGTCTAGCTTGTCCGTCATTTTGAAGGGTATCCTTCTCTTATTGTAGATTAATATGGAGATCCTTGGCCACGTAGCGGACACTAGTTCCTTCTTTGTAAAATGTTGAAACATAGCGGTGGTCTCATGCCCTTTGATTTAATAAACAAAATAAATAATTATAAATGCCCTCTTTTTTTAAAAAAGAATGATTTATTTAATAAAATGAAAAATAACAAAAATTTCAAAAATATAGATGTTGATGAAATCAGTTGCATGCATTAAAACAGAATGAGCAAAGGTCGAATTAGGAGAAAAAATAGCTTAGGAAAAAAACGAACTTTTTTCATATAGGCAGTTGTAAGGAATTCATTTAAAATATTTAGAACAGTGCGAAGTCTTTTGCTATGTTTGCGGGAAAAAACATCATAACCGTAATTTTGTAGGATATTTAATACAGGGTTATTGATGTTTCGCATATCATTATAGAATTGAGTATAAATTTTGTGAACAAATTGCCTTAAACTTGGAATCGAGAGAGCTCGTCTAATATCGTCATTACGAAAGTACCAGGGTGAATTCGTTAACCTTCTGAGAGTTTTTTTCTCAAGCCTTTGAATAATTTCAAACTTTGTACAAGGGTATCCTTAGAGATGGTTACACATCATAACAGAAGTCTGAAATGACATTTGTTGGCATAAATTGAAAAAGAATAAAACTAAGGGCTTTTGTAAGCACATATATTTATTTTGGTGTTTTTTCAGGCATCCTTTTGCAACGTGTCCGGTCATTGTCAGCCACCCAGTCTGCAGGGCAGCTTTCTTAATAAGACGCACAGCTGCAGAAACCCGATTAAAGACGTGTCAACCCGAATCACAGCCTCCCCCCCGTCATTCCGACTGACGACCCTTTTATCGCGAAGCTTTAAAACCCGAGGAACATTCCAATGAGGGATTTAATTAAAACTCCTCGCATCCACCGAGGGTGCCCCTGCGAGGAGTTCGAATAGAGGCGTCTGTCGCGTAATCACATTAAGAGAGTTCTTTCCTCCGCGGAGGAGGAAGGAACTCTCCTCCGCTGAAAGTCGCTGTTTTAGGGGTGGGGTGGGGGAAGGGGGGAGAGGGCCTGATCTCTAGTTCGGGTCGCCGTTATTCATGACAATTATCCAGTTTAATTCACGGCTTTTGTGGAAATGCTTGCTCGAATTAAAATAGAGTCGATGAGTGCTTTATTTAAAATGAGAGGGAGTTTGAGATTTCAGAGAAACTGTTTTCATATGAAAATCTTCTTATTTCCCGTACGACACAGGATGTATACAATATATATTAAAATTACAATTAAGATTTTCAGATTTGGATGACAGATTAAATCAGGAAAGGTACATCTTTAGATTTAAAAAAAAAAAAAAAAAAAAAAAAAAAAAACATTTAGAGAAATATTTTATTTATTTTTTATTTTTACTGGTAAGAGCCTCCTGGTGGGCAAGTGGCTAACGCTCTGGCCTTCAGTGCCACATGCTTCAGGTTCAAATCCTGGCCATGGCATGGATGTGTGTGAGTAGTTTGGAATCCAAGTTAAACTGTAGATCCCGGTCTAATTAGCCTGAAGTATGCGCAAGATGACCGTAAAGCGACAACTCAAACCCTTGCTATTTTTCCGTTCAAAGATGGCTTTCATTATAAACAACTAAAATTTCATATTGTGGTGCAGAAAATGACCGTAGAACGACAAGCCAACCTTGTAAATCTCAGTTTCACTTAGAAATAAAAGGTCCTTGTTTACACCAGACGACCTTTCATATTAAATTTACGTTATTAGTTCGTGCAAGAATTTTAAATAAATAGTATACATAAAGAAGGCTCTTAAAAGAAATTTACATAAACCAACAAGATTAGTGCATGTTGGAAAATAAAATGATCAATACAATTGTTGAAAGGGGTCCAGGACAAAAAATTGATCAAGGGAAAGAAAAGCTCCGCTCTCTAAAACAATACCCTTAATTTTATGTATAAAAAAAGAAAATAATTAAACTTTTTAGACACGTCCAGTGTGATGAACTTCGTTTCTGAGCATAATACGATGCTGTGAGCCTCAACTGCTCTGTTACTGCTTGTTGGAAATAAAAAATATTTTAGTATGTAATTTGGAGAGCATAATTAATGGATCAAAATGAAATAAAGAGCTTTTATTTCTCAAATATAAAAACTACTTATTTTTACTAATTAACCATTTTAAATTACATGTTGGTTATTTTTGTGCCAAAGAACAGTGTTGCATTGTAAACTATTTTTTCTTTCTAATGCAGCTGGCAATACAGAGACAGTTAATCTTGATGCTCTAAGCAAGGGCTGCAACGACGTTACTCATTCAGCACTATCCAGGGGGCACGTGTAGCTTGAAGATAGACTACGGACGAGAGTCATTCGGATGTGAATTGGTTGATTTTGAATTTTGTTATATGGGTGTAGTTATAGTGGTATACCATCCTCTTCATCAACATCAGTGGTGCAACAGCTCCATGATGGGCCAATGACATCTGCCTGCTGGCAGATTTCGATATAGGGAATGTTTTTTTACAGGGTAGGGTTGTCAGCCCTACTCCCAATGTTCTACAGTCATGTTAGGCCGGGACCTACGGCTTAAAGTGGATTCTGAACCACTACAATAAACATCCATAGCCTGTCGTACCAAGAGGCAGAGCACACTAGGTCTTCAGGCCCCAGTGGTATATCCTGTCATATTGATATGTCAGTTCATGAATAACATTCATACTAAGATGAACACTGCCACTGAGCTCCTCCTTTCTGAAAACAGTGAATGTGAATAGCAGATTTGAATTTCAAATATACATTGTGTATATATATATATAGTGTATATATTTTCTATATATACACTAGCAGAACAAGGCTACGTTGCACTGAAAAAAGTGAAATGCAGAAAATTATCTGTCGCGATAGTATTCTCCATGTTTCAATAAATGTGCTATAAGACGAAATGCTGCAGCACCCTCTGGTGGCAAGTCACACCAAAGGGGATAGCGCGAATCTATTTTCCATACTCGAATGCCTATTATGACCCATTTTTATAGCGATGGGTTGAACGGTACAGAAGTGTATAGACAGCAGCACCCTCTGGTGGCGACTTACAACAAAGGGGATAGCATAAAAACATTCGCCATGTGTTGTCAAATACACACAAAAAATTCTATCAAAATCTTCATTTAGGAGGAGTTGAATGACAAACACACGTACAAAAGAATTATATGGATTGCAGTGCCCCCTACCGGGTACAATTGGTAATCTAAATCACTAGTGACCCACTCAAACACACACAAAAAATTTCATCAAAGACGGTCCAGCCGTTTAGGAGGTTTGGTTTGTCGCTCTACGGTCATCTTGTACACAATTTAGGCTAAACAGCCCGGGACCTAAACTTTAAATGGGATTCCGATCCACTCACAGACATCCATGCCACCGCCAAGAATCGAACCTGAAACCTGGGATCTCAAAGGCCAAAGCGCTAGCGCCGCACCGTGTAGGAGGGGTTCAGTGATAAACACATGTACAGAAGAATTATATATCGTCGTTGAGCATGGTTTTATTAATGTACACAGAAATGATTTCAGTGTATTCGTTTCCTGTAGATATTAATATTATATATCGTTTTTCAATATTACTTCCTTTGACAATGGAGAGATTAGAAATATTTCAGAATTTCAAATTCCTCGTTATCTGATCTATTTATGGCATGTTTACAAACTGTTTTGGGGAGTAAATATTTGTGGAATAACCTTTGGCATTTTGGGCACCGATCCGAGATGATGTGCGCGATATTTGCTTGCTAATAACAGAAAACAGAAGATAACGCCGCGGTGATGTGTTTAAGGGTGCCATCTATATGCAAATAGGGAGCACCAACTCTGTCCTGCAGTAATGGGGGTATATCAGAAATTCCCCGTTGCTCTGAACCTGTCAGGCGGAAGAAGAGATGGTTGCTCAAAAACCTCTTCATTGTTGAAATATGAAATGTTGCTTTCGGAAACCTCTCGTTGGAAGCAGAGCACACAGAAAACCGTGATTGCGAAGAAGAAATACATTTTAATACAGGGATATTGAGATATTCAAAATGCTGTCAAAAAAGAATCCCTCGTCACAATGAGTTCACATTTGAACTGAAGATACTGGAAAAAGGGGGGAAGGTTACGGCATCAAAAATTTAAAAAGTGTATGAATAGATGGCGCTGTCAGCTGCATAAAGAAAGCGAATTCGGCTGCCAATGATACTTTAATTCGAAATAGCAACGCATTTGGCATGAGTTGCACATTCCACCAATTGTAGTGTTCAATGTGTTGAATCGTTTCCGTTTTTGAAAAAATGACTTATACAGTCATATGGTCATTCAGCAGTTCACATTGTTAGTGGAAAGCACATCCACCACGGCGAGGTCATACCATATTAGATGGGTAAAATCGGCGATGCTTTTTTCTTGATGCCGTTCCATTTACCCCTTCTTCTACAAGTATCTTCAGTTCAAATGCGACGGGGGGTTCTTTTTTGACAGCATTTTGAAAGTGAGACTATTATTATAATAACCCTGAATACATCTCGATTTGCTTTTTAGGTGTAAACTTTCTTATTTATGACAACAGGTTTCGTGCTACACACTAAATGAGACAAACATTTTGATCAAAATTTTATATTGAATGATCACCAAGGACATTTTTTGTAACTATTTACAAAAACCTTTAATATTTAAATAAAAAAAGCATCCTTAAACAACTGTCCTATTAAAATAAAACATTTCTCAAATGTAATATCTTTCTATAATTTGCAAATTGTTTTCACTTGGGTATTCCAGATCCCGATTCGAACATGTTCATTTTCAGCGTTCGATTTTTAAATATAGAAGAAATAGACTAACTTTTGTCTTGAGAAATCCTCTGGGTTTTGTGCTCACGAGCAGTTTTATGAGTGATGTTGATGAGTTAGTCTAATATTTTGTTTTATATTTGGGTTATTCGCACTGGTACATTTTGTACTTATCACTTAGCTCTTCTAGTCTCGTGTGATGGTTAAAAAATTTATCTGGAATATTCAATTTCTTTCTTTTCAAGGATGCCGCTAATTGAAAGTCATGTTGACATTAATATACGTCGTGTTGAATAGAGCTTGATAAATATTGAAAATATAATTATCGATTTTGTGTCCGCAGTAATGAAAATTAAATACATAAACCATGGAAAATGTATGGTCTCACATAAGACAAACACATGCTTTTAATCGATTTAAAAAAAATCACTATTCTGAAAATTTAAAAAAAAAATTCGCAGTCAATTCAAAATAAAATTGATTTCTCAGTACCTGATAAGACAGATACGTAGGATGTTTTATTTCGCAACAGCAGTTTTTTAAGCGAAAGTTTGCTGAAAGACTAATGATTTCTCAATATTCCGCATCACGTTCGATGGAGATGAAAATAAGAAACCTTATCTCTTTTGGACTGAGAAGCTCCTGTTCTTTATTCTTGACTTGGACGCCGCAGGAGCGCCACTGGCCTTCCCGATTTAACGGGATTTCAGTGTTGGTTGCACAACTACGGAAAGGGAGGATTGAAAAACCACTCTGGGTAACGCAAGCAGCCCTTTGGCTGAGTTCACTGTTGTTAATCAGTGATAATCACTGGGTCCGTTCCGCTTTGAGAGTTGTCTGGTGCATATCAACACGCCAGAACGGCTCTCAATCGTGAGGAGTTCTAGGAACTCTTGCTTTAGGCCTTTTTGAGTGGTTTATGGTGAATAGCATGTATTCCATGCTTTCCGCCAGCAACCGCTCTACTAAAACTACTTAAAAAAAATCTAATATATAATAAAAGGAAAATTCTTAAAATATCGTCTCAATATTTAAAAACTTCTTCAAATCTATTGCTTAAAAGGTGTCAAAAGTTTGTACAAATTAATGAGGGGTTCGGCCAAGTTACAATAAGTTGGCCGAATCGAAGCTAATTACTAAAATGCTACGATTTGGACCGACTCTCAGTGGTGAGGACTCTGATTTGAATCTGATAAAACATATGATAAACTCTGATTTGAGCTTTGAATAATTTGAAAACATATGTATTATTATCAGAATTGTCATTTTCAATTTGATGTCTGATGAAAAATCTGTTTAAAAAATTAAATTTCATTTTAGAGCAAAATTGATTTCGTAAACTACTTTTTCAAAGAAAACAAAATATAATATTAGATTAATATTAAAATGAAATTTAAATTATAAAAAACTAAAATCTGTTCTGCAAATTTCAACTCATAATGTGTGAACATTCGAGAACGGATGAATAAAGTCAGTTTAATAATAATGAGTTTAAAAGTTTAAAGAGTCATTTAATAATGAGTTTGAATGAAGTCAGTTTAAAAGCCAATGTTTAATAATGCACTAGATATATGAATCAACAGATTGGAATTCTATAAGAATGGCCAACTTCAATAGCCACGTGATTATAGCAGCGTCGAATAGATCAAGAACTTCATGAAGAATGAACTGTTCAAAAATCTCTGAAAGAATATGCAAAAGTAAGATAAATGTCGTCGCAAATAAAGAATGAAGTATTCCAAATTCTACAAGAAACACTATAACACTTAAAAGCCAAAAGAATATATCAAAGTATGGCATAATTTGAAAATTCTAGGCATAAATGGAGAATGAAGTATTCCAAATACAATAAGAAGCACTATACAGCTCCATAAGCACAGGAAAATGCCGAAAGAGATAAATATGACACTTCAAGAAGAATTAATTGACCATCGCACTGCGAGTACTTATAGCCATTGGATATACAAATGTTTAAAATACCAAAAGTGATTCAAAACCATACTACAAAACACTCAAAGCAAAAGCCAAATTCTCCAGAAAATTCCTGAAGACTGACGTTATTCGTGAAGCATTTCAAGAGTTTAGGGAACTAAAGTATCATTTTCGGCCAAAATGTGTAATTGACTTTTATTTGCCTGGCCCTCATTTTCGGATAGCGTCACGGAACCCTAAACAGGACAACATCATTATCCTGTTTACACATGATATGACATTTATTGTCATGTTTACACATGATAATAAATAAATAAACGCATCGTGAAAGAAATTTAAAAAGAAAAAAAGAATGAGCCACTAACCAACGTTGAAAGGGGTCCAGGACATAATATCATTGACCCGCTCTCACCAAAACAATCCTATTTTTTGTAGCTAATAATCGTTTTTTTTTCTTCTAATGCAGCTGGCAAATATACCGTGATCTTCGCCATAAGGGCTGCATCGATGTTACTCATTTTGCATTACCCAGGGGGCGCGTGTAACTTGATGGTAAGCCACGGATGCGGAGTAACAATGCCCACGCAGCGCTCTACGATTCTATTATGACGGGGACCTACGGCTTAAAGTGGATTCCGAACCACTACAAACACCCATGGCAAAGCCGGGATTTGAACCCGGTACCTGTGGTACCGAACGCCAGAGCGCCTAGCCATTCGGCCATCAGGCCCCAGCTAACAATCGTAAAAACTGGACGATTTTAAATAATTGTTTGTCAAGAGAAAAGTTATGACATAAGAGCAGCTTGAATGACATTTGAGAGAGATGAGTTATTAATTAGAATTAATTAAGTAAGGCGACTTGTGTTGGGGATTTTTTTTTCATTCATATTCAACCGTTGAAAGTTTGTATCAGATATAATTTGGACATTAATTAATGAAAGAATTAAAAAAAAACCGGCCATTTTAAGAGCAGTAATGAATGCGATCATTAAAAGTTTCGCTTCAATGAGCCAGGAGGAGTTTTTTTTTTTGCTTCATTAAGAATATATCTTTTTCTGTTAATTAATGAAATAATGAATCATCTCACAATATTTATTTAAAACCAAGATAATAATGATTTAAAGGCATTAGGAGAGACTCTTTTTCTTTGGGCATTTCTTAAGGCGTGATGCAGATCTTAATGGACTCATTTAAAGTTTGTTATGTACATTATTCAAAGTCCTCATACAAAATATTTTTTTAAAATTTTTTACAAGCAAATGTAATTAATAAATTAAAATTATATCAATAAAAAAAATACTAATTTAAAAAAAATCTGGGAAATTCGAAATCTATCTATGATTGGGTAATCTATACATATGGGGCAACGGGCAACGGGCGTACTGGTTATGGAGTTCCTAGGTGGTTTTAAGAACCACAATACCTCCACATCTTAATTTAGTTTAAACATTAGCACAAAATGGGGGTTGCTTAAAATTAATGAATATAAATGAAAAGGATAAACAAAGGGATTAAAAGTTAAGAAAAACACCTCCTGCTTGAGAACAATTAAAGCAGGAGACCGAAAAAGCTAAAGCTATCGGTACAATTAGGAGTCCGTTGACGATGCCCAAAAATAAAAGGTTAAGGTTAAACAAAGTTTAATATAAAATAAAATAAAATAAAGTAAAGAAATTAAGATTAAGTAAAAATAAAAAAGGTGCGACATACAAGTTGCGTTTTAAACACAACTTGTTTGCATGTCTAGTTGACAGGCACACCGACAGATGGCGCCATCAGTCTTTTTCACATAGATTGGGTTGTGTTGGCGTGTTTGGAAGCGGACATGAGACTCTTTACATATATAATTCTTCTGAGCATGTGTTTGTCGTTGAACTCCTCCTGAATGTCTGGAACCGATTTGGTTGACATTTGCGCATGTTTGAGTGGGTCACTAGATGGTTTCGATTCACAATTGGACCCGGTAGAAATTGGCGCTGCAATTGATATAATTCTTCTGTACGTGTGTTTGTCACTGCTGTCTTACTAAACGGCTGGGCCGATTTGAATGAAATTTTGTGTGCGTGTTTGACAAAACATGAGAATGTTTATTATGCTATCACCTTTGTCGTAAGTCTCTGGCGTTCGGTACCACAGGTATCGGGTTCAAATCCCGGCTTTGCCCATGGGTGTTGTAGTGGTTCGGAATCCACTTTAAGACGTAGGTCCAGATCCTAATAGGATCGTAGAGCGCTGCAGGGGCATTGTTCCTCCGCGTCCGTGGCTTACCATCAAGTTACACGCGCCCCCGGGTAATGCAAAGTGAGTAACATCGGTGCAGCCCTTATGGCGAAAGATCGCTGTCTATTTGCCAGCTGCATTAGAAAGAAAAAAAAAACCTTTGTCGTAAGTCGCCACCAGAGGGTGCTGCAATATATTTATTTCTACACCGTTCAACCCATCGCTGCGAAAACTGGTAATAATACGTATTCGGGCATGGGAAATAGGTTCGCCCTATCCACTTTAGTGTTACTTGCCTTCAGAGGGTGCTGCATCATTTCGTCCTATATACCGCTCAAACGATATCCAGGAAAACGAGCATGCACATTTATTGGAACATGGAGAATATAGTCGCGATATGTACTTTTTCAGCAATGCCTTTTTGTTTTTGTTTTGGCAGGTCAACATATTCCCGGTTCTGTTAGTTTATTCCAAAATTTACATTTTTTGTTTGGCTGTGTAATTTTAGTTTCAGTGGTTACGTGTTATGGTAATAGTACAAGTTTAGAGAACTCGGAGATTTTTCTTAGCTGCACATTGGCGCGTTGATGCATGGTATCCATGATCGTGTACCGATCATGGTTACCGTGCATTAATTCATTATTTAAGGCAAGTATACTGAATTACAAATTTTAATTTCCTTTTTTTAATTTTAATTTTAATTTTCAGAACGTAAGATAGATAGATGTGCGTACGACAGATGTGTTTAGTAAATTAGCATATAGCATATTCATAACATATTTTATAAATTTATTCTCTCGATAGACATATTCAACGTGGGGCCTGAATAGCCGAGTGGCTAGCGCTCTGGCGCTCGGTACCACAGGTTTCGGGTCCGAGTCCCGGCGGAGCCATGGCTGTTTGTAGTGGTTCGGAACCCACTTTAAAAAAGTAGGTCCCGGTCGAATACGATCGTAGAGCGTTGCGGAGGCATTGTTACTCCGCGTCCGTGGCTTATCTTCAAGTTACACGCGCCCCCTTGGTAATACAAAGTGAGTAACGTCTGTGCAACGCTTGCCTTAAGGTATCCAAGACCAAGGTGTCTAAGTGTTTGTCAGCTGCATTAGGAAAAAAAAAAGAGACATATTCAACGTTCCAATTCAAACTTACCTTCAGATGAATAATAATCATGTCTATTAATACAAGAGGCCTGATGCCGAGTGACTAGCGCTTAGGCGCTCGGTACCGTAGGTTTCGGGTCTCGGCTGGACCTGCTTGCAGTATGCGGAACTACTGGCAGTAGCCTATGGATGCATGCAGTAGTGCGGAATCCACATTAAACTGTAGGTCCTGGTCTCATAGGATCGTAGTGCGCTGATGGGGTAGTGTGATTCGCGTCTGTAGCCTATCTTTAAGCTACACGGGCCCTTCTGGGTGGTGCTGAATGAGTCATAGCTGTGCAGCCCTTGCCTAAGATAACTGCCTATATATTGCCAGCTGCATTAGAACAACAAATACACACCAAGCAGAATTAAGGGGCTTTATAATTAACTGGCAAAACGGTTAAAGAAAATAAGTAAAAGGTTTGCAGAGTAGAGTTTTATTTAATCTAAAAGAAGGCGATCTTTTAAACAACACTACTTTAATCTCAATTAATTCTCTAAAACTGCTATTTAAATAAAAAATAACACATACTGCTACAAGAAATGCTTTTTATAATGGTCTAGTTTTGTAGTTTTAATTAACTTTATATGCACCGTTTTACAAAATTAAATACCGCACTACTTCTATATTTTTTAGGGACGGTAATTTATCGAGACAGTAAATGTCTAGTTAATTATTATAAAATAATGAGTCTGCACAAAATTTTGAAATGAAACATTCACTATCTTGTCTGGATCCGAATTTTATTTTTGCGAAACGTGAACTGAATTTTAAATAAAAGTGCTTTGCTGTAAAATTTTAATGCTTTAACTATGCACTCGTGGGGCCTGAATGGCCGAGTGGCTAGCGCTCTGGCGCTCGGCACCACAGGTTTCGGGTTCGAGTCCCGGCGGTGCCATGGATGTTTGTAGTGGTTCGGAATCCACTTTAAACCGTATTTCCCGGTCGAATAGGATCGTAGAGTGTTGCGGGGACATTGTTACTCCGCGTCAGTGGCTTATCTTCAAGCTACACGTGACCCCTGGGTAATGCAAAGTGAGTAACGTATGTGCAGAGCTGGCCTTAAGGCATCCAAGACCAAGCTGTCTAAGTGTTTGCCATCTGCATTAGAAGGAAAAAAAAACTATGCACTCGTAGTTTTTGTGTATTTAGTGTTATGAAGCCTCGTTACATAAATCTCTCTCCCTGCAGCCGACTCTGGTGGGAGGTTCAGAGATTGATTGCGTCTGTTCATTCACCTCTTAGACAGATTAGAGCTCCTGTGTTCATCGTTGAAATTGTATTCTTGTTAGTTTGCAGTTTATAAAATGGCAGAATTTATCCGTCGATCAATGCATACGCTTTCTTGCATTACATATCCACATACAGGGTGATTATAATTAAATTAATCTTTCACAACGCTGTCAAAAACGACTTTAAATCTGAACTGAAGATGCTTGCAGAAGGGGAAAACGGTGTGGTATCCAAAAAAATTTCCGCCGATTTTTCCCATCCCATGGGCTTTCCACTCACAGTTTTACAACCGTTGAATGACTTGGAAGTTATTTTTTTCCGTCCAAAAACCCAAAATAATCCAGCACATTGAACACTGCAGTTGGATTTATGCGCAACTCATGCCAAATACGTTGTCACTTCGATTCAACATATATCACTGGGTAGCCGAATTCCCTTTCTTTAGGCCGCTTACTGCGCCCTCTATTTATATACTTTGGAACTTTTCTTGAGGCCGTAACGTTTTTTCTTCTTCGAGTATCTTCAGTTCGAATGTGAACTCATTGTGAGGAGGGGCCCTTTTTTTCACAGCACTTTGAAAGCGGAATTTTAATTATAATCCCCCTGTATATTGAGGTGTTGTTCTCAAATGTTGATCTATTGGACAAAGGCCATCAATAATCCAACCATGGAAAATAATAAAAATTTTCCGATCAAAGTAAAACACAAACATTTCTTAAAAACCGTGGATATTTAGGAAAAAATAGCGTTTTCATATAACGGTGTTCACTTATTATGAGGAAAACAAAAACTTTCATACCAATGGGTTGGTTGATTATAAAATGAAACAAAAATCGACATTGGTTTGGTTTTTCACTTTACGGTGATTTTGTGCACACTTTCAGCTTAATAGATCGGAATGTACAGTTTAACGTGGATTCCGAACTATTCTCAAACATCCATGCTACAGCCAGGATTCGAACCTAAGGCCTGTGGTACCAACAGCCAGAAAAGGCTGCCAAAAAACGAAAAATTGAATGTAATGATTGATGTCATTTGTCGAAATTTCCTTCTACAATGCACGGATTATATGCTAGAAATCTTCACATTTCGATATGTGGATATGCATACATCGATCGATATGTGGATTAGTTTTTTTCTGGAAATTTCCTAAAAACCAGTATACAAAACCCGGCACCGAAAAATGTCATTTGCTAATAGAGAATCTGATAAAATTTGTGTGAAAGAAAATTAGAAATTTTTCTAAACAGAAAAAAAAAAAAAAAAAAAAAAAAAGAAAAGAAAAGATAAATTGTGAATGTTGGAAAGGAAGTAGTCTGATCCACAA
Source organism: Caerostris darwini (assembly GCA_021605075.1). Taxonomy (NCBI): domain Eukaryota; kingdom Metazoa; phylum Arthropoda; class Arachnida; order Araneae; family Araneidae; genus Caerostris; species Caerostris darwini. Next base: position 48,360 of record BPLQ01009524.1, on the reverse strand, counting down.
ATTGACAAATGCAATGTGAATCATACATGGATACGAACTATTAGTTAAAAAAAGTCTAGAAAACATTCGTAAGAAAGAATTGAAAATCCGTAATAGAAGTTCAAATTAATAAGTAACCCTCGGCAGTGCTAAATGAGTAACCGCTGTTACTTAACAACAACAGTGAATCATGTTGGGACTAATAATAACGTTAAACGCAACCGAACAGAATTTTTTTTACTGTAAGAAAGACAATTTTTGTTTTAAGAAAGACAAAGAAATTTTTTGAATACAAAGTTACAAAATAATTGTGATTTCTTTGTATTTTGTATAAATAACAAATGGTTTCATTAAATGACAAACGCTCTAAATGAAAATTCATAATTTAATCACTTTAGAAAGACAGTTGTCTACATCAAGCCATTGTAGTCTTAATATTAAAAAAGGATTCATAATTATTGACAAAGGAATATTATTATATTTAGACAATACATCCTATCAAAACAATGATTAAAATTTATACTAAGCAAAACAATGTTTCACAGAATAATTAACTTATTATCTAGAAACTATGCAAATAAACTGTGATTTTAATAAAAAACAGTTTCGGTTTTATTTTTATTTTCATCCTTACTTAAAACGAAAACTGATTAAGAGCTAGCGTCAGGAAAAGTTTTAGATAAATGAGTTATGATAATTTTTCTTCTGAGTTTGAGAAAAAAATCGCCAGACGGCGCTCTATCTGTCTCAGACACAACAAATTGCAAGAAAAAGGCTGAGATTGCAGATTATTGCAGATGGATGCATAAAGGGAAGAAAAAGTTTCGGAAATCAATTGCAAAGTAATCAGGAAGAAATTAAAAAAAAATTGCCCTTTTTTAAAATATTATTATATATTCCGGGAGAAATTCTTTATCAATAAAAGATGAAATAAAAAAATATATAAAAACTGATTTTAACTAAAAGTATTCTTTATAAATCTATTAATTTATTATATAATAACTGACTTTAACACAGTTTAAAATACAAAGCAGGTCATGCATTATAGATTAAAATTTTTTTTAAAAAATTTAATTAATTTATATAAATTGTAATAAATGTTAACCGAGAAAATAAAATACTGCACGGCACCATAGGTTTCGGGTTCGAGTCCCGACGGTGCCATGGATGCTTGTAGTGATTCGGAATCCACTTTAAACCGTAGGTTCTAATCTAATATAAATGTTGTGGGTGTAGTGTGACTCGCGTCCGCAACCTATCTTCAAGCTACACGTGCCCCCTGGGTAGTGCAGAATGAGTCACAGCGGTGCAGTTCTTATTGATGGCACAGAGGTGAACTGTCTATGTATTGCCAGCAGCATTAGAACAATTACATTCTTAATGTAAATTTTCACGATCAATTTGAAGTAATTGATTTAATTTTACTGCTATTGATTAAAAATATGTAAACTTTGAAAATCGGTTATTTGTTGTAGAAAAAACCCGTCTTCTTGTAAAATATATACTTATCGATAAGTTAAAATTCAATCCAATAATTTAGCGTCACCCAAAGAAAACGATAGACACCTATGAAGATTTATCTCTCTGTTAATTAATTTCCGTGGCACACCCAATATTTCACAGCCCCATCGTTATCTCTTGTTGATCCCTTATTTGCAACCGAGTGCCCGTCAATAAGTCCACAGTTATCCCGCCAAACAAATTTCACGCCAGAAATCGCATTTAACGCCACGTTAGAGACAGAAAGCAAAACACTCTTTCATAAAGAAGCTTAAGGCGACGAACCAGCCGTAAAGCACCGCTAAACCTTATCAATGGCGGATACGAGTTTGACATCTTTATGCGATTTCTCCAACATCATTTAACGCTGCCGTTAATGATCATCCATTAACGCTTCCCGCCACCGATTGGATCGGTAAGAGCACATGAGCGGAATGAAGCCTTTTATCCGGCGCCAAATCGGAATGGATTTGTCGAGCGCCAAGATGTGCTAGGCCGCTTTTTTCTTTTTCCTTCTTCGCCAAGTTCCTGGCGTGGAAATAAATATTGGTGTTCCTCCGGGGAGATGAGCGACTTACGAAAGAATTCTTGGCTGAGGTGATGGATTGGCGATAGTAAATTGAAATGCCAAGTTGTGCTGTCTGTAGCGGGAGAGACTAACTGTCCAGAGACTCAGTTCGGAGAATAAAAGGGGTTTTATCTATATTAGAAGCGTTTGCTTTTGTGGGCTTTTTATACCTAACAGCAAAAGGAAGTTAGGAAACAAAAGGTGTAAGGAGTTATTTAAAATAATTTACATATTAACGATACAAAAAAAATACATAGAGGGTGATTATAATTAAAGTTCCACTTTCAAAATGCTGTAAAAAAAGAGAACAATGAGTTCACATGTGAACTAAAGATACTTGAAAAAGGGGTAAACAGTGCGGCATCAAAAAAAAAAAAAGCTCCACAAAGTTTTCCCATCCAATTTGGTATGACCTTGTCGTGGTGGATGGGCTTTCCACTCACAGTGTCACAACGGTTGAATGACTTGGAAGTCATTTTCGTCCGTCACAAAAACCGAAACAATCCAGCATATTTAACACTACAGTGGGTTTAATGCGCAACTCATGCCAAATACGTTGCAATTTGGATTCAAACTATCGCTGGCAGCAGAATAAATATTATAAATTTCAATGAAAGGATCCAAAGTTAAAGTGGCCAAGGACTCCCCCAACTCTCTAAAACAATATCCATAGTGGCCAACCCAAATGATTTCTGCTGCAGTACATTTTCAAATAAATAAGAATTCTGATGTAATTAATAAGACCAATAAGAATTATTCATTTAATTAAAAAAGGTGAAAGAGCATTATCACTCAAGCAATAAATTCCTTCCTGAAATAGATCCGACGGGAATTTGCCGGAGATTAATAAATAAATCGAATGATTAAAAGAACGACGTCGGTTTGTAAACACGTTTCTATTCGTGAAAATGTGTCACTAATACATTTTTAATTAACGAAAAGGAAAAAAAAAAAAAAAAAATGAGATTAAAAAAATAGAAAACCAAAAAGGGGAAATATTTTTGACAAGCAGATCTCATTACCGCATGCGTTTCGCACTAAGTGATTCGGTTGAGTGGTTTGAATGCTCATTAATTTCTCGAAATACGAAACATTTCGGTCATAAATATTCAATAATAATTTTTTTTTACAGCAGAGTACGTTTTGATTATTATTCATTATGATCGTTAACGGATTATTATTTGAAAAAGAAGAAAAAAATTATTAATTAAAAATAATCCTTTTTTTTTTTTTTTTTTTTTTTTTTTTTTTTTTTTTTTGTTCTTTGAAAAAAAAATCGTTGCGTAATAATCGTTTGTATAACTTTTTGTTGTTGTTATTTTTCTGCAGTGAGCAGATGACTTCAAAATCAGACAAATAAATATTTTTAATGGTATAGAAATGATTTATACTTAGTTTAATACTGATCGAAAGAGTATCGGTAATTATTTATTGTTTAATAATAATAATAATAACAATAATAATAATATTACTTAACTACTTTGGTAATTAATTTTTGGTTATTATTTTATCTCTTAGCTAAATGGCAACCTGATGGCAGGGCTAGCGCTCTGGCCTCCGGTATTTCAGGTTCGAATCATGGCGGTGGCATGGATGTTTGTTTGCCATTCGGGATCCACGTTAAACTGTAGATCCCGATCTAATTAATCTTGAATGTGCATAAAATGAGCGGCAACTAACCAAACCAAAACTAAAAAAACTAAACCAAACCAAATCTTAGATTAATGGACAAAATAATACCAAAAATTAGAAATACGCCTGCCCTACCCATGGCCCAGTGGCAACAGGCTTCTCTGGTGAGCATTAGGGCTGAGGTTCCATCACCTGGCGGGCTTTGTTGTAGACACTGTTTCAAAAAACGAGGAGATCCGAAGCGTTTGGGACTGTCATCATCTTGCCTCCAGAGTCGGTCTACCTGGTGGGAGTCCCATACGATACGCCAATGCATTGTATTTCCCCCTATACAGTCCTCCCGAAAGACGCTACCTTCCTTCAGCGACATGGAGCCAAGTCAGATTTCTACCTACAGGTGCTCCAACACAATGGAAGCTGCCCCTCCATCCTTCCAGTAGAACAGTTAATTCCAGTAAATGTTCATGGACTTAGTCTATATCAAGGGTGGCCAGACTGCGAACTTTTTCCGGCCCCTGAGATGTATCACACATTCAAAAAAATATTTATTTATAATGGCCAAAGTAGTGAAAACCAATGGATTAAAAAATACTTTATGTGATTTAATACTTTATGTATTATTTAAAAATTAACTGTTGAAATTATGAGAAAAAATTAACTTAATATTCTTGCAAATATGTGACAGTTCGCAAAATATAATTTAATTAACCTCATAAATAAAACAATTTATGAGGTTAATTAAATTATATTCTGCGAACTCATGATCCTCGCGCATCTTGGACCATCGAATATACCAGGTTGTAATATGAATATAAAAATATCTACAGTGGATCTCAATCTAATAGGGGGATATATAATTTTATATGCTGCCCGCGGAGCTAGGATGCCTTTCCAAAGTGGTACCCAAGATCATTTGGGTTGGCAACCACTGCAGTGGATATTGCTGTCGCTCTAATGGTATAAGAAACAGCAACAGAATGATGCCTTAATATTTTGCCTCTTTACAAAATACATATTCCAAAGACACATAAAACGAATTCCTCAATATTCTAATAATGTGACCAGTGTTAAAAATGGAATATTAACTTCAATTTCAATTTAGAATAGGAATTTTAGATTTTTTTTTACTTGATTAACAAGAATACCAACATGTCGTAGATTATCAGACGATAAAAAGACTCAATTTGTCTGTAAATTTCTTTTCCCTGAAGGAAATGTTTACAGACAATTTATAAATTGAATATTGTCTTTTTAATAGTAAAATAACAAAATGGAAATTTGATTGATATAATGATAACATCAAATTAGACTGAATGCACACGAAGTTTCATTGTTACACGAAGTTTGATTGTTAAGTACGAGTAAGCTTTTATCGCTCATCAACTAAGTTATTAAAATTAATTTACAAAAAAGTAAAATAACAAAAAATGCAAATTTTTGATAATAAAAAGTCTTTTTTAGACTTTAATGGTAACTGTAATATCCATTTTGTTATTTTTGGCTGGCTCCATTTCAAGCTCAATTCTAGTCAAGAGTGATAAAAATAATGAAAGTTCATTTTTAAAGATAGCCTCGACCAATCTGATTAAAATAATATTGAAAGCTCCCCGCTTTTCTTATCACTTGGATTCTTCTCTTCCCACCGTTTTAATTGAAGGCAATTTTTTATTCAATGAAAGTGGAATAATGAATTCAATTAAAAACTTCAATTCATCAGATAGAAGATAAACGAAAAGGAAGAATAAAAATCACGAGAAATAAAATAATTAATTTAAAATATATAATACATTTTTAAATTACAGATATAAATTGATAAACGTAATGGCAGTAACGAGATCCAGACTTTTATCGTTCTCAGTTTAAAGTCACTCAATTAACTCAATTAAAAATTAGAACCCCAATAGCAGCTTGGTAAGTGGTGTTCAAAACAGTTGAGAAAGTTTCTGAAGTCCTCAAACTTTTAAATGAAATTCTGAAATTGAGGAAAACACAATGCTACCCCTGCAATTAATTTCATCATTCCTCCACTCACTGTCAATCCAGTTTAAATGTTTTTTTTATTTCCAATGGCCCGTTGAGAGGACAACAGATATCATTAAAAAAGAAAAAAAAAAGAACAAGATAGAAACAAATGACATAAGTTAATCCATCCTCTTAAATCTGGCAATCCAATAACGCTTCCATAAAGAAACAGGAGACAGTGCAGAACAGGTTTATTTGGTTTGGTTTGTCGCTCTCCCGTCATTTTGTGCACATTTTAGGATCATTAGACCAGGACCTACAGTTTAAAATAGATTTCGAAACCCTCACAAATATCCACGCCACCACCCGGATTCGAACCTTGAGCCTGTGGTACCAAAGTCCAGTACGCTAGCCAATTGGCCATCAGGCCGCTGTGCGGAACAGGAAATTGAGAAAATACAATGTATCCTCATTCATAGAGCAATCCTGCGTACCAAACAAATTCTGAATACATTTCTAAATAGTACAGTCAGAAGTCTTCAAGAAAACATAACACTTGGAAATTAACACAGCGACGATTGGACACATACTTCTTAGGCCATCTGTCGGTATGCAAGACAAAGATCATTATACATTCCAGTTGAAGTGATTTTAATATCCGGCAGGATTTAATAGATTCCGAGTGGAAAGAGAGTCGGAGAAAAAGAAATCCGTGTTTGTTTAAGAAAGTCCCCCGTCTTCTTTTTCATTCGAATCGATGTCACTGGGGGGATTCGCCTTTTTTTTCTCAATAACTCACTTTGCTTTCCTTTGGAAAGTCTTCAGATTTCTTATCTTCTTTTTTGTTGATGCATTTATAGTGAGTGGGGCGAAATAATTCGATAAGTGCACTACGTCAGCTACGAAGATGCGAAAAATGAATGCGAATTTCGTGTTACAGGTTACGCTTTATTATTACCTCCCACAGAAAAACAAAGAAATTCAAATATCGATTTTTTTCTTTACTATACGATATAATATTTTAGTGTTGAACTATAATTGCAAATTATAAATGAGAAATTAAAATTTCACTTTTAATACTAGTCTTTTGATTAAAATAAATTTGCACGATGTTTTTTTATTTCCAATGGCAAGTTTACAGGACAACAGATATCACAAAAAAATAATAAACACAAAGAACAAGACAGAAACAAAGGACATTCGTTAATCCATCCACTTAAGTCTGACCACCCAATAACTCTTCCATAAAGAAACAAGGAGGCAGTGCAGAACAGAAAACAAGATGAGACATGTCCATTTCTTCTTGATTATCACACAGGAGACAGAGAGGGTCAGGAGTCAGTTGAATTCTGTGAAGGTGCTTGCGAAGACAATCGTGACCACAGAAAAGCCGAAGCAATGCCACTGAGGGGTATTATGAGCAGGATTGAACAAGGGCTTGTGACCGGTTCCAGCGGCAGCATCCTCAAAGAAGAAGTACCTAAGGGTATTTTTAATTATTATCACCATCAGTGGAGCAAGAGAAAAATGGTGGGCCAAGTCCGTCTGCCTATTGGAAGATTTCGAGACAGGAGAGGTTTCCTTTTATTACGGGGTAGGGTTGTCAGTCCTACGCCCAACTCTCCGTATTAGACTGGGACCTACTGCTTAAAGTGGATTCCGAACCACTACAGGCATCCATGGTACCTCCCAGGACTCGAACCCGAAATTGGAGGCCCCGAGTTCCAGAGTACTAGTCCCTCGGCCATCAGGCCCCTTTTTAATTTTCTCCTTAACGAAATGATAGGTCAACTCCTGGTTATTTGACTGCCAAACAGAGCCCCTCTTTTTTGCTGGTTTGGTTTGTCGCTCTACGGTCATTGTGTGCACACTTTGGGCTCATTAGAACGGGACCTACAGTTTACAGGGGATTCGGAAGCACTCACAAATATCCAAGCCATCGCCAGGATTCGAACCGAAGCTTGCTGTACCAAAGGACAGAGCGCTAGCCTATTGGACATTAGGCCCCCTATTTTTTTGCTAAGACATCAGCGGCTTCGTTTACAGTTACTCCACAGTGGGCCTGAATCCACTTAAATAATTAAAATTCTTTTTTTAAATACAATGCATTATATATATAATATTTACAAATTGAATCCATTAAAAACACTATTATTAAATAGAAGAGAGTGACATACTCTATTATACTAATATAAGAAGTATTGCTTTTATTTTTATTACGAAAATAATTTTGAAATATAAAAGTGATCAGTGTCAAATTATTTGACATTAAAAAGGATCAAGTGATTGAATTCTGCCTTTCTTATGCGTTGTGTTTTCTATTGCAGGGGTGGCCAACCCGTGACCCCCTCTTGAAAATTTTTCCGGCCCGTGAGATTATTCGCACTTTTACAAAATATATCTATTTCATAATGGCCAAAGGAGTTAAAACCAATGTATTAAAAAAATGCTTTATGTGCGCATCCATATATTCAAAAATGAACTGTCAAAATTATGAGGAAACATTTTTTTGACTTTAAAATACTAATCTTGCGAATATAGGACAGATAGTGCCTGTTTTAAGGATGAGTTGACAGTGATAAGTTCGCAGAATAATTCAATTATATTATGAGAACTCATGAGGCGCGTGCATCATGAGGAACATCTAATATAAAAGTTTCTATATTTCACTTTAAGTGACCTCAGTGACCCTCCCTAGATACGCATAGTGGATTGTTGATGGCAGAGCAAACCAGACTTTCAGTTCAAGTTATTGGTTCTTTCGGTTCAAATTGTTTTTTTCTCAAATGAAATTCCCAAACACAAAACACGGTCAAACATAACGGACTCAACACCCATTACGATGTTCAAATACCCAAATGGAAATCGATTTGCAAAAGCTCAGTGAAAGAAGGGAGATACCAAGTCAAAATACCACTAGCCAAATAAATATTTTCGTAAGATTTCTTTTTTTTATTTCGTTTATATTTATGTGTTTCTTATATTTAAGTTTTAGTTTTAAATATTTATTTACAATGTGCGTTTAGTATTGTTATTATATTATCTATGTAAGAATTATAGTCAACACAAAAAATAATAACTCGTTCTGTTAGAATTGTTCACTCCAAAAAAAAAAATGTCTCTAGTGGGTCGCGATCTAATAGGCTGATACATAATTTTATAGGCTGCCCGCGGAGTTAGAATGCATTTCCAAAGTGGGCCACAAGGTCATTTGAGTAGGCCACCCCTGTTCCAATGTTTCCATCCAGAAAACACATGAATGTTAAAAACGATGTCGGCTCTGTCAGTTGCCAGTTTTATTCCGAATATCAAAGGAAAAAACTTTAGAGGAAAATCAAATGAAAAATCCTTGCTCTTTTTTTTCTCTGCATCCTTCAAGATTGATCTGAAGCGTCACTCAAAGTTTCTTCTTTCTTCTACTGAAGTCTTCGGCCGTATGCAGAAGAAAAGTTTCTGGTCTAAAAATAGTCCTTGTTTTTTTTTTGTACTGATTTTAAAATAGAATGCGGAAAGAAGGGATACTGACTTCCTTTGTAGTGTTTCTTTTAGTCTGAGCTATCCTATATCATAAAGGTATTTTCTTTTTTTTGCAATATAGTTGTTTAAGTACAAAAGGATTTATGATTGTTTTACTTGTCATGAGGCTTGATGGTCGAGTATCTGGAGTTCGGTTCCGGGTTCGAGTTCCAGACGGTGCCATGGATGGTTGTAGTAGTTCGGAATTCACTTTAAACCATATGTTCCGGTATCATATGAGTACTACTACTACTACACCACATCATTGTGCCTGGAGCTGAGTTGCTTCTTTACAGTTTGATAATGGTGTGGATGTGAAGAAGTCTGATTGAGCTCTGCGGAATTCTATGGTCATAGGAGACAGGGACCTATGAATTAAAGTGGATTCCGAACAACTACAAACATCCATGGCACCGCCGGGACTCGAACCCGAAACCTGTGGCACCAAACGCCAGGGCTCTACCCACTCGGCCATACAGTCCCCCGGTCTAATATGACCGTAGAACGTTGGGCTTAGGACTGACAACCCTACCCCGTAAAAAGAAGAAATAGAATAATTAGTAATAGAATAATTATGTGAATAAACTAATAGTAAAATACAATTCTCATAATATTAGTTTATCCACATAGTAATGATAACATATAATTCTCATAATATTAGTTTATTTGCATGATAATGATAACATGTAATTCTCATAAAGTTTATTCACATAATAATAATATTATATAATTCACATAATAATAATAACATATAATTATTTTATTGACATAGTAATAATAACATATAAATCATATAATATTAGTTTATATCAAAGGATTAAAAATATCTATTTTTCTACAATTTTCGAAAGATATGGAATTCGATATAGCTAAAACTTGAAAAATGCCTCGATATAATTACAGCATCAATACATACATACTTTTTTTTATCTCCATTTTTGTTATTATCATTAGTTTAATGTAATATTTTTTATGAAAAAGTAAGAACTTCATTCATCGGTCTCCATTTCATAATAGTACTTAAAAAAAATGTTGTTCTTTTTATTTGGAGAGTTGCCAAAAATTACGAAAAAAAAATCATACGTTTACTAAATTAAATCAAAATTTTATTATTTTTATTTATTCATAAATTTAATTTTTTTAAAAATTTAATCAAAATTATTAAAAATCTTTTGAATAATTTAGTTAATTCTTTTTAAATTTACATCTTTTATTTTTTAAATTTAATCAAAATATTTTTATTCATTTTATTTTTTAAATTTAATCAAAATATTTTTATTCATTTTTTTTGTTAAATTTAATCAAAATATTTTTATTCATTTTATTTTTTAAATTTAATCAAAATATTTTTATTCATTTTTTTTTTTAAATTTAATCAAAATATTTTTATTCATTTTATTTTTTAAATTTAATCAAAATATTTTTATTCATTTTATTTTTAAATTTAATCAAAAATATTTTTATTCATTTTATTTTTTTAAATTTAATCAAAATATTTTTATTCATTTTATTTTTTAAATTTAATCAAAATATTTTTATTCATTTTATTTTTTAAATTTAATCAAAATATTTTTATTCATTTTATTTTTTAAATTTAATCAAAATATTTTTATTCATTTTATTTTTAAATTTAATCAAAAAAATATTTTTATTCATTTATTTTTAAATTCAATCAAAATATTTTTATTCATTTTATTTTTTAAATTCAATCAAAATATTTTTATTCATTTTATTTTTTAAATTCAATCAAAATATTTTTATTCATTTTATTTTTTAAATTCAATCAAAATATTTTTATTCATTTTATTTTTTAAATTTAATCAAAATATTTTTATTCATTTTATTTTTTAAATTTAATCCAAATATTTTTATTCATTTTATTTTTAAATTCAATCAAAATATTTTTTATTCATTTTATTTTTTTAAATTCAATCAAAATATTTTTATTCATTTTATTTTTTAAAATTCAATCAAAATATTTTTATTCATTTTTATTTTTAAATTCAATCAAAATATTTTTATTCATTTTATTTTTAAATTTAATCAAAATATTTTTATTCATTTTATTTTTTAAATTTAATCAAAATATTTTTATTCATTTTATTTTTAAATTTAATCAAAATATTTTTATTCATTTTATTTTTAAATTTAATCAAAATATTTTTATTCATTTTATTTTTAAATTTAATCCAAATATTTTTATTCATTTTTTTTTTTAAATTTAATCCAAATATTTTTATTCATTTTATTTTTTAAATTTAATCAAAATATTTTTATTCATTTTATTTTTTAAATTTAATCAAAATATTTTTATTCATTTTATTTTTTAAATTTAATCAAAATATTTTTATTCATTTTATTTTTTAAATTTAATCCAAATATTTTTATTCATTTTATTTTTTAAATTCAATCAAAATATTTTTATTCATTTTATTTTTTAAATTCAATCAAAATATTTTTATTCATTTTATTTTTTAAATTAAATCAAAATATTTTTATTCATTTATTTTTTAAATTTAATCAAAAAATTTTTAAATTTAATCAAAAATATTTTTATTCATTTTATTTTTTAAATTTAATCAAAATATTTTTATTCATTTTATTTTTTAAATTTAATCAAAATATTTTTATTCATTTTATTTTTTAAATTTAATCCAAATATTTTTATTCATTTTATTTTTTAAATTCAATCAAAATATTTTTCTTGCAGTTAAATTTCAATTTCAAACTAGTGAGTTCAAAACTCGTTTGTTGACGAATGACGTCATGACATTACAATGACGTCATAACTCCGTTCAAAAATCGTATGCAAAAGAATTACGAATTCATACATGGCGTTAGAATTCTTTATGCTTTCTGTGTTTCTGTTTCATTTGTGTCTTATAATTCATATTTAATGTGTTATTTTATTTCGCCATTTGTAAACATTTGAATGTACAAGAAATAAGAATTGGTTTTTATTCCTTTCTATAAATTCTCCTGAAAATAAAACGGTAAATATGTTTTTATTTATTTATTTTTTCTTGAGCATTTTAAAAGTTTATTTATATGAATTTGGATTTATTTTACTTCTAAATTCTTATTATGCGAATTCTTATTTTATTTTTTTTGTTCGAAAAAGTTGTTTTGACTGTTTCTGCAGTCAATTATTTTTTTTGTATGCTTTTGATTAATTAGAAATGTATGAAAGAGTTACATTATTTTTTTAAATGTCATTTATAATGATGTTTTATGATGCATAGGTTATTCTAAATGAGAGTGAAATTTATTTAATGTTTTTTTTAATTTAGATATAATATTGATTTTATTATATTATTATTATTTGTTTATTTAGAGAAAATTAAATGAAATCTCAAATGATTCGAATAAATGTTATAATTGTATTACATAAAAAAGTACTCCATTGAGGCTCTGGCGAAATAAAAGAGTTCTTTAGATTTTCACTTTTCATTTTTTGGCTCTTCGTTAGGTATTGACCTCAACGACCCTATCTTATGGTACACCTGACCTTGTATTTTGATGTACTTTCAAAATTACGTCCATCGGACGAGAAATCGCAAATTTTAGTTGCGCCAAATGAAATATGAAAATCGTCGATTTTGCATTTAAAAAAAAAATCTGAATAAAAACTACCCTGTCTCTCAAGTTGGAACAAAACACACATTAAAAAAAAAAAAAAAAGTTAAAATAGGATTGTTAGTTTCGGAGTTCATCCCGGACAAACATCGTGACACGGGAATTATATATAATAGATTTGCGAGGCAATATATATATAATTCTTCCGTGCATGTATTTGTCACTGAACTCCTAAGCGATTGGACCGATTTGGATGAAATTTTTTATGTGTGTTTGACAAAGCATGGAGATGTTTTTATGCTATCTCTTTCGTTGTAAGTCGCCACCAGAGGGTGCTGCAGCATTTCATCTTAAAGACTGTTCAAACGACATCCATGTAAATGAGTATGCACCTATATTGGAACATGGAGAATATATTCACGATATGACATTTGCTACAATGCATTTTTCCGGCAGGAAAATGTAGGGCGAGTTCTGTTATATATATATATATATATATATATATGTGTGTGTGTGTGTGTGTAATCACCTATATATATGTGTGTGTGTGTGTGTGTGTGTATACACATATATACTATCAGAACTCGCTATTCGTTTTCCTGAAAAAAATATATATATATAAAGCTGATATGTCCTGGTGTTATTGTTAAGTTAATTTGGTTAATTTGCAATATTACTATATAGTGTATTTGCGATGCAATATATATATATGTATATAGAATACATCTCATATATACAAATATATTGCATATATATACGTATAATTGCATGACAAATACACTATATATTAATTTGTGTATGATTTATAAATCACTTTTGAATTACGTGTTATTTTAAAGAAGGATAGAATTCTTACCAATCATTAACTCAATTGTTATTTTACTGCTTATTCTCCGAAAAAAAAGTCCATTTATATTAAGAATTTGGGTCAATAATCTGGCTTAAGTAATTGCTAGCTTTTACTAGCAAAATGGTATTTTTTTGTATTTTTATTTCCTTACATAGATTTAAAAGTAATTGCACAGCTTTTCGTATTTATACCTTCAATAACAAAAAATGTCAGTATATTAACTAGACTTTGAGTTACATTATAAAGCACATAGCAATATAAACATTTGCTTGCAAGCTAAATGTTTGCATAAAGATTGAACAAAATATTTATAAAGATTTCAATTATGAAAATGATTTAGAAAAACGACTAAATATGTACATAGCCATATGGACTGTTTTAACAGAATGAAAACAAAAAATAACTGTCAAAGAAGGACCAACAAATAAAAGCTGACTTAACAAAAAATCTCTGTTTACTCAGTTAATGGGAAAGTTGTGTGACAAATAACAATTTATGTTTGTTTCAATACACTGGCATTCAATTAGTTGAAATTCTTATGGCACAATAGCCAGTTTAAAAGATTCGGACTCAACGGAAAAATCACCACAAACAAATAGTTTCACAAAATGGCCAACTGGAAGTGATTAATGAGGATGAAAATAGAGCGGAAATATTGAGAGATAAACCAATCTGTTCTTGGGTAAACAGAAAAGGGAAAAGGGCTGGGTTAATTGTGTACATAGAGAAGCGAAATATGTTTATTCACTTTAAACTCAAAAACCATTATCAGTTTTCTGTCTTGGCCGCACAATTGTTTCGCAATAAACATTTATTTGTGCCAGTATTTTTTATACAAGAAGATGTTGAATTCACGTAGCGAACTGAAAGAAACAACAGAACGTAGAAATAAAAAAAGAGTGATACAAAAGTAGGACGAATTTAAAAAATTAAGAATGGAAAACTAATAAACATAAAAAAAAAACCCATCGTTTTCATGGAAATAAAGCGGTTTTTTTCAAATACTAAAATTTAAAAGTTAAAAATTGTTCATATTTTTACCAGGTTGTACTGGTAAACAAATAAACTATATTTGAATTAACTATTGGAATAATACAATATAAGTGTTATATAAGATAAAAAGTTAAGAAATAACGAATACTGAAAAGACTTTCCGTCATTCGCCAACACAGTTGCCAGCCGAGTCCCCACACATTTCCCGGCGTTATGCAACATTACGCCTTAAAGTGGATTCCGAACCACTACAAACATCCATGGCACCGAGGGCCAGAGTTAAAGCACATTAAGTTAATATACAGTTCGTATTATATATATATATGGGTAGGTAATTTCTATCACAAGGAAGTACAACATTGTGAAGGCTTAGGACAGCCCATGTATATCCCCTGTTATTTTATTGGGTTTAATTTTTGCAATAAATCACAAGGTTAATTAACTCATTAAGCACTCAAGTAATTAATTAATTGTGTAACCATATGCTTCCTCTTGGGTAAACCTCTACTCATTAGCGAGAGCACCCCCTGTGGCGTTCAGGAGAAAGGGGCAGTCGGCCTACAGACTTTAGATTAGGTTTAGTTTGTCGCTCTACGGTCATTTTGTGCTCACTTTGGGCTAATTAGACCAGGATATGCACTTTAACGTGGATTGCGAACCACTCACAAACATCCATAACCACCGCCAGGAATCGAGCATGAAGCCTGTAGTACCCAAGGCCAGAACGGTAGCCGATGGGCCCTCCAGCCTCCTCACGTGGAGTAGAAAAATAAAAGGAATAAAATATTTTTTTTATATTTAAATGCTTACATTTTTTTTTGAAACTAAAGGTGTACCTTTCCTGTTTTAATCTGTCACCAAACCTTTTTAAATAAATATTACTAAATTACGCTTTTTAAGTAAAATGTACCTAGTATGTCCCATGCAATCTATAGGCCATTGCACCTCTGTTTCTTCAGCGCATGCGTGATTAATTTTAATATACAGGGTGGTTATAATTAAAGTCCTACATTCAAAATGATGTATAAAAAACCACTCGTCACATATCATATTTGAACTGAACATACTTGAAAAAAGGGGAAATCAAAAAAAGGTTCCACCAAATTTATCATCTAATTGGGTATGACCTTGGAGTGGTGGATAGGCTTTCCACTTACAATGTCACAACTGTCGAATGACTTGGAAGTCCTTTTTTCCATCGAAACACGGAAACAATCGAGAACAGTGGGTTTACTTTGCGCATCATGCCAAATTTGTTGTCCTTTCGATTTAAACTATCACTAGGAAAGAATTTTACTTTATGCGCTTACAGTGCCGTCTATTGCTTTCTTTTGATGATGTACCGTTTCCCCCGTCTTCAAGCACCTTAATTTGAACTCCTTGTGACGAGTGGTTCTTTTTTGACAACATTTTGAAAGTGGAACTCTAATTGCAATTGCCCTGTACAATGTGCCCACCCTGTGTCTGACGGCGAAAAAAAAGATTTTCATACGAAATTCTTCATTTCGAAATCTCACACACCCTCTCATTTTAAATGAAGCACGCATCGACACAAACCCACCTCCCAGAATGCAAATTCGAGCAAACATTTCTACTGGGCAGTGGATTAAACTGGATGGTCGTCATGAATAGCGGCGACCCGAACAAGAGATCAGACCCCCTCCCCCCCCGAAACAGCGACTTTCAATATCCCTCCGCCGCGGAGGAAGGAACTCTTTTAATGTGATTACACGACAGACGCCCCCGCTTCCATTCGAACCCCTCGCAAGAGGGCGCCCTCTGTGGATGCGAGGAGTTTTAATTAAATCCCTGATTGGAACGGGTTTTAAAGCCTCTCGATAAAAGCTGCGTCGGTCGGAATGAGGGGGGCTACGATTGGGGGTGGGCACGTCTTCAATCGGATCTCTGAAGATGTGCTGCGTCTTATTGAGAAAGATTCCATGCACTGGGTGGCTGAGAATCACCGGACACATTACAAAATGATGAGTTAAAAGCAAAAAACAGAATAGACATAAATCAACCGTCCTTCTGAAGGATTTCTATCTTGATGGACCGAATTAAAAAGTCCATTAGTGTCATTCTTTTCCAATTGATGACTACAATTATAGGTGTGATGAGGCGAATATGTTGTTCTAATGGAGCTGGCAATACAGAGACAGTTAATCGTTATGACATAAGCAAGGGTTGCACCGCTGTGACTCGCTAAGCACTACCCGGGGGCGGGGGCACGTATAGCTTGAAGATAGGCTACGGACGCCAGTCACACAACCCCCACAACCCTCTACGATCCCATGAGACTGAGACTTACGGTCGCAACTGGATTCCGAATCCCTACAAACATCCATGACACAGGGACGTGAACCCGAAACGGAAACATTTTTATTTATGTAACATTTCAACGCAGTTATGAATTATTCATAGTGAGAATACAGTTAACAGAAGACTATTATTTGTTTTAGTCTAAAAATTCATATAATCATTTAAAAATGCATTTGTTGGTTTCATAGGGTGGAAATCTCCACTGAAATGGAAGATATCAGATTCAGAGTTAACGAGCGAAATGATGGCAAATGAAAACGAGTCTGGTGAAATACTATCACTGGACATTGAATCGAGTAGCATGCATGTTATCAACGGATAATGATTCGGATATATATTATCACAGGACGAATATAGTCTTATCCATCTAACGACAACACATCAGGCTTTTTCGCTTAAAACATGAAACTTATTAAATAAAAGAATAAGCAGAAAGTAATCGATATGAATAAAAATAACTATTATTTAAAGTATGCATAACAAATTCGCTCATTAGATCTCGAGACTATTTATCTAATCCAATTATTTTAAATTTAAAGTGAAGCACTATTAACCACCCACCGTATAACTGAATCCTGCCAACTGGAAAACAATAAAGTAGAACTGTAACTTAATTTTGAGCCAAAACCGAGCATAAACACCAAAAATGTTCCGATTCATCAAACCCAACAACCCTCCATTCCAGAAGAATGGGTGATTGAATTTGTCACAAATCGTGGAGTTTTGACTCAAAATGATTAGAAGTTTGAGCTCCGTTAGATCGAGAAATTGAGTGCGAATATCTGATTTCTATCACCGCAGATTCATACTTTGAAACGCGATTCAATTACGTCGGATTATGCGCAAAAGTTCATTTTGTGGGGATTATGAGGGGGGGGGGGTAGAGGTACAGGCCTCAGATTCGACTCCTGACGGTGGCATGGACGTTTCTGAGTGGTTCGTAATCCACGTTCAACTGTAGGTTCCGGTCTAATTAGTTTAAAGTGTGCACAAAATGACCGTAGTGCGACAAACCAAACCAAATATCTCTCAATAAAAAACGTTTATAATAATAAAAAATTTTTTAATGGAATGAGTTGCCCGTTTAGGGAAATTGAGCTGTTTTATTTTAGACATTGTTTATTTTGCTGGTGTGTTGCGCCATTGCCAAAACGAAAAAATCTGATGTTGACCCAATGTTCGCCTGGCGAACGGGAAAAAAAAGATTTGAAATCTCTGTTTATTCAAGATATTTTTTTTCCTCCACTCACGAGGCACCAGGTTCGAATCCTGGTTGTGGCATGGATATTTTTTGTGGTTCGGAATCCACTTTAATATGTCTGTTTAGCCCAAAGAGCAAGACTGATGTTTACACACCGATCTTTCATATAGAAAAAAAAGGTTCTTTTTCTTTTATGTTTTTTTTTAAATATTCTTTTCATTTCTTTAAAGGATTCTTTCTTGACTTGAAAACTCTGTTTTTCACTTCAAAATAAAATTGTCTTTGTTTTCACCACACGATCTTTTAGGACAATTTTACATTAATTTTCTACTTAATTATGTTATTACGTTATTACTTAATTATGTTATTTTATTACGTTTTCAACCTATATAAATCCTTGTAAAAAAAATTGCACATTTTTTCCTCGTACAATTTTACCTCACAAGAAGCATTTTTAGGAGACAAATATTTATAGAATTGAATTTTACTTAGCTTTCTGTAATCCTTTAGCCTAAAAGTTAAATAGTTTTAACAAAATAACGTATACATTGCATAGGCAGAAAACTACGTTGATGGTACTTGTTCTATTGATCAGTTGTTATTTAACTCATATTAAATGGGAATCGCATGAAAAATGATTTATTTTGCACGGCATTTATTGAATCCTTAGCCACTCAGACAAGAGACATTAGCAGAGTCGTCTGATCATCACAGCTCCGAGTCTCGGCAAGACTGTCCAAATTGACTTATGCTCCTCAACGCACTCACAGATGGCCCTGTAGTACTTACACCAGACACGCAGTGAAACTCCCTGTTATTACCTTCCTCGAGTGTAGATAGTTAATGCTCGGGATGTTTGGGCAGCCGGCACCTCACTCAACCCCCACATGGATGAGCCGAAATGCAGACAGGGTGCTTAACTGCAACCATGACCCGCCATTGTGACTGTTGTATGCACTGGATGTTTAAAATTTAACTGCACTTCAACAGCAGATTATCCTCGCTCAGGTGTTGATATGGATAAATGGGCTGATGCGAGGATTTGTGCCCCATTACCGCTGTCTGAGTTCGTAGACCACACTTCGCGATTACTAAGTGAGTTCGAAATGTAATATACAGGGTAGTACATAGTTGGTTGGTTATAATTAAAGTCTCCCTCTCAAAATGCTGTCAAATAAAGAACCACTCGTCACAATGAGTTCACATTTGAACTGAAATACACGAAGAAACAGAAAAAGGGAACGGCATCCAAAAAAAGTTCCATCGATTTTTCCCATCCAATTGGGTATGACCTTGACGTGGTGGATGGGCAAAAATATTGCAAAGTATCATTAATAAAATATTTTTCCTTCAGAATTCATTAAAAAATTTCATTAACATAGTATTATTTCATCAATACACAATAAACGATTTCATTCATATCATATTCTTTCCTCAACACACAATAAAAATTTCCATTGCTATAATCATTTTCATTAACACACTATTCTTCCTTCGGTATACCATAAACATTTTTATTAATATAATATTCTTCCATCAGTACACAACAAAAATTTTCACTAACATACTATTCTTCCTTCGACATCCTATAAACATTTTCATTTGCATACTAATATTCCTTCGTCATACTATAAATATTTTCTTTAGCATACTGATCTTCCTTCAGCGCACATTAAAAAATATCATTGATATAATATTTTCCTTCGGTTGGCTATTCGAGGTGTAGATAAGCAGAACACAAACTCCACCGATGAAGGAAAACACTGAAAAAATTATTATAAATGGGGTTGTAGTTCGCTACATTTGAGTCGTTGCTTTTATGGGAAACTCTTTTGCTCACTGGATCACTGTGGAAGAAAGTGTGAATCCTCTTCTGAATAAGTCATTTTTAATCAATTTTTACTGTGCAAGATAATGCATAATTTAACAACATTTTGTCTTGATATGAAAACTTTAGGATTTCGTTGCTGTCTGCAGGAACAAATCCAAAAATTAACACGACCCAAGAAGATTGCTGGATACATAATTAATCTTTCTCTCTCTCTGGGAAATGTCTTTCATCATCTCAAGAAGAAAGCTTCAAGAAAGAGTGAAGAAAAGGACGGTAAACACATATATCATTTCATAGAGGTGACCGCACGCGAGTTCTTCTTTCGGATTGCGTGCGCGATTCGGATCAAAAAGTGCCGAGAGAAGTAATCTCTTGATCAGTTCTTTGTTTGCTCTCTTTAATCGTCTGCTTTTGGGGCTGATGCGAGGTGTGGATCCCTTCAAACATCGAACCTTCCCTTTAGAAATTAAAGAGATTGTCGACTGCATTCAGTACAAGAAGTAGAAAGATAAACACTGTTTGTTTTTTCCTTCTTCCAACTTTGTTCGTTGCTGTTCGGGAAAAGCAATACGCGATTGGTTTTTGCCCATAATACAGATGAGTATTATTTCCGGCAGAGGATTTCTTTTCTTAGTATCCTGGATCACATTCATTTTTTTTATTTCTTTGACGAACTTTTTTTATACTTTATTTACAAAATAAGGGAGTCATTATTAAATAAAAAAATATTAGTTCAGAGGGAAATTATTTTAAAATTATTATGAAAGATCGTGGGGTGATATCAAAGACAATATTATTCCAAAGTGAAAATAAGGTCAAGAAAATCGCTTGGAATTCTTTATTTTTTCAAGAAAAGAAAATCATTTGGAATTCTTTTTTAATTTTTAATTTTTTAGGATTGCTGCTTTTGCATTTTGTTCTTAAATTAACTTCTAAATTTTATGGATAACCTGTATACAGATTGTCCAGTTTATAAAAATTTTTAAATTTATTTATTTGCTTATTTTTGCGTGCCTCGTAAATGGAATTAAAATGATTTAAATAGCATTTCAAAGTATTTAATTTTTAAAAAGAAAACACAGATTTTTAAAAATATTCCTCAAAATAGAAAAAAAAACACTTTGGGAAATTTGTAGATAATTTTATACGTGAATTCGGCACTATTTAAATCGGTAAAAATAATTTCACGTTTGGTTGCGCTTTTCCACGCCATGGACTCCATCCTTCCGTAAATCTAGAATAATGCGTAGAAAACGCATAGAAAATTATAAAATTTTCCACGAACACATGCAGTGGGTTTCTTGTGCAACTCTTGCCGAATACGTTGTCATTTCGATACAAACTATCACTATCAGCCTAATTCACTTTCTTTAGGCCGCTTTCAGCGCCATTTATTCATATACTTTGAAACCTTTTTTTAATGTTATACCGCTTCCACCTTCTTCCCGCATCTGCAGTTCAAATTTGAACTTCATTTAACGAGTGGTTCTTTTTTCAAAAGCAATTTGAAAGTGGGACTTTCATTATAATCACCCTATATATTACATTTCGAACTCACTTAGTAATCGCGAAGTGTGGTCTGCGAACTCAGACAGTGGTAATGGGGCACAAATCCTCGCATCAGTCCATTTATCCATATCAACACCAGATATTATAAGTTGCTATATCAATACCAGATTATATAGGTTGGAAACTTATCAATAACATAATTGATATTGAAAGGCAGTAAATATCATAATTTCTAAAGGAATTGGTGGAAAAATATTTGCAATTGATTTTTTGATTTCTTTGTTATTCTTTGCAAAAAACTAATACGGAAAAGGTTTTATGTGTTAAAGTTTCGTAACGCTTATTTCTAAAATCAAAAGAAGATTTTATAAAAATTATGTTTCGTTGTACGGCAAATAAATACATTTAAAAATAATAAATAAATACATTTTAATTTTAATATTAAATATCAGAACATTTTGTACGATAGACATGTACAGCAAATTATCATATAATATATTTATAACATGTTTCATTAATATATGCTCTCAATAGATATATTCAATGTTTCAATTTAAGTTTATGATCAGTTGAATAATATCCATGCACATAAACAAATACATACAAATCAGAATTGAAGGGTGCTAAAATTAACTAATTTTTTAACTGAAAAAAACTAAAGAAAATAACTAAATATTTTGTAGAGTAAAGTTTTATTTCATCAACAACATTAGCGCAACAGTTCCATGGTCGGCCAAGACCGTCTACCTATTGGCAAATTTCGAGACAGAAGATGTTTTCATTTTAAGGGGTAGGGTGCCAATGCTCTATAGTCATGTTAGACCATGACCTATGATTTAAAGTGGATGCCGAACCACTACAACATCCATGTCCCACCGGGACTCGAAACCGAACTCTGTGGCACCGAGTGCCACAGCGCTATCACTCGGCCATCAGGCCCCTCTGAAATATTATATTAACTTAAAAAAATAGAAAACTTGCTCACTAATACCTGATATTTTCAAAAGTAAGAGAATTTAGTATTACCACATGAATATGAAACGAGTTGTTTACCAGAATATAGATTCAATAAATTTTATTATCATTCTAAAAACAAGTAAACAACGATTGCATTTTAGTTTGAAAATATTGGACTCTAAAATTGGCGATATATGTATTTCCCTTGAAATACGTTTCTTAAAAGATTCAACTTTATATATTTTTCCATCGCGTCTCTAACAAATAAAATAAAATCAATATTCATGGAGTTTATGGATATCCGTCGTCATAAAACCTTCCGCTCTCGCGCTGTTCCGTAATAGAATTCACAAAAGATGTCCATATTTGATGTAAACGGTCCTTCAAAAAAGGAATTCGCAGCAGAAACAAAGTCGTCCAAGGGATAATTTAGATATATAGTGGCGCTTTATTTCATAAACAGTGACTGCTACTGAAACAGATGTGCTCACAGAGATCGTATCAAAATTGCATTCTGGGCACACAAATAATACAGGTACTTTGTTGCGATTCTGGAAATATAAACACTGCAAAAAATCCACGATATGTTGTGAAATACGAATTACCTCTGACGTAAATCATGGGAAATGTTTTCCTTTATTTTTTTGCCGAAAAAGTTTTAGTTTGAATATTTGGATTTCCTCCGTCTTGTAAGAGGGCTTTGAGGAAATAAAATAATGTTTTATTGCATACATTTGAGTCATTGAGATGCTCCAATGTTGTGCCTTAAATACCTTAAGTTGTCATTTGGTATATGTGTGAGAATTCTAGGAAATTCTAGAAAAACTATAAATGCTTTCTACGCCTTCCATGTCGTTTCTATAACAGTGTCATTCTTTTATTCACTTAAAAAGCGCCAAACAGCGATCATGCGCCAAAAGAATGTTTCCAAGAAGCTAGGAGTGGTTACTTCATGGCTAGTTACTAAAAGAGTTAGAACAATAAAAATCACATAGAGGCTATGTAAACCTATGAGACTTCGTCATCTATAAATCGTGGAGTGGATCATTTAGATTAACTGAAGATTTGGTTTGTATCATTTTGTGTTCATTTGACCGGGACCTACAGTTTAACGCTGATTCTGAATCCCTCACAAACATCTATGCCATCACCAGGATTGGAACCTGAAGCCTGTGGTACCAAAGGCCAGAGCGCTAGAGTAAGTGTTTCAAATTTGTTTGTCAGTAGGTACAATAGGCCGCAAGATCGAACAGGCGGATCGAATTACAATCTCCACTTAATAGACCCATTTCAAAAAACAGTGATCGCAATTTATATCAAAAAGTATAAACGACTACACAAAACCAGCTTTCCGTTCCGTCGTTAAAATGGCGAAATAAATAAAAAAACACAATAACAGCATTGCTTAGTATATCATTTATTAGACTTAAAATTAATACGTCAGTTGACAACAGAACATAAAAAAAGTGACCATAAAAAATGATAATCGGGCCGCAGATAATGTTGGAGTTCAAATCGAACATTTATTGAATAAGTCTGTGGTCAAATGGAATGCGTGATATATAATCTGACATGAATGATTTTTATGTATGTAATATATTATCGTTATAAAGCACCTCTCTGTTTGAAAATATCAAAACCGCCTTAAATGTCCGTTTTTCAAATATTTATTCTTTTCGCTTTTTCTTCAAAACACCATCAACAACAACAAAAGGCAAGAGGTAGAAATCGAAAACAATTCATTTATAACTTCGTACTTTATGATGCCGTCTTGGGAAAGAGCAACGGAATACATGGTGGTATTTGGTTCACTGGTATCTCTCTCACAAGATGGTTTTATTCGAAATAAATCCCTACAATAAAACCCCTAGGGATGGATTCCGAAGCAAATATCAGAGGTTAAACAAAGATTGCGTTTTGAAAGATTGGACTCCATAAAATAGAACGGATGACACGTTTGTTATGAGATTGGTGGTCGCTGCTGCTATTCGGTTGTAGTTGAAAATGGATTCATACATCAAAAGCAAAGATAAGTCCAATCTTAAGCGAATTGGGCTGAATGATTCGAGTCTTATCTGTGTGTTCATTATAACTGTAGAAGGCATCCGATTGATTCGTTGAATGAATTATGCATAGATCGGAAGGTAATAAATTGGAGTTCAAATTCAATTTCACATGGAGTTCAGTATTTTTCAAAGGTGCTATTCCAGAGAAAGATGTCTGAAGATATAAAAATTAATATAGGTACCTTTATTCTTGCCAGTTTTCCTCTTCAAAGATGGCTTTCATTATAAACAAATAATCTTTCTATTTGCTTTTATTTCTTCTTTTATTCACGTAAAAATGTCAAACAGCGATCATGCGACAAAGAATGTTTCCGAGAAACTAGGTTTAGTTTGTCACTCTGCTGTCATTTCGGCACACTTTGGGCCCATTAGACTGGGACCTAGGTATGGTTGAAAGTGGATTCTGAAGCACTAAGAAACATCCATACCGCTGCCAGAATTCGAACATGTACCAACAGCCAGAGCGCTAGCCAATTGGCCACCAGACCATCTACAAGAGAGTATTATCATTTCTATAGTTGGTTACTGGAAGCGTTAATGTATATGTTTTTTTCATTATTAAAATAAAATGTTTTTGTACCCTATGAGATTCCGCAAACTGCAAACGGCCTAGTGGCCGAGTGGCTAGCGCTCTGGCTATTGGTACCACGCCCTTCAAGTTCGAATCCTGGACGTGGCATGGGTGTTTGTGATTGGTTCGGAATCCCCATTAGACTGTTGATCCCGTTTTAATTTCCCCGAAACGTGCACAAAAGGACCGCAGAAAGATAAACCAAACCAAATCGCAGTCCGTAAACCATGGACTGGATTATTCATCATTAATCGAAAAATAAAACTACTATTCATATCCTCTGATCGTTAACTGACAAAGAAACTTAAGAAATTCTCTCTTGAAACCTTCTTTAAAAGAAGAATATTTGTCAATATTTAAAAAAGCTTCGAGCATTTTACTATAATTCTTAACATCATCTCTATGAGAATTAGGGTTTTTTACCAATGAAGTGGTAAAATGTTTGGTTTGCCGCTCTACAATCATTTTTTGCCCATATTGGGCTCATTAGACTGAGACCTTCATTTGAACGTAGATTCCGAACCCCTCACAAACATCCATCTCCCAATCCAATTCGGGCCTGTAACCTGTGTTACCAAAGGCCAGAGCGCTAGCCAATTGGCCATCAGGCCGCAGATGATCTTGGAGTTCAAATCGTACATTTATTGATTAGGACGGCAGTAAAATGTAACGCATGACATACAATCTGACATGAATGATTCTAATTTAAATAATATATTATCTTTCTAATCCTTCTAAAGTGTCTCGCAGTTTTAAACTATCAAAGTCACTTAAAATGTACGTTTTTCAAATATTTATACTTTGCGTATTTTTTCAAGATACCAATACCACCAACAATAAAAAGCAAAGAGGTAGAAATCGGAAAACAATTCATCTATAACTTTGCGCTTTATGCTGCAGCGGAATACCTGGTGGTATTTCACTGGTATCTCTGTTCCGCGGTGGTTTTATTTATTATTTATTATTTTATTATTTATTATCCCGGAGATAGATTCCCGAAGCAAATATCAGAGGTTAAACAAAATTTCCGTTTTGAAAAATTGGACTCCATAAGAAGAACGGATGACACATTTGTTGGGAGATTGGGTGTCGCTGCTGCCATTCGTTTGCAGTTGAAAATGGATTTATGCTCCACAAGCAAAGAAGTGCAATCTTAAACGAATTGAACTGAATGATTCGAGTTTTATCTGCAAGTTCATTATGACCGTAAACGACACCCGATTGATGTGTTGAGTGAATTACGCATTGCGTGGGTGATAATGAATTCGTTCGAATTCAATTTCACATCGAGTTCAATATTGTTCAAAGGTGCTATTCCAGAGAAAAATGTCTCCAGATATGAAAATAAATATAGGAATCCTTCTGAATTACCATTTTTTCCATACAAAGAAGGTTTTCATTATAAACAAACTTTCGGGTTGCTTTTATTTCTTGTTTTGTTCAAGTAAAAAAGTGGCAAACAGCGATCATGCGCCAAACAATAGTTCCGAGAAATTAGGTGGAGTCACTTCTAGGGTTGGCTACTATCAAGCGTCTGTGTGATTTTTCCTTGTTAAAAACATATTTCTAAGACATATTGAGCACACCCGCGAGATTTGATTTTTATAAAAGTAGTTGCATGTGTTGCTCTCATTTTCAAAAACGGATCATTTTGGTCTTTTTGTAACTGTGTTTGGGGTCCAAAGCAGAGGGAATTACAGGTCCCATAATGATACTCGGGAAGATATAAGGGATGCGCCTTATTCTTTTTAGATCAGGCACACTGATTTGCAGAGAAAGCTGTGCACTTTTATAAACACATAACAATTGCAATCTGAAATACAGAAATTCGTACATGACTTTATTTCCGAAAACAACAATCGAAAACTATTCGTTTATAATTTTCGGTAAAGGTTTACATTGTATATACACAATCTCAAAATAAAGAGGGTGTTCGCACATTTTTATAACGAATTTCACCCTATATGTGAGAAAAAAAAAGATACATTTAATTTTCTAACTGATAAGTCTGTCTTTTCTGTCTGATAAGTTCTCAGATAAAAAAGTCCCTCAGATTTTTATCCTGTCCTCAAGATAAAAAAAAAAAGATTTCCTTAAAATGTCGCTCCTCCTCCCACATCTTCCGGAGTCCATCCGATTATTGTATTATTATTCCCCAAATGTCTTTTTAGGGGATACTGCTTATACGGAGGATTTAAAAGCCCACATGCACATAATCCACAGCAGACATATCGGACGGCTTTCAGTGGGAGAAAAGAATGGCCTCCATTACATTTTCCTTTCTCGTCTTTCACAAATATAGAGACAGTAGGTTTTGGGGTGTGATTAGTAGCCTTAACTTGATGTTACTCGACACAGTGGTCAAAGTGATGGAATGGCTTGTTTGAAAATAGGTGCCAAAACATATTTCTAGCAGTCATTCGTGTTAATTTTGACATTTTGTTCTACTTTCCTTGCTTTAAGCTTTCCTTTATAACAGAATCCACTAATATTCACAAAACATTTTGCAAAACTTCAGTCTCCCAAGTCTTATCCACATTGTTACTAAATCCCTAGTTGCAGGAAGGCCTAGACCAGGTCCATGGCTAAGGGTAATAGGCAGCTTTCACTTTTAGCGAGGAACCACGAAGGCTAGGAACCGAACCTGAAGACTGACTCAACCTCAAAACACTCCTTTACGGTCCTATGTGGTCGGGACCTATGGCTTAAAGTGGATTCCGAACAACTACAAACCTCCATGGCACCGCCTGGACTTGTACCCGAAATCTGTGGCTCCTAGGGCCAGACACTCAGCCATTCAGGCTCTAGGCTCATCCATTGTGACTACATTCTTCCATTTTTTAACCAGCCAAATATTTTTCGTAATACAATTCGTTTTTAGTCTTAAAGCTGATAAACATGTTTTGGCACTATCCGCTGTATGTCACGCTTTTATTTTTCGTTTTAATTATTGCAAATCATATTTTACAATTGTGTTTACAGTTTCGAAATAAATGTTTCAAGATTCTACTATAGTTATTTGGAGCATCGGAGTGTCTCTTAACATATAAGGAGCAACTTTAAATACATACGCTCCTTTATTAGGTTTGTATTTGTTTGCACTCTTTTCTCAGTGAAATGTAATTTTCTTTAATTTTTTTAATATTCTTTTCGTGTCCTTTATAATAATAAAATTAGAACATATGTCTTCGTAAAGCGCGAAAAATAATGCAATACATTGCTTATTTTCCGACGACCTATTCAGCATTTTTCCGGCCCGTGAGATTGATCACACTTTTACTAAATATATCTATTTTATAATGGCCAAAGGAGTGAAACCCAATGTATTTAAAAAATATATTATGTGTGCATCCATCTATTCAAAAATGAACTGTCGAAATGAGGAGAAAACACTAACTTTGATTTTAAAATAACATTCTTGCGAATATGTGACAGATAGTGCCTGTTTTATTGACAGTTCACAGAA
This sequence comes from Caerostris darwini, assembly GCA_021605075.1. NCBI lineage: Eukaryota > Metazoa > Arthropoda > Arachnida > Araneae > Araneidae > Caerostris > Caerostris darwini. The sequence continues at coordinate 19,864 of BPLQ01009524.1, read as the reverse complement.
TAATTAAATTATATTCTGCGAACTCATGCTGCACTCATCTTGGAACATCTAATATAACATGTTGTAATATGAATATAAAAATGTCATTAGTGGATCTATATCTAATAGAGTAATATATAATAATTTTATATTGCGGCCCGCAGGGGCCTGAATGGCCGAGTGGCTAGCGCTCTGGCGCTCGGTACCATAGGTTTCGGGTTCGAGTCCCGGCGGGGCCATGGATGTTTGTAGTGGTTCGGAATCCACTTTAAACTGTAGGTGCCGGTCCTAATAGGATCGTAGAGCGTTGCGGGGACAGTGTGACTCCACGTCCGTGGCTTATCTTCAAGTTACACGCGCCCCCTGGGTCATGCAAAGTGAGTAACGTCTGTGCAGCGCTTGCCTTAAGTCATCTAAGACCAAGCTGCCTTAGAACAAACAAAAATATTGCGCCCCGCGGAGTTAGGATGCATTTCCGAAATGGCCTGCAAGATCATTCAGGTTGGTAACATTTTAGCCATGCACATGGTCATTCAACCCTATTCTGAACTCCTGCTATTCAGTTATTTTTTTACTGAATTCAGTTGACAAAATAGAGAACCTCTCCTCTGTACCTCTCGGTATTATGAAACGGTAAATATTCTTTCTCCGGGATCTCTTTCATTCGCGTCAAATAGCTGCCGTAAAAAAGAGTTAGGACTCCAAAGAATACATCCGAGGTGAAATGGAGTCCCCCCGTTCGAAAGATTAGCCTCTGCGTTTGATCTATTGCAGAAAGAACATCGAAACAAACAGAGAGCCCACCAACTTCGGAATGTCGCTTTTGACGGCGGAATCAATGAAACATGAATCAGTACAATTGTTTCAAACTTTATTGGATGGCTTTTCAGATCCCCCTGTAATTTATTATACGCATGAGAATCATGCATCCCAGAGTGAATTTCATGCATTCTACAATCCTAATTCAGGGGCGTGAATGGCCGAGTGGCTAGCGCTCTGGCTCTCGGTACCACAGGTTTCGGGTTCGAGCCCCGGCGGTGCCATGGATGTTTGTAGTGGTTCGGAATCCATTTTAAACCGTAGGTCCAGGTCCTAATAAGATCGTAGAGCGTTGCGGGAGCATTGTTACTCCGCGTCCGTATCTTCAAATTACACGCGCCAGCTGGGTAATGCAAAGTGAGTAACGTCTGTGCAGCGCTTGCCTTGAGGCATCCAAGACCAAGCTGTTTAAGTGTTTGCCAGCAGTATCGGAAAAAAAACCAATCCTAATCCATAAATGTTCGATTTGAAATCCAACATCATCTGGTCGGATGTGTTCTGTATGAAACAGTTTTTTCTAACTCTAGGAATCGAATCACATTTTCTGTTTGCAAACGAGTCGTCGGGTACTGATGGCTGAAGGACTTGGTATTATAGGCTTCGGTTCGAGTCCCGGCAGGTCCATGGATTTTTTTAGTATTTCGGAATCGACTTTAAATCGTAGGTCCAGGTCTGATATTACTGTAAAGATTTGGACGCATGCCTGACAACCCTGTCCCGTAAAAAGGACAACACCCCTTGTCTTGAAATCTGGCAATAGGCAGACAGCCTTGGTCCACCATGGGGCTGTTGAGCCATTGATGATCATGATATTAAAGAGAAAAATCATTTTAACGATGCAGACGATCATTAAACCTCATTTCCGAATGGATGCCATTCAGAAATTTTTTACTCAATTCAGTTTAATACATGGAAAAAATTAAAACGGCTGCAAAAATAACTGAACACTCATTGCAATTTAAAAATACATATTAGCTATTTTACGAGTAGCGCAGAAAGAAGGTGCAAATCTGGTATACCAACCTTGACGATGCCAGTTCTATTATGTAATTGATGATGCATCCTGGGTGATGTTGAATTTGTCACATGGCAGTAGCTGTAGTGATATATCCGATAGGGGTAGTGGATTGAATATATATAAACTCATGTTTGTGAAAATTGCAACACCATGAAGGACTTACGCGAGTGAGCTGAAATTTTCAGGAAATGCAAATTAGCGCATGATATGCAAATGATTAGAATTTCAAATCCGTAGCGCATGCGTATGCTGAGCAGCGCCCTCTGAACGGCGGATGGATCCGAATAAATAGACGGCTGTAGCGAGGCGTGTATGGCTATCGGTGGTTATTTGCTAGTGGTAAACGTTAACTCAATCGTTACTTATGCCTCTTCGACGAAAGAGAGCGAGATTTGAACAACTTACAGAGTTTGAACGGGGGAGAATCATCGGCCTTCGTGAAGCTGGATTGTCTTATCGTGCAGTAGCCGCTCGTGTGCAGCGTAACAGCAGCACAGTGGTGCGTTTTTGGAAGTAGTGGACGGACGAGTGTCGGACAACTCGGAAATCCGGGATCCCGCTTTAATTTGTGGTACCATGATGGCCGCATTCGTGTCAGACGCTGTGCCGGTGAACGCCACCTTCCGGAGTGCATTATCGAACGCCACAGTGGACGAACACCCGGAGTTATGGTCTGGAGTGCCATAGCATATCATGGACGATCTCAATTGCTAAGAATTGTGGGCAATCTGAACAGCAACCGGTACGTCAGTGAAGTTCTACAGCCCCTAGCTGTTCCCTTCCTTCAACGCTTGCCAGGCGCTGTATTTCAACAGGACAATGCCCGCCCTCATATCGCTAGGACTGTTCAATCCTTCTTTGCAACGCGGCAGGTACAGCTTCTTCCTTGGCCTGCGTATTCCCCGGATATGTCGCCGATTGAACATGTGTGGTCGGCGTCTCGGTCGTGATCCTCGTCCTGTTGCTTCTGCAGACGAACTTTGGGTGCGCATACAAACAATAGGGAATGCTCTTCCTCAGGCAGACATTCAAAATTTGTTTGACTCCAAGCCACACAAAATACTGATTTCGATCTCTTGTTATTGTTTGTTTGCCTTGAAGATTTAATCATTTATTTGTACCACTACCACTCAACTGTGTATTAAACTTCATTCAATTATGACGATTCCTTCATGGTGTTGCAATTTTCACAAACATGAGTTTATATGTACACGTTGTCCTGCCAAAAAATGCATTGTAGAGAATGACAATGTTCCAATATAGGTGCATAGTAATTTTCATGGATATCGTTTGAATGGCACATAGTATGACATGCTACAGCACTCTCTGGTGGCAAGTAACCACAAAGTGGATAGCGCAAACATATTTTTCATATTCGAATATCTATTATTACCTATTTTAATAGCGTTAGGTTGAGCGGTACAGAAGTGGATGGACTGCAAACTACAAGGGGGACCTTCTCCATGTTTTGTCAAACCCACACAAAAAATTTCATAACAACCGGTCCAACCGAGTTCAGTGACAAACACGTACAGAATTACAGTTGTGTGTTTGCTGTCATGACCTTAGACACCGTACTTCTAGAAACGCTTAGAAATTGGGATGCTTCGGTTACATTTGCTCCAGCCAGGCGGGCTCCTACAATTTGGCCTCATTGAAACTCTGAAAGGTCCGACATTTGACGCGTTTGAAATAAATCCACGACTTACAGAACTTCAATAAAGTTACCACATACTACCAGAATAATACTTCTATTTAAAAAAATTGGTAGCTATTATTATATCTTAATGCTTACGAAGAGCATTTCAAAATGTCCCTTTTATTCACAGGTGTTTCCATTATTTTGATTATGGAAACACCTGTATGGTGTTATGTATGGTGTTTACCTTAGTGTTATGCATCATTTTAATAAGTGAGTACATAAATGATTTCAGCGTATTCATTTCCTGTAGATATAGAGAGTTTTTGCACACCGTACGTTAGTTACCGTAGGACGTCCGTTAGCTTTTTCACCCTAGCGCGCATGCTCATAGGAAATGTATGTTAATATATGTTTCCCATGAGCATGCGCGCTAGGGAGAAAAAGCTAACGGATGTCCTACGGTAACTAACGTACGGTATGCAAAAACTCTCTATTAAAGTTATATATCACTTTTCAAAATTATTTACAGTGACAGGGGAAGGTTAATAATTCATCGAATATTTGCAAACTGTTTTGGGGAAGTAAATATTTGTGGAATAACCTTCGGCATTTTGGGCACCGATCCGAGATGATATTTGCATGCTAATAACAGAAAACAGAAGATAACGCCGCGGTGATGTGTTTATGGTGCCATCTATATGCAAATAGGCAAACACCGACTCTGTCCTGCAGTGATAGGGCATCAGAAATTCCACGTTGCTCGGATCCTATGAAGCGGAAGTGGATATGGCTGCTTAAAAATCATTTCGTTGTTAAAATATGAAATGCTGCTTTCGGAAAAACTCTCGTTGGACGCCAAGCAAAAAAAAAAAAAAAAAAAAAAAAAAAAAAAAAAAAAAAAGCGTGATTATGAAGAAGAAATGTGTTTTAATACCGGGTGGTTATATTTAAAGTTCTCCTTTCAAAATGCTGTCAAAAGAGAACCACTCGTCACAATGAGTTCATTTTTGAAATGAAGACACTGGAAGAAGAGGGAAACGGTACGGCATCAAAACAAAAATTCCAAAGTCTATTAATAGACGGCACTGTAAGCGGCCTAAAGAAAGTGAATTCGGCTGCCAGGGATAGTTTGAATCAAAATGACAACGTATTTGGCATGAGTTGCGCATTCCGTTCAACGGGCTGGATTGCTTCGGTATTTTAAGGAAAAAAATGACTTCCAAGTCGTTCAACAGTTGTGACACTGTGAGTGGAAATCCCATCCACCACGGCAAGGATTGGATGGGAAAAATCGTTAACTTCTTAATCGTAACTTTTTTAAATAGCTTACTTAATACTAATTACTTAATTAATAACTTACTTACTCTTACTTAATCGAACTCAATAAATGACTTAAATCGAAATTTCTTTAAGTATCATCAGTTCAAATGTGAACTCATTGTGGCCAGTTGTTCTCTTTTGACAGAATTTTTGAAATTGGGACTCTAATTATAATCACCCTGTAAACTTCTCCATTTGCCTTTCAGGTTTAAACTTTCTTATTTATGAAAACATTGCAATGGAGTAATGGTTTCGTTGCCACACACTAAAAGAGACAAGGGACCTAAATGACCGAGTGTCTGGCGGTGGGTGGCATAGGTTTCGGGTTCGAGTCCCGGCCGTGCCTTGGATATTTGCTGTAGTGGTTCGGAATCCACTTTAATCCTGAGATCTAGGTCTCAAAGCACTGTAGAGAGTCACGGAGCCCAGTCAGATTTCTACCTACTTCGTCCATACGGGTTTGTGGGCTTGGTCTAGATGTCTACCGAGTGGGATAAGTAACAACAACAAAAGAGAAAAACGTTTTGGGTAGAATATTATATTGAATGATCACCAAGGACATTTTTTGTAACTATTTACACACAATAATTAAATAAATAAAAAGCTTCATTAAACAACTTTCATTCGCGTCCTATTCTAATCAAATTCAATATCTTTATTTAATTTGTAATTTGTTTTCACTTGGGGAGGTATTCATGAACATGTTCATTTTCAGTGTTCATTTTTCAAATATAGAAAAAATAGACTAACTGATGTCACGATGAATCCTCTGGGTTTTGTGCTCACTAGCAGTTTTATGACTGATGTTGAGGGGTTAGTCTAATAATTTTTTTTATATTTGGGTCTTTCGCACTGGTACATTTTGTACTTATCACTTAGATCTTCAAGTCGCTTGTGATTGTTAAGGAATTTATCGGGAATCTTCGATTTCTTTCTTTTCAGGGATGGCGCTCATTGAAAGTGATGGTGATATTCATAAAAGTCGTGTTCAATAGAGCTTGAAAAATATTGAAAATCTGATTATCGACAGTTATGAAAATTAAATACATACACCATGGAAAATGTGCAGTCTCACATGAGACAAAAACTCGGATCCATTTAAAAAAGTCTCTATTCTGAAAATTAAAAATTATGTCTTCGCAGTCGATTCAAAATAAAAATTGATTTCTCAGTTCCTGATAAGTGGGATGTTTTCTTTTCCGACAACACTTCCTCGAACGAAAGGTTTTAGAATGACAAATGATTTCCCGATATTCCGCAACACGTTCGATGGAGTTGAAAATAAGAAACCTCATCTCTTTTGGACCGAGAAACTGCGGTTATTCATTCCTCCCTTAAATGCGCTGGGATGCCACCCTAGTATGAGTTCCGAGTGGTTTTAACACATCTTTATACGCCCCACACATTTATCTTGATATTGGAGAAGCTTTGCTTTTGGTCAATGCTAATTGACATTTTAGGTCACTCATTTTATATCTAGAAATATAAATAAAATATAAAAGAAAAATATATTGAAATGAGAAGACACTGTAACATTAGAAGGAAGCCTACGCGGTACAGTACGCAGTCTTTTTCTATTTTTAAGCAAAGAAATATCATACTGAGGAAGAGAATTTGAAACCGAATTGCAAGTGTGAAGAAGATTATTGTTGGATATTTTCAGTATAAATTGGAGAATGTTTGGGAAGTCAAGCGATTGTCTAATATCCTGAAATACTAAGGTGAGTGGGTGATCATCCGAAGGATTTTGTTTTCAAGTCTCTGATTGATTTCCAATTTACGTTTTGCTTCGGAATCTCAAACTGGACTTGAACAAATAATCATGGGACGCATGTAATATATGTAAATAAGCATTTTGCTATGTAGCGACAGGTTAGAGTTTCTACAAATTGGAGGATAGAAGATGCGGATAGCTTTATTACATTTATTTAGGAGGTTTGCTGAGAATAAGTGAGATTTTTATCAAGAGAGATGCAAGATATTTAAGTTGTTCTGACCAAGAAATAGTTGTGTTATAAATACTGATATTTGGTTTAATAAATTAAACAGAACAGCCTCAGTTTTGTCAGTATTGAATTTATTCTTTCCAGTAGGTTAATGTCACCCTAGAAGATGACAGTTCTATTATGTGAGTGAGAATGCATCCTGGGGGATGTTGAATTTGCTTGATGGGCGTAGCTGCAGTGGTATATCATCCCAGATCGAAATGTCAAAGCATGCAAACCATCCACACCGACACACACACACACATTGTCATTCATGAATCCCGACAGCAAATTCGAATTTAACACTAGCATATGTATACTTATATCTTAGCTTTGTGGATTGTCTTATTAAATGTATACAGAAACGATTTCAGCGTTTTAATTTCCTGTTGGTATTAAAATTATCTAATCTTTTTCAAAACGATTTTCAGTGAGAGTGGCGAGTCAAGAAATATTTCACAATTTTAAATTTCCTTTCTCTGATCTGTTCATCGAATGTTTGCAAACTGTTTTGGGGAAGTAAATATTTGTGGAATAACCTTTGGCATTTTGGGCACCGATCCGAGATGATATTTGCATGCTAATAACGGAAACCAGAAGATAACGCCGGTGTGATGTGCTTATGGTGCCATCTATATGCAAATAGGCAAACACCGACTCTGTCGTGCAGTGATGGGGGCATATCAGAAATTCCACGTTGCTCGGATCCTATGAAGCGGAAGTGGAGAGGGTTACTCAAAAATCTCTTCATTGTTAAAATATGAAATGTTGCTTTTGGAAAAACTCTCGTTGGATGCCAAGGAAAAAAAAAAAAAAAAAGCGTGATTATGAAGAAGAAATGTGCTTTAATACAGGGTGATTATATTTAAAGTTCCCCTTTCAAAATGCTGTCAAAAAAAGAACCACTCATCACAATGAGTTCACATTTGAAGTGAAGATACTCGAAGAAGGAGGAAACGGTAAGGAGTCAAAAAAACAGTTCCAAAGTGTATGAATAGAGGGCGCTGTAAGCAGCATCAAAAAAGTGAATTCGGCTGCCAGTGATAGTTTGAATCGCAATGACAAATAATAAATTTGGCACGAGTTACACATTCAGCCAAAGCACACAAAAAAAATCGTGATTATGAAGAAGGAATATGTTTAAAATATACCGGGTGATTATAATTAAAGTCCTACTTTCAAAAATGCTGTCAAAAGAGAACCCCTCGTCACCACGAATTCACATTTGAACTGAAGACACTGGAAGAAGGGGGAAATGGTACGACATCAAAACAAAAATTTCAAAGTGTATTAATAGCGGGCAGTGTGAGAGGCCTAAAGAAAGTGAATTCGGCTGCCAGGGATAGTTTGAATCAAAATGACAACGTATTTGGCATGAGTTGCGCATTCCACCCACTGTAGTGTTCAATGTGCTAGATCGTTTCTGTTTTTTGAAGGAAAAAATGACTTCCAAGTCATTCGACAGTCGTGGCACCGTGAGTGGAAAGCCATCCACCACTGCAAGGCCAATGGAATGGGAAAAATCGATGGAACTTTTTTTTGATGCCGTACCGTTCCCCCCTTTCTTCAAGTATCTTCCGTTCAAATGTGAACTCATTGTGACGAGTGGTTCTTTTTTGAAAGCATTTTAAAATTTGGACTTTAATTGTAATCACCCTGTATACTTCTCCATTTGCCTTTTCGGTGTAAACTTTCTTATTTACGATAACATCATAATGGCATACTGATTTCGTGCCAGACACTAAAGAAAACAAATCTATTGCTTTGAATTTTATATTGAAGAATCACCATTTTCATTTTTTGTAATTATAAAATAATGTTTAATAAATAAACTTTTATTAAACTCTCATTCACGTTCTATTCAAATAGCGCATTCTTCTAACACAATAACTTTATTTAATTTATTATCATTTTCACTTGGGGAGATATTTAAATCCCGATTCGAACATGTTCATTTTCAGCGTTCGATTTTCAAATAGAGAAGAAATAGACTAACTGTTGTCTTGATTAATCCTCTGGGTTTTGTGCTCAGGAGCAGTTTTATGAATGATGTTGATGAGTTAGTCTAATATATTGTTTATATATCTGGGTCTGGTACATTTTGTACTTATCACTTAGATCTCCAAGTCTCGTGTGATAGCTAAGGAATTTATCGGAAATATTCAATTTTTTTCTTTTGAAGGATGCCGCTAATTGAAAGTCATGGCGACACTAAAAAACGTCGTGTTGAATGGAACTTGGTAAATATGGAAAATATAATCATCGATTTTCTGTCCGCAGTAATGAAAATTAAATACATACACCATGGAAAATGTATGGTCTCACATAAGACAAACATATGCTTTTAATCGATTTTAAAAAAATCACTATTCTGAAAATTAAAAAAAAAAAAAATTCGCAGTCAATTCAAAATAAAATTGATCTCTCAGTTCCTGATAAGACTGATACGTGGGATGTTTTATTTCGCAACTTTTTTAAGCGAAAGTTTTCTGAAAGACTAATTTCCCAATACTCCGCAACACGTTCTTTGGAGTTGAAAATAAGAAACCTTATCTCTTTTGGACTGAGAAGCTCCTGTTCTTTATTCTTGACTTAAAATATCGTCTCAATATTTAAAAACTTCTTCAAATCTATTGCTTAAAAGGTGTCAAAAGTTTGCACAAATTAATGAGGGGTTCGGCCAAGTTACAATAAGTTGGCCGAATCGAAGCTTATTACTAAAATGCCACGATTTAGACCGACTCTCAGTGGTGAGGACTCCGATTTGAATCTGATAAAACATATGATAAACTCTGATTTGAAAACATATGTATTATTATCACAATTGTCATTTTCAATTTGATGTCTGATGAAAAACCTGTTTAAAAAAATTCAATTTCATTTTAGAGCGAAATTGATTTCGTAAACCACATTTTCAAAGAAGAAAAATATATAATATTAGATTAATATTAAAATGAAATATAAATTTTAAAAAACTGCAATCTTCTCAGCAAATTTCAACTTATCATGTGTGAACATTCAAGAACGGATGAATAAATTCAGGAATATTGCCAATGTTTAATAATGCACGATATATAGGAAGCAATGGATTGAATACTTCAAAATGGCCACATGAATAGAGCAGCGTTGAATAGAACAAGAACTTCATGAAAAATGAATTGTTCAAGAATCTCTAAAAGAATATACAAAAGTAAGATAAATTTCTTCGTAAATGAAGAATGAAGTATTCCCAATTCTACAAGAAATGGTATCACATTGAATAGCTATAAGTATATATCAAAGTTTAAAAATATTAGTCGTAAAGGAAGAACGAAGTATTCCAAATACAATTAGAAGCACTATAACATTCAATATCCAAAAGAATATATCAATAATTGGAAATTCTAGGCATAAATGAAGAATGAAGTATTCCAAATACAATAAGAAGTCCTATACAGTTCAATAGGCATGGGAAAATGCCAAAAGTGGCAAATATGAAACTTCGAAAAGAAGGAATTGAACAACGCACTACCAGGGCTTGAATGGCCGAGTGGCTAGAGCTCTGGCGCTCGGTACCACAGGTTTCGGGCTCGAGTCCCGGCGGTGCCATGGATGTTTTTAATGGTTCAGAATCCACTTTAAACCGTAGATCCCGGTCCTAATAGGATCGTAGAGCGTTGCGGGGGCATTGTGATTCCGCTTCCGTATCTTCAAGTTGCACGCGCCCCTGGGTAAGTAACGAGTAACGACATAGTGAGTAACGGCTGTGCAGCGCTTGCCTTAAGGCATCCAAGACCAAGCTGTCTAAGTGTTTGCCAGCTGCATTGGAACAAAAAAAACAAACAAAAAAAACCAACGCCCTACCAGTACTTATAGCCATTTGATATACAAATGTTTAAAATCCCAACCTAAAACATGAAAAGTGCTTCAAAACCATACTACAAAACACATCAAGCAAAAGCCAAATTCTCCAGAAAATTCCTTAAGATTAACGTTAATGAACCATTTCAAGAGTTAAGGGGTCCAAAGAGTCAGTTTCCGCCAAAATTTACAATGGAATTTTATTTGCTTGAAACTAATTTTCGGATAACGCCACGACCCCTAACCAGGACTACATCATGTTCACACACGATAAGAAATCTATACCTCGTGAATGAAATTTAAAAAGAAAAAAAATAGACCAATAAGCAATGTTGAAAGTGACCCTGGAGATCTCACCAAAGCAATCCCCCTATTTTTTGTGTCTTATAATCGTAAAAACTAGCTAACTTTAAAGAATTGCTTGCCAAGTGAAAAGTTATCATGGTCTTTCATTCGAGCAGCCTGAATGGCATTTGAGAAAGATGAGTTATTAATTAGAATTAATTAAGTGAGGCGAGATTTGTTAGGGATTTTTTTTTCATTCATATTCAACCATTAAAAGTTTGTATCGGATAAAAGTTGAACATTAATGAATGAAAAAATATTTTTAAAAATTGCATTTTAAGAGGAGTAATTAATGCGATCATTAAAATTTTCGCTTATATTTCTGAGGAAGTTTTTTTTATTCTTGATTAAGACTTTTATTTTTTACTGTTAATTAATGAAATAATGAATCATCTCTCAATATTTGTTTAAAAAGAAGGTAATAATGATTCAAGGCATTGTGAGAGATTCTTCTTCTTAGGGGATTCCTTATAGCGGGATACATATATTAAGGGGTGCATTTAAAAAAATATTGCGGGGCCTGATGGCTGGTGGCTAGCACTCGGTGCTACAGATTTCGATTTTAAGTCCCTGTGGTGCCATGGATGCTTGTAGTGGTTTGGTCTCCACTTTAAACCGTAAGTCCTTGTCTAATATGACTGTGTGGCGTAGGAGTGACACACCCAGTTATTAGATTACTGTTCGGTAAAAAGAAAACATCTGTCTGGGTATGCATAAGTTGTACATGTCGATCGCCAAATGTAAAATTTCAAGAAAGAAATGCACTACAATGTCTCAAAATTTAATACTATATCATTTTTCTGTTTTCACATGAGCTACAAAATGACTCATATGAGTATCTGGAGCCTGACTCTGGCGCTCGGTACCACAGGTTTCGGGTTCGAGTTCCGGCAGTGCCATGGATGTTTGTAGTGGTTCAGAATCAAACTTAAACCGTAGGTCCCTTGTTTAATAGGATCGCAGAGCGTTGCCTTAAGGTTGAGTCCCTCTTCGGCCCTCGTTGTTCCTCGCTCAAGTGAAGCTGCCTGTTATCCTTAGCCATGGGTAACCAATCTCCTGCGATGGGGTCTTCTGGACCTGGTGTAGACTTTCCTGCACCAGGGGGATTAGTAACAATAACAAAGTTTGTTATGGACAACATTATTTAAAGTCTACAAAGCAAAAAAAAAAAAATTATATTTGAGAAGTAAGTGTAATTCACAAATTAAAATTACAATTAAAAAAAAATCAAAAATTATAATTAAAAAAATCAGAGAAATTTGAAAACTCATTTTTTAAGGAATTTCATAAGAAGATGTTTTGGGGTCGGAATCTACTTTAAGCCGTCTAGTTTTGCAATTTTAATTAACATTACATCCACTTTTTTCAAAATTAAGTACCGTACTTATATGACTGTAGAGCGTCAGGATGTGATGGAGCACTGTCATAGGAGAACGGGACCTACGGCTTAAAGTGGATTCCGAACAACTACAAACAACAACTACAAACTGCTACAACTACGACTCGAACCCGAAACCTGTGGCACCGAGCTCCAGAGCGCTAGCCACTCGGCCTGTCAGGTCCATTCCATGTATTAATTCATTATTTTATGCACGTGTACTCAATTAGAAATTTTAATTTTCAGAACATTTTGTACGATAGATGTATATAACAAATTAGCATATAAATATTCATAACATATTTTATAAACACATACTCTCAAAAGACATATTCATTGTTCCAATTTAAACGTGCGGTCAGATGAATAATAATCATGTACATCAACAACTATACACAAGGTCGAGTATACTAGTGGTCGAGTTGCTAGCGCTCTTGCGCTCGGTACCTCGAGTCCCGGCGGTGCCATGGATGTTTGTAGGGGTTCGGAATCCACTTTAAGCCGTAGGTCCCGGTCTCGTAGAGCGTTGATGGGATAGTGTGACTCGCCTTTTTAGCCTCTCTTTAAGCTACACGTAACCCACTTGGTGGTGCTGAATGAGTAACAGTGATGCAGCCCTTGTTAATGGCATAAAGTTGATCTGTCTATATATTGCTAGCTATATATAAAACAGAATTAAGGGGCTTTAAAATTAAATAATTTATCTTATCGTTAAGGGTTAAAGAAAATAAGTAAAAAGTTTGTAGATTAAAGTTGTATTTAATTTTTTAAAAAATTTGCAAAATTATAAAGATGATATTTTTATTTTAAACTACACTACTTTTGGCAATCTCAATTAATTGTCTAAAACTGCTATTTAAATAAAAAAAATAACACGTAGTGTTACAAGAAATTCTTTATATAACGGTCTAGTTTTGCAATTTTAATTAACATTACATCCACTTTTTTCAAAATTAAGTACCGTACTACTTCTTTGTTTTTTGGGGATGGTAATTTATCTAGACAGTTAAACGTCTAGTTAATTATTGTAAAATAACGAGTCTGCTCAAAATTTTGAAATGAAACATTTACTATCTTGTCTGGAACAGAATTTTATTTTTTTGCAAAATGTGAGCTGAATTTTAATGACACTGCTTTGCTGTAAAATTTTAAAACTTTTAGTATGCATTTTTTGTGTTTTTGGTGTTCTGAATTCTCATTACATAACCATCTCTCCATGCAACCAACTCTCGTGGGATGATGGATCGCGTCTGTTCATTCACCTCTTAGACAGATTAAAGCTTTTGTGTTCGTTGTTAAAAATATTTTCTTGACTGACGGCAGTTTGTAATATGGCAGAACGTATTCGCCGATCAATGAATACGCTTTCTTGCATTACAAATCCCCATACAGGGTGAGGATAGTTAAAGTCCCATTTTCCAAATGCTGTAAGAAAAGAGCCGCTCGTCACAAGGAGTTCAAATTTGAACTGAAGATACTTGAAGAAGGGGGAAACGGTAAGACATCAAGAAAAAAAGTTGCACCGTTTTTTTACATCCAAAATTGTATGTGATCTTGCCGTGGTGGATGGGCTTTCCCCTCACAGTGTCACAACTGTTGAATGACTTGGAAGTCATTTTTTTTCCGTCGAAAGACCGAAACAATCGAGCACATGGAACACTACAGTGGGTTTAATGTGCAACTCGTGCCATATACTTTGTCATTTCCATTAAAACTATCACTGGCAGCCGAATTCACTTTCTTTAGGCCACTTACAGCGCCCTCTATTAATATACTTTGGAACTCTTTTTGATGAAGTACCTTTTCCCTTTTCTTCAAGTATCTTCAGTTCGAATTTGAACACATTCTGACGAGGGGTTCTTTTTTTCACAGCACTTTGAAAGCGGATTTTTAATTATAATCACACTGTATATATTTTTTTAAATTTGCATTATCGTAACATACAACATAACACCGCATTCATCATGCCAATGAGTGGGCGTTATTGACAGACGTTTATTTGAGCGAAAGTTGGAATAACGGAGAGACCCACAGAACCCATCGCTGGCCGGACTCCCCTTTTCAGAGCATTAAACCCCTATTCGATACCTGATTAACTCTGTAACTGTCCGGCAAATTGTCGGCAGCGACGCGCTCATTAGGAAAATCGCAATTTAAAGAATTCGAATGCGGCTTCGGAGAGCGGCGAGATTTACCTATCAAAGGGTGATCGAACTTCCCCATAAACCCGGTTAAAGTTGGTGAATGAACATTCTGAGGAATTCCCTTTGATCATTCCGCCTTCATTGGATGCGCTGAGTAACAGTATTGAATCTGGTCACCAGAAAAGACAATTCAATTTGGGAGAGACATCACTCCTTAGCAAGCATTGGACAGTCGTCTCCGAGTTTCAGTTTTCTTGAATCTTGTTCTCAAATAATCTATCAACAGTTTCAACGTTGGTAAGTCTTAATAAATGTGTTGTTATCCGTTTATGCTTTATAATGCTTATATCAGGTCTGGCAAACGCAAATGATCTTGCGGACCACTTTGGAAATGCCTACTAACACCGCGGGCCGCATATAAAATTATAGATGCCCCTATTAGATTGAGACACTCTACAGACATTTTTGTGGTGTAAAATGAGAATGAGTTATTTTTATTGTGTTTACTGGTATTCTTACATGTAAACATAGGTAATAATAATGATGATACTGAACGCACATTGTAAAGAAATAAAAAGAAAATGAAAATTGAATGAAATGAAAATGAAATATAAAGCAATATATAAATATAAAGGGAATAAATTAATGAAAGCATTAAAAAATATTTATTTTACAAGTGCGATATTAGCTTCTCCACTCTTTCACTGATATCCAATTAGTTAGTGCTCTAATCTTCGGTACCACGGGGCTCCGGGTGCGAATCCTGGTGGTGGCAATGGACGTTTGTGAGGAGTTCGGAATCTACTTTAAACTGTAGGTCTAGGTTCTGTTCAGCCCTCGTGTACACAAGAGGACCGTAGAGCGACAAACCCACTCATTCACTTAGCTTTTGCAAATGGATCTCCATTTGGGTATTTGCACGTCGTAATAGGTGTTGCAGGTGAGAGTCCATTCTGTTTGAGCGTGTAGTGTGTTGGGCCACTTTCATTTTCGAAAAAATAACGTTTCGCAGGTGTAAGTTGAACCAAGAGCGCTAACAACTTTTTATATCAGATTTCTCAAATTGGAAAATTTTTCTTTTGTGACGTAAGTGTTAATGTGATAGTGCTATATTTTTGTAAGTGTTGTGTTAAATATTGTGTTATATGTTTGATGAGGATGTTTCAAAAATGTGTTTTAATTCAATATTGCATTGTAAGTCATTTTTGTTCCCTTTGAAGATATTCTGGGGCCGACTCGACTTCAACATGAAAGGGAGATGAATATAATTAAAAAATTTTGTTGTATTTGTCCAAACTGAAACTCCAAATTACAGAATCGGATTTCGAAAGACTGTATTGGCAAGAATATTATTTTAAAATCAAAGTTAATTTTTCCTCAAATTATGTATGCGACATAATGTATTTCTGTAGTAAAATTTTGAATAGATGGATGCACATATAATGTATTTTTTTAATACATTGGTTTTCACTCCTTTGGCCATTGTAAAATCAATATATTTTGTAAAAGTGTGAAAGGTTGAAAAAGGTGAAAGTTGACCACGCCTGGTTTAGCATATAAATATATTTTGTGTATGTATTAAGTCTATTTTCCAAGCCATAAATGATTGAAACGAATCCATATACATATAAACTGTGCGTTTTTAAAAATTAAGTTTAATCTGGTAATGTGTCCAGCAATTGACACAATTATAACATACGCGACGTTTGCTGGACCAAACTTGGAGGCGGTGTACAGAGTTGGTGGTGCCATGAATGATTTTAGTGGTTCAGAGTCCATTTTAAACCGTAGGTCCCCATCTAATATGATCGCAAGTCTTTGCTAACAGCCCAGCCCAACAACGTTTTTTCAAAGGCATACATTTTCAATCTAAATTTCTTTTACATATCGCATAACAATCTTTGAGGAATATCTTTCAAAGCCCAATAATATTTTCAAGGAAATATGTTTTCCCATAATTTTCTATTTGCTACAAAGCTGAAGACCTTAGATCAATCAGTTTGCTTCTTAACGGTTACTCAAACCCCCATAATTTACGATTCTGTGTTCAAATTGCTCAGCCAAACGAGGCGTTATAAATTCGGACATGCCGGAACCCTCATCAGAGACCATTAGAGCGAGGCAGGATGGGTCATTTGAGAACATCTTCACCCTAATCGGTTGTTTGAACGCTCCTCCTTATGAAAAAAGGGAGGCTCCTTACGTTTGAAGAAGAAGAGATAAAAAAATGAAGCTTGGTAGAAGTGGAATGAGTAGAGATAGAACATGAGGTGGGGAGGAGTATTATGCAAATTAAATAAGGCATTCTGGGAAGGGGGATTCCACCAATTAAGCATATTATTTACCGGTTTAAAATAAATCCAGCGAAAGTGCTTCGATAAGAAGAGAGAACGTGAAAGAATAAAAAAAAAAGATAATGATAATGAAGAAAAGATTTGGAAATAAATGGCTTGGAAGGTAATATTTGGATCGCAAATGTCTTGAGAATAATTAGACACTTTTTTTCTCACCTAGGATAATACTTAATCTGTTTAAAATATTTCAAGACTTAAAAGATTTTTTTCCCTAATTCTTTTGTATTTCAAATTTTAAAAAAAATGTCTGATTCTATTTGATATAATTTGCTTCTATTTGATATAATATTTTGATATAGTTTTAATCGAGTGCAATACGACATCGGTTGTTGTTTATCTTTGCAATTTTTGAATAGTTCTATAATATTGAAATCTGGCTAAAATGCAATTTAATAAATCTTATTATGAAACTATTTCTAGAAATAATATGCTTAAACCTTCCAGAAATCGGATGTTAAAATAATAGGATGTTTAAAATGTATAGTATGTTTTTGTAGATTAATAGGATGTTTAAAATGTATAGTATGTTTTTGTAGATTAATAGGATGTTTAAAAAATTAAAATTTAAATGTAAATTCATCTGATATACAAATTAATTGAACGTTTAATGTAATTATTAAAGCATTCTCGCACTCGGTGCCACAGGTTTCTGATTCGAGTCCAGGCTGCGCCATGGATGTTTTTAGTGGTTCGGAATCCACTTTAAACCGTAGATCCCTGTCTTATGTGACTACTATTACTACTACTACACAACACCACACAATATCACTTTGCCTAGAGCTGAATTGCCCCTTTACAATTTGGGAATGATGTGAGTGAGAAAAGTCTGATAGGGCTCTGTGACACTCTACAGTCATATGAGACCGGGACCTACGGCAAAGTGTGGATTCCAAACCAATGCAAACCCCCATGGCAACGCCACGATAAGAACCTAAAATCCTGTGGTACTAAAGACTGGGAGATGATGGCAGAGTGGCAGGCACCCTGCCGCACAGTACCGCAGGTTTCGGGTTCGAATACCGATGGTGCCATGGATGTTTGTAGTGACTTGGAAACCCCTTAAAAATCATAGGTCCCAATATCATAGGATCGTAGAGTGAGGGTATTGTGGCTCACTTCCATAGCCAATCTTCAAGCAACATATGTGACCCCTGAGTAGGGCTCAATGAATAACAGTGGTGCAGCAATCGCTTATGATTGCTGTATGGCCAGCTACATTAGAAGAACAATAACTGTTTTTCAACGTCAAACATTTTCCATCAAATTTCTAACGTTCTTTTTCATATCGGAAACCAAACAATCAATTTCCATTTCAATATCGCAGAGTAAATTTTCATGTTCACCGAATGGACGGATTTCGCAAATTAAGTTTTTGAAGAATAAGTTCATCAGAAAACGGATAGAAATACAGCTTTTAATTTCAGCGTAAATATTTCCGCAGATATCCGTATGTTTTTGAATGGACGGATTTTGTAAACCAAGCGTTAAAAGTAAAGAATGGATGCGCCCTTCGACAAGAATGTTTCTGCAATGAGCGCAAATGCAAATCACCCTCTGTTACTTTCGGGACTTTCACACCTTCGGAACAGGAGTTCTACCTTAATTCTGTGACGCTTCGGAAGAAAGTTTTTGAAGAAAGAAGAAAGAGTTTGGAAGAAATGCGCCGCTCTAATGGTTTTCGGGAAAGGTTTTCTTAACGGAGAAGATACTTTCTTTTATTTTTAACGGAGTATTCTCCTATCGTCTAAGCCAAGTACAGAATTTTAAATGGGCATTATCATGTACATTATTAATGAATAATATGTCATCCTTGTTGTAATAAAATGTAGAATTAGATACACCTACACTTTTGAATCTGTACTTAGTTATAAATACTCAGAATCAGAAATGAGTTCTCAAAATAATATCTTACCTGAAATAAAAAACAGAAATGTGTCTGCCAATAAGGCCTTTTTTGGGTTAAAAAACCAATTTAAATTACAGTTCACAAGCAAAAAACTAAATTCTTGTTATATAAAACATTAGACCTATTTTGGTGTATGGCTGAAACTTTTGGTCTGAAACTTGGACTTTGGCAAGATCTGATGAGGCCCATTTGGGTACATTTGAAGGGAAGATAGTAAGATAATTGTTGGAGAAGACTTGTGCAACGCAGAAATTTATAAATGCCATAAAGACCCAGATAGTATAAAATTTTTAAAGATCAAAAGGTTAAACTGGACTGCTCCTATATTTAGAATGAATGATTTAAACCCTGTAGAAAGCCCCATTTTTGCAAAGGTCACAGTGACAAAGAGGAAGAGGACGACTCAGGTTGAGATGGATAGACATAGTTGAAAAGGATTTTGCTGTACTAAAGGTTAAGAATTCTAATCAGAGGAATGCATGGAAATCTCTTCAAAAGAAAGCCTTGTCGTGATATTGATGATGAGACAAGATAGTAAAATGTTATGGTTAAAAATATCACAAGCTATTACATGTCAACCATGTTTTTTTTAATAAATTTGAAGCATTTCAAATGAGCGATATGTTCAATCAATCATGTTTGAAAAATTCAGTCCTAAATGAATTTCGCATGTATACAATAATTCAAAAACATAAACAACGCATGTGCATAAGATTTTTTATTTATTTATTATATTAATTATTATTAGTTATTATAAAATATTAAAAATTATGATTATAAAAGAATGAAAATTCAATGAATTGAAATAATTTAGCATGATTTTTGTCATTAGCATGATGAAGATGTATTCGTTGTAACGTTGTACGCAGTGAAAGAATGAATGTTGCTTGTAAAAGTTTTCGAATAAGATAAATTTTAGTACATGTGAACTGTCCTTTATAATATATTAGTTAGTTTAGCACGTGGTTGAATATCCAAGATCTTTAAGGATTTTTATTGTTTTTGATGTTTTTTACTTCCAATGGCCGGCTACAATAAGCAATAGTATAAAGGTGGTGTAGGTTTTCCTGCGCCAGGGAGATTAGTAACAACTAAAAAGCGATTTTGTGAAACCGTTTGCAGGAAAAAAATTAT